>OY282580.2:29681563-30181267 GCA_958299025.2 Drosophila histrio | reverse complement strand
AAAGTGTTGTTGCTGTTGTTGTTGTTGTGCATGCGAAATTGAATGAATTGAATAAATGCGCGTTTTGCACATTGGCATCAATTAAGCAATTAATGCATGTGAAATATTCAAAATTTCAAGTGGAATTTTAGACTACACATAAAAAATAAAGAGTTATATCTGTGTATATGTATACGTAAAGTGAGCTATAAGAAAACATTTAAGCAGTTATCGTTGTTGTTAAGGATGTGATGTGGGAACTTAATCTTAAATATGTACAACTTAAGATTGTGAGATGTTGTATTGAATATTGAAATGTATCTATATAAGATAAAACTTATCTGCAAGATATGAGTTTGGCTAAATAGAGAGAATAGTTGGTAGGTCAGTAGATTTAACGTATTTCGTTGTTGCAAATTCAATTTTCAGTTGGCAACAGCAAATCAGATGAAACTACTTACTTTTAGTGTCTATTTAGCTCTAGAAACATGCATTTAATTTAGTGTTAATACATTTACCGGCACTATCAACATTTGCTACAATTTATATTGGATATGCGATAATAGAAATAAATTATAAAGCATATTATAATATAATTAACTCTAGCGTGAGATCTTACAGACGGACAGACGGACGGACGGAGAAACAGACAGACGAACGAGCAGACAGATAGATGCATGGACAGACGGAGAGACAGACAGAGATACAGATAGATGGACAGACAGACAGACGGATAGAAAGACGGACGGACGGAAAAAGAGACAAACGACGGGCAGGCAGACGGACGGACAGACAGACGGACTTTTGGACAGACATACACAGTCAGGCGGACCGAAAGACAGCAGACGGACGGACCGACAGACAGCAGACGGACGGACAGACAGACGGACGGACAGACAGACGGACAGACAGTCAGACGGACAGACAGTCAGACGGACAGACTGTCAGAAGGACGGACGGACAAACAGTCAGACGGACAGGTGTCAATCGACTCAGCTATTGATACTGATCAGGAATATCGTATATAGACTTTATAGGGTCAAAGATACCTCCTTATGCCTGCTTCACACGTTTTACAAATCCATTATACCCTTTTTTGCACATTTTTAATAGGTACAGGGTATAAAAACCAAAGATAGACACACTTTAAATTGCAAGAAAATGATTAAAGTATTGATAATGTTATAAATATACTTAAATATTATTTAACTTAAAAATGGATCACAGTTGTTGCTTAGCTTAAGTGACTTATCAAGCAGCAAGTTATTTAATTATATTTTAATATAGGGGCCAAAACATAATGCGCTATGATTGTAGTTTAGAAACTTACTTAGTTCTATAATTTATACGCTTGACTTCAACACAACAATTTATAGATACTTTTTTCGTTGTCAGATTTGCACCTGCGAATGCGATAATTTTTGTTTTGCTGTTGTCGTTGGCGTTGCGAGAAATGCACAAAATAACAAAAAGTTTATTAACTACAAATACGGATCGTGTGCATATATGCATATAAATATGCATGTGTGTTTCTGTGAGTGTGTGTGTGAGTGTGTGTGTGAGTGTGTGTGTGAGTGTGTGTGTGAGTGTGTGTGTATTTATCCATAGAACCTCTATGTACGAGCACAGAACCCGGACTCGGACTGGCTCGACGCTGACAAATAAAATTATTTACTTTTTGTGTGCGGCAAACCAAAAAGGCGCATCTCTCTCTCTCTCTCTCTCTCTCTCTCTCTCTCTCTCTGTTCCTCTTGAGATCTCTGTCTCCCTCACTCACTCATGAGTGTGTGAGTGTTTGCTTTGATCTGCGACTGGTACAGAGCACAACAACTACAACAAACAGCAGCAGCGCATTTTGCTGTTATTCGTCATTGCTGACCTTGGTTGCAATCTTTTGACTGTGTGTTTTTTTGGCAAAAAATAAATGTTGTATTCTCAAGTTTTTTCTCTGTTAATTTTTAATTTATTATTTGCATTTTAGATATGCAAACAGAGCTCTGCAGCTGCCATTTAAAACGGAAGCGCGTCAATTGCATACGCAGCCACCAAATTAATCATACGCCGCATGAGCGCGCAAATATTTTAAAAATTACACGAATTATTATTGTTTAAATTGCCAGTACAAATCATTTAATTTTAAATATTATTATGACCAAAATAGATTAAAAAAAAAAAAGATTTTCCGCTTGACATTGAAAGCCACGCGCAAAAAAAAACAACCGAATATTACTTTTCTCTCAGAGAAAATAAACTAGCAGAGAGGCAGCCGTCATTCAGTGCGATTCAGACAGCTGAGCTGACTATGCAGTCATTGCAAAAGTCAAAAGTATCTCACAGATACTCAGCGCTTGACGCTGACGGGCGGAGGCAAAGGAAAAAGCCGAAAAAAAGCGATAAAAAAAAGCGCAGACACACTGCACACAAGTGTCCCAGTTCCACGAATCTTTCATTCTACGCTGCTTCGACAACAACTGCGAAGCGAACGCGCTAAACGAAAAAGATACGTCAGATACAACAAAACGCAAAGCGAGTAAATAATAACGCTAATACATAATAATAATAATAATAACAACAGCAACAATAACAACAAACAGAAGCGTCGGCATCTACACACATGTATAGATACAATGGCGACTGATAGACAGCTGCAGATACATTTTGCGAACACAGCCAAAAGATACATTTGCTGCTTGCTTATAATCATTTTTTTTCTTTTTTGCAGTTTGCTGCGTTGGCGTCGTGCAATTGTATATATAGATACATAAGTATATAAGTACATAAAGTATCTAATATATAATTTATTTAATTTATGAACTTTTGCATTTCGCATTTGAATTTTGCGTTTATTTAATATTTTGTTGCTGCTTTTGTTGTTTGCTAAATTTATTTGCACTGTTATGTCACGGTTTCGTATAAATACTTAAGATATTTTCATCTCTTTCTATATTGCGGAAGTATCTTTGATACCCTGTAACCAGAGCTTGGCCGAAACTAATGTTGAATATTGAATTTGAACTGCATTTTGGCTTAAGACTAGATTTGTTAAATTTATAATGGATTGGTTGGACTTAAAACTGTATTAAATTGAAATATATATTATAAAGGATGTCGGATGCAAGGGATTAAATGTAGAAATACATTCAGTTTATCTCAATTTAATTAACAGATATTCGAAAGTATAAGCAAAAATATAAATTGGAAATTAACACAGAACAGCAAAGCAAAATATGAATAGCGATAGTAATCCATTTCTCAACTCATCCACAGGGTATCTTTATATCAATCACAGTAATTGCTATAGCGTAATATTGTCAAAAAACTGAATCGATTTCCATGTGAAATATCATCTTGAAATTAGCTTGTCCTCTAAATTGATTTGAAGTTCGACGTTTTATGAATCTCAATATATTATTTTTGAGAGTTGTGACTTTATTTAGTTGTTGAATTTAGCGATTATCTCATTAAAATACATTTGGTATGCATTCAGCTTTTGCTTCTCTTTTTTTTTGCGCAGCGTCACAATTTGCTCTTGCCCCCCTGCACCCCTTTTTCCACTCGATAATCCAAAAAGCAACCCAAATGCGCTGCCTGACAACCGACTGACATTTTTTTAAATTTTCCCCTGTCTTTGTTTTTTTTGCAGTGCAAATGAATACAAGTTTGTTGCTGTTGTTGTTGTTGCTGCAGTTTTGTTATGTGTCTGGCGCAATTTCAAAGTCACAATTGGGCGACTTTGAGCTGATGACATTCAGACAAGCGCAAAATACAAAGCACAGAAGCAGTTTGAGAGACAAAGAGAGAAGAATATACAATGGAAGGGAGACAGAGAATGAGCGGGAGGGGAGGGGAGGGAATGCGACAGAAACGTATACAAAATAAAATCAAATTAATTGCAAATTGCCGCTGCAAAAATGCGGGTTTTATATTATTTGTATGTCGAAATTGTTGCTTAAATATCCTATAAAAAAAATGGTATAGTAAAAGGGTAAAATAAAATCTAAATAAGTGAAGTATCTTTATTTAATAACTTTAGTGCTTTAGCAAGCAATGAAATGCAATAAATTTACTTTGCAGCTGCTTAATATTCTTAAAATTTGTTACCAATTGAAGAGTGAAACATTCTAACTACGTAGTAACCTATAGTCCAGCACTCTACATAAAATTGTAAGCACCAGTTTCTATGCAATTATATGCAATAAATACTGCGCAGTGCATTTTACTTATATATAAAAATATACTATTTAAACAATTGCCAATCATTTGTAATAATTATAAACAAAAGTTCGCATCGTTAACGAGCTCATCAAACATCATCAGCATCAACAATCATCATTATCTTCTTTTGCCACAACAACAGATTGCCGTTAAATGTATTACCAACAACAACAACAACAAAGACAAAGCGAAGTTGTCGCTGCCCCCTCACTCTCCTCTCCCTTTGCACTCCCCCAAAGTTGACTTCGATGTCTTCATTTCAAGTTCAAGTTCAAGATAAATTTTATTTTATTTTATTTCAGCTGCCTTTTTTTTCCTTTTCTTTTTACGCTACTTTTTTACATGCCAACAGATACGCTGTAGCTGTGTATCTCTCTCTGTGTGTGTGTGTGTGTGTGTGTGTATCTGTAGCTTGTTGGCGCTTTATATGCATAAATATTTTCATTCATACAGTCGACAGACGCGCTCTGAATGAACTGGGAACCGTCGAGCAGCTCAAATGCTCAAATGCCCAGATGCTCAGCTTTTCTTTTCAGGGTTTCCCTCTCAAAATGTTAATTTGGGGGAAAATCGTAACACATTCGCGTGATTCACATACGCTTGAGGTATTTTATACGTCATGAGAGTAAAGTGTATAAAGCAAATATTACTTTTCAAGCTTTAGGTGTTTAGTACATGTATTTTAGTAATGGAATTTTAAGAAATGTAACAAATAAATAATACAAAACGATTTACTAAATAATTGTTTTAATTAATATTTATGTTAATCATTTTGTATATGATTTCTTTTATATATTTGCTATTTATTCCCAATTTGAACTGAATGACAAATGACAAAGTGTTAAAGTGTTAAAGAAAGTTAACAGAAGCAGCATAATGTAAACGAGAGCTTGTTATGCTGATTGTTAAGATAGAAGTGGATAAGATGCTAAACCAGACTTTAAATATAAATAAGATATATTTTTGTAAGCAATAAATTGTCCACACTGTATCTTAAGTTATTCAGACAATGGTTTGGGTGTTTGTAAACTGTAATTGTTATTGTAAATATTTGCTCAGCTTGTTTTCAGATCTTTAAGACTGATGCAAGCGCGAAACAAATGTGTCGTTAAGTATATACAACATTTCCACTCCATTTAATATTATGTCAACTGCAATTTGTAGATACACATCTTACACACACACACACAGACAGAGTCACACTTTCGTTGACTGCCAAAAAAAAAAATGTCATAACTTTCGCTTTCTTCGAGACAAACGCTGCCAAGTTGGGAGACTCTTGTAGAGACTTGACTCGCCGTTGTTGCACGCAATCAGCAAAGACAACAACAACAATAGCAATAATAAAAAAAATGTGTGTGTGTGTGTGTGTTTGAACAAACAAACCCCAAGTAAAAAGTAAAAGTCATGCGACAAAGCAAAATATTTATTTTTTTCTTTTTGACATTTTGCAGTAAATTGCATGCGACATTTTTGTTATTTGGTTTCATTTGGTTGTTGTATTTCTTTTGGGGCTTTTGTGTCACTTGAATTCGTGACAAACGCGTCTGGAACAAATTTGAGTGCTCAGCCTTATATATGTATATGTGTATGTATAAATTTGTAAATACATAAAACCATCATATAACTCACCTTCTATATGCATATTATAAACATACAACACAATTTTAAGTACCCACAATAATTTCAATATTTTTTTTGCTGCCTTTTTGTGGGTGTTATTGTTGTAGTTGTTATTAGTGTGTCAGTTGCTTTTGTTGTTGTTATTGTTGTTGTTTCGTAGGCGTCTCTGACTGAGTCACATTTTGTGGCTTTCTTAAAGAAATGTCTGCCTTTTGTTTTCACATATTGTTCATAATAAATTAAAAATCAATTGTTTTTATGAACATATGGCATTTCGACAATGAGATTGTATCTTTATTATGGCATTTAAATATTGAATAAGCAGAAGAATCAGCTTAATTCAGAAATCAAAATTGCATTGTATTGTTTTTAATAGGCGAGCTTAAAGTTATACATAAGAGGAGCAGTAGCAAGATTTCTAACCACCTAAACATTTCTTTTAATTACCTAAACATAGTGCTTTAATGAAAACAGAAGCTTAATTATTTGTTATTTAAAAATGCATTGTAAAACATAAATCGTTATGCAAGTTTCTAAATAGTTTTCTTTACTAAGCAATTTAATAAAAAAAACTTTAGTTTTATTCAAAGTAAAACTTCAACTAAATTATTTTGGAAACTGTTTTAATTAAAGCATTTTCTTTCACTCCAATTCTAACTGCCAACTAAAGTTTTATTTCCATCAACAACATTTTTTAAGCGGTTATCGTGTTGAAATCCCTTGAACGAAAAACCTTTTAACCTAAGCCACTATTGATGGTGGCCCAACACACACACACACACACACACACACACATACACATGATAGACGCTAAAACTAAAACCTTTTATCAAAGATAAATAAAATGACTACAAGAGCAAAAAACAAACATGCAAAAAGCGTCGAGACTGAAAATGCTTCGTTGGGGAATTCGTTTCGTTTTGTGAGCTGCAGGCGACAAATGCAGCTGAAAGAGAAGTTAAAGTGGGGCTGGGAAAGACTATTAAATACCCTATAGAATGTATATAAATACTTGTGTAGAGTGTTAAACTTTACATAGATACATAATTAGATATTAAAGGCATCGCGAATATTTTCAACAATCATAAACGACAAAAGATGTCGTAAAACTAATACCCGATGCTGATTGGCTTTTATATTCAACGAGTATACATTTTTCACAAACTTGTAAAAGACTTAAAAGGCTGATTTAATAAAAAAGTTATCATATATTAGGCTGATTTGTTTAAGAAGTCATTCGGTAGATACTGATTACTGATCCATCACAAATAAAGAAACGATTACTGATTGTTTCTCCTGCTGAATTCCCCCATTAATTGAATTTACTTTGTTAGACGTATAAAAATTAATAGGATGTATTAAGTATAAAGATATAGATAAAGCTAGTTTACGCTCAAATAAATATAAACGTATTTTATTATAATTTACAAACTCAGTTTTAAGTGACACGTCAGCATGGTCTATTTTAATTTAACAAAACTCTACAGGGTATGCACAGCGACAACATATACTATTCACATATGCAGACTAGCTCCATATGCAATGTCCGTGCAGACAGAATGCAGAGCCCAATAGAAGAAGAAGCAGTAGAGCAGTGGAAAAGGGAGTGGAGAGTTGCGGCTGAAAGAAGGCAGAAATTGCTGCTGAAGGGGGGGTAGAAATTGCTGCTGCTGCTGCTGCTGCCGTCTCACTGCAGTCGAAAGTAAAATAAATTAAAATATTTTTATCTACACTCGTGCACGTAGCATGCAACCCCCAACAGCAGCAGCAACGGCAACACCAATACTAACACACACTCCGACACAGCTGTGGCAAAGTTTTTCCAAGCGTTAGCATTTCCGCCTCCGTTCGTTTCATGTACATGAAGTGCAAAAGTTTTCATCCCAACTCTGCACTCAGTTTCTCCCCCAACCCCTAGTTCTATGCTTGCTCTTCCTCTTCTCTCTGTTTTGGCTGCAATTTGCAACCCTCTGGCGAGTCAGCGCCACAAAGTATGCTATAGTTTTTGCTGCACTTTGCAAATGGAATAAGTATTATGAAATAATTGCAACAACTACATATAAAGGGGTTGCACTGCTTCCTCTTGTTCTTCTTCCCTCTCTCTCCTTCTCTTTCTCTCTCTCTCTCTCTCGCTCTGCCTCATATGTTGTCTGCCTTTTGGCGCATTGCACTATGCGAAATGCCGCATGACGCGACGTCGCTTTTCACATGCAAAAAGTGAAAGTTTCTGCTGCTCCTTTTTTGGCCTGCGTCTCTTTCTCTTTCTGGTTCTCCTTCTTTCTCTTTCTCTGTGTATGTGGGGGTGTCGCTGTTTGGGGGTTGAGTTTTTCAGCCTGGCAACTGTTTGGCTCTGCAGTTTTTATTTTTTGGGGGTTGTGCAGTCAGCTGTCGCTTCCCCCTTCCTGCCGCCCCCTTTTTGTCTTGCCTTGCTGCAGTCTGAGGGTTGTTGTGTTTCATAATGATGACAAGCCAAAACGTTGATGCTGCCTCATCATCATCATGATGATGATGATGATGACGTTGTGCAGGTCCAACCCTCTGCTGCTGCTGCTGCTGTTGCTGCCACATTTTCATTGATTTTTTGCCTTTTGCAAAGCGCAAAAAACTTTCAGCCAACACAAACTGCATTTTTGTCTTTCTATGTGTGTGTGTGTGTGTTTGTGTGTAGACAATGCGACAGACCCTGTGGAGGCGGAGGCGAAAGGGGATTTGTGGCAGAAGCAGCTCACTAGATAGCTGCCTGCATAGAAAATTCATTTAAAATTGTCAGCATGTTGTGTGTGTGTGTGCGTGTGTTGCTGTCTGGCAAGGAAATCACAGACGATAAGGAAATGAGTGAAAATTCATTTGGCCCAAGCGTCTGTCTCTATTCTACTACATAGTAGTATTTTTTTACAACTACTACTACTACTACTACTATTTACTACAACCATATAGTAGAGAGGCAATGACTTTGTTTTTCTAGCCTGGGCCATAATTTGCCTGCATTTTGCTTTTGGCTTGCGGGAAACTCGGTTTGTGCACTTGAGCAATTTATCGCATTTATTGCAGATGGACGTAACTCCCCCGCAAGACTTGGGTGAACTTTCTTCTTTTTTTTTTACCATGCTTGACGTATTTTTCATTAGAATTTTGTGTGGCATCCTTCGGCAGTTTTGTCTAGTTAATTTGTGTGATTTGCTGCATTGGCTGTTGGGGCTGAATGTGGGCGTGGAAATTGCTACAACTTCTTCCTGTGGGCGTAGCCGCATGGAGATGGAGGGGAAGAAATTGATGAAAGTGCAGAAATTGCCATTTGGCATTGGTCAATCGTGATTACGTTTCTGATTGAGCTACGAGTTCAAGAGGAATGCAATAAACTTGATAAAACACACAGACTTTAATGTGAAATCAAATTAAAAGTCTGCACTAGATAATTCATTAATTATCCTAGAATTCTCCCAAGTAACAGCTGAGATCGTATAAAGAAAAAAGTAATTACTTACCGATCAAAGCAGTAAATTGTTACTTGATATTCAAAGACTATCGTTCTAATATTTCCCTTTAGATCTTATTCGTTAACAATGTTGGAAATAGTCTCTATAAGTTAGATATGTATCTCATAAGAGCTGTAATTTATATTTATGCTCACGATTTCTCTTGCCTTTTCTTTTCTGCATTATATTCTTAAACGTTTGTCTCGATTATGCTCTTTTAATTAACGTCTCTATCACAAACTTTAGAGATTATTTGGTTTTTAATTTGTTGTTCTTCTTATCATAAATCCTTAAACGTTTCACTATAGTTTAAAACCTCTCTTTTTCACTGTCTTTCATTCCCTCTTTCTCCATCTTCTTACATTTATTCGAATTTACACGCTCTCTTAAGCGCATTTTCTACGTTAATTCTTCACATCATTTCCCTTCTTCTTAAACGTTTTACTGGCTGTGCTTATATAAGACCATTTAAATGTCTTCTAACGAGTTTCCATTTCACAACAAGTTTCTATTGAAATTAGAAAATATTTTGCCAATATCGTTTCAAAGAGCCTGACACATGCATTTCCATTTCCGATTGATAACAAATTTGTTTTGTTGGTTCACACAAAACTGCAATTTATATCCACAAATGGAAGCAGGAGAAAAGTCAGATAGTGGGGGACTTTCAATAAATTGAAAACAAACCCGAAACTCGCTATACAAATAAATCCCCCACTGCATTGATGATTTATTTATGCTGCATACTAGAAGGCAGTCAGCCGGGCGATTCTAGAAAACAAAAACGCAAAAAACACAGAAACACACACAGAAATTTCTGCATTGCATTTTATCGTCAAATTTATTTATCAAAAGCTGCCCAAACAAACAATACAAATAATAAAAGAAAGAAGTGGATAAAAAAAAAGCTAACGCCGAAGTATTAATGGAATATTGCCGAAAATTCTGCAGAAAAGCGCATGCAAACAAAAACACACATGCACGGACTTGCACACACATGCACAGTAAATTACAAAAGCAAACAAAAAGCGGCGCTTAAAAAACCCAGACACAAATTTCACAGGAAGTGCTGAAAAAAAACATATAGAAACTGTGCAAAAATAAATGTTTCTACTTTTATTTTTACTCGTTTTTATTTCTTTTTTTTTACTTCTTTTATTTGTTAGTTTATTTTATGCTGTTGCTGCAGTTTTCGAATTGTTTGGCTGTCGCTGCAGTCGCAATGCAGAAGGCAGGAGACAGGAGGCGGTACTGCAACATTGCTGGCCACGCCCATCGAGTAGGAAATGAACTTTTAGGCGACACGAAGCGACAAAAAAGCCAAATATCGAAATTATATTAGCCAACTGCAAAAGCGGAAATGGAAATGGACATACAACGAGTAAGAGTAGATGGAACAGCATACAACATACGAGTATGATGAGAAAAAGTGAGTTCCGATAAATATGCATACAGCGAGGAGTTAAAAAAACAAAAACAAAAAGAAAGTGAAGTGGAAAACAGAGAGTCAACTGCAAGCTGGAAAAACTAACTGGCCAATAAAGAAAATTCTCTGCATTTACATAAAAAGTAGGGGAAAAAGCGCAGACTAGGCGGAAATATGGAAAAGAATATAACAATATAATACTACAACTAATCAACTATAAGTTTGACTTTTATTACATAATCTGTAGCATTAATTTAGCATCGAAGATCGATTTAGCTTTTAAGGAAACTTTTCGACTAGTCATATATTATTTAAATAAATAAGCTGGCTTACAAAAAAATTTAAATTTTGCTTTCTCTTAACAAAATTTCACAGATTTCAAAACATCGAGGCATGGAAATATGTGTGCCCGATGCATCGAACCAACATCGAGGTTTCAATCCAAATTTACATCCCTAATTCTGTTGACTAATTTTGTAAGAACATTTTAGTGTATATTTTAAAATTATGTTCTATTAGAAAAACTTTAGTTCACTGCATATTTAATGCAACAACAAGAATATTGAGATGCTGTATTTATAATTGATAACATTTTAAATATTTTAAAATATATATTACGATCTAAGCATATTAAGTTTGTCGATATTTAAAGAGATCATAGAACTATTAAGCGAGCGATTTGATTATAGTACAAAATACTATTTGAGGAGGGTTTATTTTAATGCAGATCTTTCAGAATATACAGATTTATGGTAATATATGGTTAGGCCTGCTTAATTCTGTTTAAAAAGAACATAATTTCTTATTTTTATAATTTATCCTTTTATTTTCATTGATACTGTCGAATTTCTCTATTACAAACTGCTATACAACGAAGTTTTCTTTATAGCTAATTAATTTCCAGAACACTGCAATATCGTTGAATATTTAGTAAGTTTTGATTCCCTTATAACGAATTGTTTACTTTTATATTATTTAAATTAGTTTATCTTGAGACTAGAGATTAAGAACATAAATTAATTTAAATACACATATTTTAAAATAAATATACTTCACATAGATATTTAGATATAGTTTTCACTGAACTGCAAAATGTATCTGAGACTTATAAATGCAATTACTTCTAGCTTTCCATCTGGCAAATCCAATGCCAACATAGTATCATCTAGATTCTGTTTGCTCTACACGAACATATGTATAACAAATTGGAGGAAAGGGTATTTAAATTATTCGACATTTCAAGGGTTTATGCAAAAACTTTGTTTTGGGGAAAAAAGTTGGAACTGGACTTGTTCTTCTTCTTCTTCTGGTTGTTGTTGTTGGGTGCAAGGAGGCATGACATGCTATAAAATGCCAGCTGAGTGGGGTTTGCATTCTGGGTGGTTCAGCCATGCGGGCGCCGCAGCCTGCAGGCGACGCCGACGTTGACGTTGACAGCGACTGAGGCTGAGGCTGCCACTCGACTCGTGTCTAAATTAAACTTCATCATCATCAACACAACGTAAAACGGAGCCAAGCAAACAAAGCGCAACACACACACACACACAGAAGGGCGAAAAGGCGTATAGAGGGGGCCAGGGGCGTGGCAGCGTCAATGGGCGTTTGGTACAATTTTCTGTATGTGTGTGTGTTTTTTTTTTGCTGCTGTTTCATACAAAAATTGCATAGACTCGATGTGTTTGTTGTTGTTGTTGTTTGAGCTGCTGCTGTTTTTTTGCTAGCTGCAGAAATTGGCATTTTTTGTAGCAGGCAGCAACAGCAACGGGAACAACAACAAAAAGGGACAGCAAAGAAATCAGAAATTATTGTAGATTGCAGGCCCGAGTACGGACAATGTCTGACCAGCATGCAATGGACACAGGACCCGAAACGAGTTCTGGCCATAAAAAAAAAAAAGAAATGCAAAAAATACTAGAGAAAAAAATAGAGAGAGAGAAATAGCTAGCAGAAGAAGAAGCAAGTGAAGTGCATAAATGGATTTTATAACGTCCAATGCTAAAGTAAATTTATGCTTTTTAATGCAATTGCAGGACGAACCAGACCGTAAGTGGGCGGTATGGTAAGAGATTGAGGATGAGAAGAGGGGCAGAGGAGCAGAGAGGGAGAAGGGAGCAGCTACGCTTCGTTGGCCGGGCTAAAAGCATTCAGTAAACGGGGGCAAAAAGGGTTAACGCGCAAGTCTCTGCAGTCTGCACTTGCTGCTCCTTTCCCACACTTCCCTCTTTCTCCTATCTCCACTGCCTGTTGCCCCCGGCGCCCAGACAAAGTGACATTTGTCGTTAATTGCGAAATTTATGACCAGAAATCGTAGCAAAACAGGCAAAACGGAAACTGGCTAAAATGCCTTTCGGCCATAGGCTCTGGGCACATAATAGTACATAGAATAAAAAAAAATGAGTAGAATATAACACAACAAACAGTGAGTTCAACTTACGTGCAGTTAGACGGCCTAATTAGTTGGCCACAAAAGCGTCTGCTTACCTGGAAAAGCGAAAAGGAAATGCCACAAATTAATCTTGGAAATAAGCATAATTATTATATTTCTTAATAACATTATTACTACTTATTATTAATATTATTGCCGTAATTAGTATAATTTTAAATCCTATTATTATCATTATTATTAGAATTATTATTATTATATATATTTAAATTCATATATTTTGGTGTAAAGCTGTGTACACAAATCCCAACAATGAAGCAACAGTAAGATCCCTAGACAACGACATTTCATTCATTTAAAATTATTAAATTCTAAATTATATTATTATAAATTATAAAGAAAAGTATCTTTATAAATTGATATATTAAAGTACTTTTAAGTACTATATAAGCCTACATATATATTTAAAGTTCGTAAAAGGAAATATCTCTATTAATTATTACAAAGGAGTTGTAGTAGGATTCTAATGAAAACTAAGTTTGCATTATGTGTAGGGATATACAGTCTTAAATTGGACTTTAGTGAAAGCTCTCTTTCTCACAGTGTACTCTTTTAAGAGTGTATAATTATCTCAAAATTCATTTGGTAAACTTCAGATTAAAGCCAATATGTAAGAGTGGGCAGTTCTGTATAAAGCATCTGATCGCGGTCCATATTAGAACTTAGAGACTAAGTTAATTGAGATAATCCGATCATAGATATCTTCTGCTTAAGAAGAATCTTTCTTGCAAGTAACCAATTGATTATAATACTTATTATAGTTTATTTTTAACGATCGTTTTAAAGTGTCTTTAATAACTTGTACTACAACTTATTGAAAATAGTCAAGCCACTTCATTTATTTGCAACTCTCGCATTTATTCGACTAGCCTCCATTGATCGCAACTCTAAAGTAAGCCATGGTTTTGTCTTAAAGCCCTTAAGCCTCAACGTTTGACAGACCATTGCACAGTTGGGCGTTGTGGCCGTAACGCAACCGTCCAAAACGTTAGAGATTCAAGAGTGCAGTTAACGCATCCCCATGCTACTAACTGCCCCTCCCCCCTCCCCCTCTCTTATCTAGAAGAGGGCTACTCTCGTTTGGGCCACTTTGCGCTCTGTTGACTCAAAAGTCAAAGCCAAGTTGGCAACGTGTTTGTTTCTTACGCTTCGTTGCCTAATTTCGGTTTGTAAGTCACACTTAACAGAGTGAGTGCATTTAGAAAAGCGGGGAAAACGGTATGTAGGGGGGAAAAATTGGTGGGGAGTCTTACGAAATTTTAAAAATTTATGCATTTTCTCAGGCCTCGCGTTTGGCGTTATGCGTGGTTGAATTCCAAGTCATCTATTGTCTAACCTGCTGCAAGGTGTTTCATTTACACACATTGCGATGATCAACCGATTGAGATAATGAGACAGCAGATACTTCAGTTACAACTAGACATATAGCTAGATAAACAGTCAAGCTTCCCCATAGTGAATCAGCATCTCGACAATGAAGTTTTCCCTCGCATGAAATTTTAGCTTTGATTGGAAAAACATTACAAATAATTATAATTTATGCATAACAAGCGTAAAAGCATTTATTATGATTATTAGAATTTTTTAAATTATTTATTTTAATATTGATGTACTATTTTAAATAAATTAAATAGATAATACAGATATTTTATTATAAATAATTAAGTTGAAGGAGCAAAAAAAGCAACTTAATTGAAATGGTTTGAATAAGGTGAAAAATAATACATATTTATTTATATATTTATATTTATGTATATTCTTTCAAAAAGAAAATAATGATAAAATTGTTTATAATCAACAGCGTAATTCACTCTAGCTAAGTTCCACTGTACATACATATGTGGGTATAACTCTGCAAGTTGCTGATCCAATTAAAATGCAGTTTTGACTCTTTGCGCAGTGTGAATGAGCCCATAAAAATACGACAACTTGGCCTGGCCTGCACTCACGTGCATTTTATGGCCGTGATTTACAGAACCAGCCCAAAGGCAACAACAACAACACCAAGAACAGCTAGAAAAAAAGAGATACAACAACTTGGTAACCATGAAATTGAATTGCTACTTTGAAGTGCACTCAACATCGCAACGAGGGGAATCTACAGAGACGGGGGAACTATGGGAGGGGCAGGTAACGGTTAGATGGGGGAAGGGGGTGGTGCAGGGCAAGGGTTAACTGCACACATGGCTGACCGGCTGATAGACAGCCACCTTAGTTACTCACTCTAATTACCAAATTCGAATGCATCCACGGCAACGACGACGCTACACTTTGACGTTGTTGCAAGTGCCACACACACAAGCGGGCCAAGAGCGGAGGAAGGGGGCACTTTTTGGTGAGTTCATTAGAGGCGCAGCGAAAAAAAGTAGTAAATAAACAAAGAAAAAACTGTAGTAGACAAGCAGGTTTTTCTTTTAATTTCATTGGGAAAATCCAAAAAAAATATAAAAACCAAAAGCAAAGAATTCAAAGTTAGTCAATGAAATGATATGAGACTAGCAGTGAACTAAAAATGGAATACTTTAACTCACTAATTATTAAGTATAGGGCGTGTAATAAGAAAAAAAAGGAGAGGAAGCAAAAGTTGAAGAAATAAGATTTAAAATTTAAATAAAGAAATTACATAACAAAAACTTGAGATTCACATACTTCACTTTTTAGACCATGAACCTTAAAAAAAGTACCAAGGGTCTATTAAGTTTGAAAGTATTATGGGGAAATATCATAGACTAAGATCTATGGAGGAGTACTACTTACAATTGTATATTCCTCATAGACCTCTATAACTAACAAGTGTTTGACAGTAAAAAAGGAAACGGAAATGAATAGAATGGTCAAAAATTATTTAAGAATACAAAGGATATACATACGTCAGGTTACAAAAGACTAGTAAAGAATTATGGAATAGTTCTATAACGAAGATAAATTTAATAATTTAGTAGGAGTTCTATAACAAAAATTAAGATATAATCTTTATCCCAAAAGAAAGATTAAATAAAACAGAGTATTATCGATGCAATCTTATTATTTATGTAAATCTTGTGTTATACTTTTCCTATCAATCTTCTTATTTTTCCGGCTATCTACACTTGGAGATTTAATTACTTGGTATCACATTTCCCGATTGCACTGAAATGATGCTTTTCCGATCAAAGACAAATATGGTATATGTTCTATACTTCGGGTAGCGTTGGCAACCCAGCAATTAACCAGTGTTACCCCAACTCTTATTTCCTTTTCGCTGAGTATATGCGTTCCCCTCTGGGTAATCCCCCGCTGTTAACGGTAAATGCTGCATATGCTGTGAACGAGTTGCGTTTTTTTTTTGGGTACCCCTTTTTTTTAATTTCTTCTTTTCTTTTTTTCCATTTGGTCTCATTCTTTGCTTTTGTGCTCTTTTGTTTTAACGGAAGCTGTTGCTGTTGCTGTTGCTGTTGTTTTTATGCTTTTTAATTTCCTTAACAATTTCTTTGTGCTTTTTGTTTCCACTTCTGTTCGCATAACTGCGACGAGTGCACTCCAAACGTCTTTGCTTCACTTGCCTCCCAAGGGGTTAAAAAAGACCGGCAGAATGGGACAGAGTCAAAAAAAAAATAATCAAACGGAATACACTCGTTAAAACAAAAAAAAATGAATGAAAAATAAATATATATGTATATGTATATGGAGAATCTCATGTGACACACACACACACATAATGCCTTCAAGTGGCGACGCCGGCGCTACAAGATTGGGCCAATTTACAAACAAGAAGAAGTGGAAGAAGAAGAGCCATCAGAACTGAAAATAAGTCAATTTTTGAGTCGAGTGTGTCTGTGTGTGTGTGTGTTTTACATACATACGTATCTTGAGCTTGACTTAATTAGGTGTTATTAAAAACAAATTGTGGGGAGTAATACAAGAAAAAGGGGCTCCTGCAATTAAATAAACATTTTTCTTACGTCTGAACAGATTTCAGAGGGAAATTCTTAAAAAAAAATAATAGACGAGATGTTGCAACAGATTGCAAGCGGTGGAAACACACAAAAAAAAGAGTTAATTTTGTAAAATATTTAGTTAATTCAATTAATTATTTTATCGGAATGGGTTTTCTTTCTGTCTAAGAATTTTGAATCTTAAGAATCTTAAGAATTTTGAAAACTTATAGTCTATGTCAATATTAATAAATATATTGGTATTAATATTTAATAATAAATATACGATTCTGTCAGTATTTTGAATTTTAAAGAATGTTCCAATATTCGTCGCTAGGGCTGGGGAATAAATTCCTAATTTGTAACTACAATTTAATTGACAATTCATATAATAATAATATAATATATTATATACATTTTATATTTAATTTACATTGTTGTGTCCACTAATCAGAGTTGACAATAAATAAATAAATATAAATATAATGAGTATAAGTATTAAATCTATTTTTTAAATAAAATTATTATTTATAAATTAATATAATTTATTCTATGTAACAAGCTAACGTATAATTTTATTTTTATTAAGTAAGCTCTTAAATAAATATTTTTTCTTGTAAATATAAATATGTATATATAAATATATTTTTATATATATTATATAATAAATATAAATATTAATTCTATTTTTGAGAATATTTTGAGAATATATATAAAAAAATATATTTATATATAAGTACATTAATTTCTATTTATTTTTTATATATAACTATTTATATTATATTTTATAGATCAATTCTCTTTTAGCATTCTTTGTCATTTTCAACTAATTCAACATCTTAAAATTTCCCCTCACCAGCTTTCGTTCAGTTTTTACACAGTCAGAGAACTGATCTACGATATAGTAGTATAAACCGCATGGCGATCTCAACGGCAAAACTGCAAAAAAGCTTTTGTACGTAAAGCTTCCGCAAAGTGCGTGAGCGTATGTAAGAGTGAGAGAGAGATAGAGTGAGTGAGCAAGCGAGCAAGTGAGCGAGCAGCTTTTGCATTTGTGAGAGAGCGGCAAATAGTTTTATGTATTTGGGCCTATGGAATATCTGTTGTTGTTGTTGTAGTTGTAGTTGCTGGGCGAAGCCATTTTTAGATTTGCTCGCTGCTGTTGTTGTTGTTGTAGGGCACACGCATTGTTGTATTTGCAGTTGGAGCTTTTTTAGTTGCTGTCGTTGTTGTTGCTTTATTTTTTGGTATATGTATTTATTGCGCGTGAATGTCATTTATAAAGCAGGAAAAGCTTACGCGCTGCAAATACATGTGTGCGTAAGTGTGCGTGTGTGTGTTTGTGTGTGTGTACGCACATTTTTAATTATGTTGTGCGAGCTCAAGGTTTTTTTCTATCGCTGCTGTAGTTTTTTGTTGTTGTTGTTTTGGTTGCTGTGCAGGCGTTGGCGATAGAGCGTAGCGGCCACTGTTGGCCCCTCGTTTGCCCCTTCCCCCCTGCAACCCCCTCGCACGCACTTTCAGCCAATTGTAGGCCGAAATAATTTAGATGCGACTCTGACACAATCTACAAATAAACGAAAACTCAAAAGAAAAAAAGAAAAAAATGCGTACACATATTTTTTGCGCTGCGTTTGCACACACACACACACACACATGCATGCGTAGGCATGTATATGTATGCGCTGACAAGTGTGTACATATATGTATATGTAAATAAATAGTTCTCTGTATATTTAATGCTTATAGTATGTAGTATATACATAATAGGCCTATGCTTGGCCTTGTGTATGTATTCAATATAAATTTCGTATTATCAGCGCATTTTCTACAATTTTTTGTGTTTTGTAATTGCCACAAATTGACAATTTAGCTAAAAATATTCTCCAAGCTGTAGAAAAGTGGTTTATAGATATTTAAAAAATAATATAGATATAAAAATCATTTAGTTAGATGCTAAAATAATTCAAAAATGCTAAACTTCTATTAATAATTTGTAATATAAAGTATTTATCAGTTTAAAATGATTTATATATTTTTAAACAATTTCATTCCCAATTCTGATAACTCCCGCATTTCTCCAAGTTATTTTTATTTGCATATTTCAAGCTAACACTCCATAACTCTACATATATACGCACATTTATAACGTATACGCAATTTTATGGCCTATAAAAAACGAGACACGCACACCAACTTGCCAGTATTATTGCATTTAGTTTTTTAACTTTTTAGATGTTAACGCTTTTATGTGCTGCTAATTAAGCTTATCAAAAAAAAAAAGCGCAAGACAAATTCATTATAAAAAATCCCACAAAAAAAAAAGAAATACGACAGTGAATAAATATTTTTTTAAAATATTATTTAAGTACAGTGAAAACCTGTCAGTGTCGCTCAATGTATATTTGTTTAACTCGTTGCTGTTGTTGTTTGTAGCACTTAAATATGTTGCTGGCCATATTGCCTAGGCCTAAACCTACATACATACATACAAACGAAGGTTGCTATCTGTGTGGTGTGTACACACTGTTATTTCGTAGATATGGCGAGCCTATGTGCAATGCTTTGCCAAACTATTGTATGTATTGTGTGTAGCTTTTTATTCCCCAGCTGCTAATTGCCCGTTGCCTTTTGCTCCACTTCGCAATGGCAAAAGCACAACAACACACACACGCACTGACTCACTCTCTCATTTCGCACTCCAACTTACACGCTCTCACGCAGTGGCAAATGGCTGGCAAAAGTTTTGCATGCATTCGTTATACGCACACACATAGTACGTATACATATGTACATACTATGTATTGGTGAGTTTGCGTTTGCACAAATAGAAAACGCATTTCATGGGCGTCGTTATTCATTGGTGCTTTGAGTCTCTTCGTTGGCTTCGTTAGGATTATCTGCAACGTGTGGAGCGTGTTGAGTGGAGTGTATGAGGGTGGTGGTGGGGGGAGTGGAGAGACAGAACTGTATTCTGGCTGCCATTTTGAGTGAAGAGCGAAGTTGCTTAAGCACCAGTGTTGCCATTTTAGCTATTTTAAAATTGCAACAACTAGAACATTTCAAGAAATGTTTGACTACTTTTGGCACTTTAGCCAATTTCCTTCTTCATACTAAGAATAATTGCTTATAGAATATCGTTTAAATGGGTGTATGGGTATTCATTCAATATAAAACTGTTCAAAACTTTAGTATATATAAATTAATTATTATTATATTAATATATTTCGTTTTATAGCTATTTCAAGCAATTTTCAACTGTGGCAACACTTCTAAGCACAGTTAGATTTATACACACACGCATTCACATGCAAACACTCTCCGCTCTCAAGAGTCTCTTGAAATATTCTGCATGTAATTATAAATTATGCATTATTTGTTTACATTTCTGAACTTAAGTACTTAAAAATAAAAAACTGCAGAGTTGCCAGCAAACTTAGCTATAAATAAGTGTCTCCCATTGCAAAAGCAATTAAAATATAGAAAAGTTTTAGCTTTCGGAAATTATTAAAAGTGCACACGCAGTGGCCAATTACGACTCAATTGGCTCCCACTCCCCTCTGTTCCCCTTTGTCAACAGCTGAACAACTGTAATAACAACAGAGTTGCTTATTGGCGTGTTTTTTATACTTCTTTTTTTTGAGTTTGGATCACATTTCTTGGTAGCCGTCACATTAAAATTCAAGCAACTGCAGTGGCAAGTCATAAAATGCCACAATTATTAAAGCAGCAGCACGCCAAGAAGACGAAGAAGAAGACGTATAAGCAGAACACGAAACAGCGAGAGAGGGATGAGAGGAAGGGGAGAGGGAAGGGGGAGGCAACTGCATAGACGCAGCAACTGCGACGCACTTTGCGCAACTGCAAACGACGACAACAATTTGACGCACAGTGGGCTAAACAGCTAGACTCGGACCATTAAAATGAATATCTTTAAGAGTAATCTCTGTCCTCTGTAACTGTTCAATAATTTCTAATCGAATTATTTTGGTTTATGCTTAACAAATATAAAAATAAACTATAAACGTTTACTTACGTTTACTTATTATGTTTCAGAACCAATATTTTTAAATCATTACATTTGTTTCTTAATAAAACGTATTTAATTATAAAGGAAAATATACTTGACAATTTAGAGACAAGATTAACAATAATACATTAAATTAAATCATATTGCTAAGGTATAAACAAGGTATTTAACATATTTATAACCAATACTAATTTTGCAAGTTATTTTCATAACTTTAAAATTTGAATTTCAGATATATATGTGTATATAATACAGAAATAAGGCTTGCAAGTCACTGAATATACGGATATTTTCGTGTAACATTACACAGAATTATCAACAAATTCAAGCGTTAGACTGAACTCTTTTGGACAGCGCAAGAATTGTTGCTTTTTCCCACAGTGCGACGTTGCGTCAGTCTCAAAGCCGCGCAGTCTGCGACGCACATTGCGTGTGCAGGCGTTAGAGTGAGACAAATACAGTGGGTGGGGTTGGGGAGCTTTCTGTAGTGTATTCTAGGAAACTGAACGATTGTGCAAATGCACGCATGTGAATGGGCGTGAGAGAAGGGGAGGAGGAATGTGAAAGGAAAGGGGAAGGGGAGAGGTAAGGTGAGAGGCCAAACCCCAAAAACGCACTTCCGACAAGTGAAAATGCAACAAAATAGACAACAAAAATACGCACGCAAACACAGTAAAAAGCAGAAACGCAAAGCAAATGTTGGAAATTAACAAATTGTTGTTGTTGTTGTTGTTGCATTTAATTAAATGCGGAAGACCTACAAAAACAACAACTATGTACATTCAAGCGCACGCAGCGCTCAACATAAAGTGCGTAAGCGAGACAGCGATAAGAAAGGGAGAGAGGCAGAAAAGTACACACAGCGCACAAAAAATTTGGAACGCGCTGCGCTTAAAGTAGGTCAAAGTGGCAGCAACGCCAGCAGCGCAGCGCAGCGCAGGGCAGAGCGACGCGTCGTCAATGCCGCGAGGGGGTTGCGAGTCAGTGACGACAGCAACTGCGACGGCGACTGCGACGCAGCAAACATAAGAAAAGTTTAATTTATGCAAAGAAAGAAAAAATGTTATTGTTTCCTATATATGTATAAACATACGAGTGTGTGTGTGCGTGTGTGTGTGTGTGAGTAACTTTTGCTTTTTTGTTCACTTTACTCCTAATTGTTATTAATATGCAACGTTCGCTGTCATAAATCATATGCAAAAGTGCGTAGAAAATAAAAACTCATTTTTCAAATCGTCTTCTTTTCTTTCTTTTTTGCATAAATTATAATTACAAGTAAGTGTAATAATAATTACAATTACATACTATGTGCGTAAGTGTCTGCAAATGTTTGCAAAGCTTTGGCAACAACAACAACACTAGTGACAACTTTCGAAAAGTTTGTTTAACCAACTGAGGGGGGAGCAGTTGACAAGGGATAGTGCGTAAAAGTAAGGGGAAACTATTTAGTTGAATGCTTGAAAATGCGCATAAATACTACTACTGTTGAGGTTATGTTGCATAGAAGTTTTGGAGAATGCTGAACTGCTGTGAGTGGAGCACAGGGTTGCCAGACTTTGTAATCACAAGCGAGCTAAGTTGGCTGCAGCAAGTCAAGTTGGTTTCATGGTAAACTTTCGTTTAAATAAAGTGGATATTTTAAATGTACTACGAATTGCTATTACTTCAATTAAAAATATGTGTATGCATATTTTTAAGAAAGCAACGCTTAATGGCAAGCTTTGTTTCAATGTTATTGAACTCTAAACAATTTTTACCTTAGGAGTTGAGAATTTGACTAAATTTAACGATTAAGCTACACTTAATCGAAAGCTTCTAAAAAGTTTCTACTTAGGAGAGGAGTATTTTACTAAATTTGTATGTTTATTTGTATATTTTAATTAAAGCTACACTTAATGAAAAGTTTCTTAACTGTTTTTACTTATAAGATGAGAAAATTGTGTAAGATTTTATATCTTAAAAAAGCTACACTTAAATGAAAGCTTCTAAAATGTTTTAACTTGGAATATGAGGTTTTTACTAAATCTAACGATTAAGCTACACTTAATCGAAAGCTTCTATAATGTTTTTATTTAAGAAAAGACAATTTCACTAAATTTAAAAATATTTATATGTAAGCTACACTTAATTAAAAGCTTTTAAAAGATTTCTACTTAGTTGAGAATATTATTCAATTTAAAAGAACGCTACACTTAATTGAAAGCTTCTCTTTAAGCTGCTTCACTTTTAAACGTTATTACTTAGCATATAAATACAGAACTCTTGTTTAACTTTAAAACAACTGCTATAAATATTTATTTAAAAAAATACTCATCAAAAACTTACCTTAAAATCCAATTGAAAATTTTCGCGTTAATCCAAAACTCCTTAACGTTTAATTGTAAAAATGTTTACAAATTTTATACTCGCTTCTTTAATATTTTTCTCAGCACACTGCACTGCACTTATGCCGAAAAGTTACTTGAAAATTTCAATAATTTTCGTTTGTTTTGTTTTCTATTTTACAGTTCAAAATGTTTTTACCAAATTGTTGCTTATATAATTTTAAGCAATAGTTATTTATATTTAAATATATATATGTATAGACACACATATATAAATAGTTTATATATTTTAAATTGTTTTTTTGGGTATTTTTTTCAATAATTTTTTTTATTTTTATCGAAACGAAATTTTTATGCAAACTAACACACACTTTCTGCTGCTGCTTGTTGTTGTTGTTACTGTATTTGTTGTTATGGCTGCTAGTTCTTGTTGTGGTTGCTGTTGTTGTTGTTGTTGTGTTGCTGTGTTTAGTATTGCGTTATGTCCGAACCAATAATTTTGAAGAGTTTTCCAATTTTGTTGTTAGCTTAAATTTTTGCGGTTTTGCGTCGTTTTTTACTTAGCTGATTTTTGCTATTTGTTGTTGTTTTGCTGTTGTAATTAAATGTTACATTTAATTGGTTGTTTTCCCTTTGTTGTTGTAGATTTTTCCTTGTTTTCCTTATGTGTGTAGGTTGCCTTCGATTTTCTCAGTAATTTGTATTTAATTTATAATTTTTATGTTTTGCACGCAGCTTGCCAAAATAGTTTATTTTTGTTGTATTTTCTTTTTTAATTTTAGCCCAAAATTATTTTTGCCAATTTGAATTTTTGCGTTGCTTTTGCATTTACAAAAGTTTATTTATCAGTTCATTTTTAATTTTTGAGTTTTACTTTCGAACATAATACAAACATTTATTATTTTATTTTCTTAGTTAGTTAAATGTTCAAATTGTGCGGTTGCATTTTGTTGCATACGACAATTCTGTTGCCGCTTGTTGTTGGTTTTGTTGTCGTGATCAGTTTGTTCAGACATTTTCACCGTGACATTTGGGCCTGAAAATACAAGAAATAAATTGCGTATTTAATATTTTTAATACTCTAATTTAAAAAGATTTTATAAATATAAATTTATTTTATTTATTTGTATTATCAATTTATTTATATAATTTCTTCTTAAGCTTTTGGGAAGTTTTCTACCATAGTAACATTAAAACAATTTATATTTAACATTTCCCATATTTATTTTAATCTATCAACTTAACACCCGCTTCATTGCTTTGATTTTTGTCAGATTCCCCAACAGAAATTTCATTCATAAGCGAAATAATGTCACAACAAAATATTAAGCTTATCAACTTAAAAATTGCTACGCTTTTTCAGTTCAATTTATTTTTTTAATCTTAAACGCACGATGCCAAAGCATTGCATTTGATTTTTTCCCCTAACAAGTATTTATACTTGTTTTTTATTTATTTCATAATCTCTCTTGGCGTTGACACGTTTTTGTTGTAGTTTTGAAATTGTCCATACACAACACACGAGGCACTTAAACATGTGCGTAGCATCAGGAAATTGTCAATGCCTTATCGCATATACATATGTAAAAAATATTATGCAGCTGCCAACGAATAAACAAATAAGCTAAAGTCTCAACTGATCATTGAATTTGATTCAGTAATATGTTTTACTATGTTCTGAGAGTCAATATGTATAAAATTTCAGAATTATAGTATGACTATTTTCTGAAATTTGATCTACAAATATTTATAACAGCATTTTTCTTATTTTAATTATTTGCTTTAATTTACATTACCTCCTATATCAAAATAATATATTATATCTTATTTATAATTAAGATATTAGAAGTATGAAAACTCTCTTCCAACAAGTTTAGTAACATGGATGACACAAAAGTTACTTCCCGAAAGACTTCTCCTAAAGCTAATGTTCTTCTTTCATTTCTTTATATTTTCTAAAAATTTAATTCTTATATATTTGCATCTGTATCTACAATATACAAGCTATGTGTCTATATTTTTTGTATATTAATTTCAATAATTATTTAACATATATTTCAGAATTTCTTTTATATTTTTTATGATTTATTTTATTAAATTGTTAAAGCAAATGGAATCTGACATATATATTTAAAAGAAAACATATGTCATGTTTATTTAAAAGAATATTTTTAATAATATATATGTCGTATATAGTAAAGAATTACTATATATATCGTATTATATATATTTAGAATTATGAAAACTATATTAAGTTTTATGTTAATTCCGTAGTTGCCACAAAAGATACTTTTAGAAAGACTTCTCCGAGAGCTTAAATTCTTTATTGTATCTTTTTATTTTATAATAATATGACTGTTGTATCTTTCATGCGTATCTCTACAATCTATCTAAATGTTTTAAGTTATTTATTAATTTTCATTAGTAAAAATTATTATTTAAATACATATATATAAATTTTTTTTTAAATTTCTTTCACATTTTATTTAATTGATTAGCTTTTAAAGCAATTTGAATTTATCAGCTATATTTAAAAGAATATGTATATTATATATATTTAAAATAATATATCTGTCATATGTATTAAGAAATTTAGAATTATGTAAACTCTATTCTAACAATATTAATTATTTTGTTATCAGAAAGACTTCACCTGAAGCTTAAGTTATTTTTTAATTATTTATATTTAATAATAATAATAATCTACAATCTATATGTATATATTTTGTTTTTATTATTTTCATTAATTATTATAAATATTTAAATATATTTTAAATAATTTTTTTTAAGTTTCTTTCACATTTCAATTGATATTTTAGTTTTTTCTTCAGCAAACAAGTGTTTTTTAAGCATATTTATGAAATGAAATATACTATATATGTGCTCCAGTTTGTTTTAATAGTATATATACTATATATTCAGCAGATTTCTGCAGTTTACAAGTTGCATTCACACACACACACACACACACACACACACGTGATAGAAAAAAGGGCTCGAGTTTTAAATTCAGCTGTAATTTTGGCTTGAGTTTTTGGTCGCTTTTGGGGCGGAGCGGGCAGGGTGGTGGTTGTTTATTGTTTGAGACGCATTGTTGTTGTTATTTTTATAGATGTTGTTGTTGCAGTAGTTGTTGTAGTTGCTGTTGGCATTGTTGTTGCTTGATTAAAAATGCAGACAGACGTTTTCATGTTCTGCATAAAAGTTGTAGACTTCAAAATTTGCGTTTTCCAGTTTCTGTTTCAGTTGCATGCGGAGAGTAGATCAAAGCAACCCCATTTACCGTGTACTACACACACACACACACACTCACACATACACATACACATGCAGGATTCGGATACGCTAGCAAATTGAGTTTATATGGATTGTCCCGGAACTGAGTTGATGAACGAGTTGAAGAAATCAAATACGGCACACAGTAAAGTATCTATAAGATACATTTATATCTTAAGCCTAAATTGCACAGAGAACTATATAATTAATTGATTTCGATAGTCTTAAATGTTTAATTTGTTTAAATATATTATTTAATATTTTACACAAAACTGTTATTTTTTTATAATTTATTTGTTATATTTATTTATGAATACTTTTAGATTTGCATTGATTAATAACAATAAACAATGAATTTACCTTCAATCACTTGTCAAATGTACACACACTCACACACACGCACACACACACACACACAGAGTGTCTCTCATTTGTTTATGTATTTATTTGCCGGCCTTGAATGTGTGTGTGTTTTTTTATTTTTATTTTTAATTGGTTTTTTTCTGTTTTGTTATTTGTTTTTGATTTTTCCAAATAATAAACATAGAAAACTAAACTTAAATAATAAATTAAAAAGCAGTTTGATTTTTTGCTGGCTGCTTAAGAAACTTTGTTTTGCACTCAATTGCAATTATGAATTTTGTATTTTCTTTTTTTTATGCATTTCCGTTTGTTGTTCGTAATAATTTTATTTATTTTGTTTTTTTTTTTTTTTTGTTAATTTACAAATGAATAATTTTGCTGGTTTTCTTTGCGTTATAATTTTTGTATATTGTGTGCTGCTGTTTTTTTTTGTTGCCGTTTGTCGTTGCCGTTGTGGGGAAATTTTTTAGACGAGACGAGAAATGCACACAACGAACGCTGCTGCTGCGAGCTGCGCACCACCGAAACCTAGCGCCGAATAGACGAGCATGAAATTCAAAAATTGCGTTTATGGCCTATCAACCAGGCAGGCGGCGGCGGACGACGCACACAAGCTTACAAAATGCACGCATACACACAGCCAGACGCACACGGACACACACACAGTGACAGAGTGACGGGCAGCGGGCAGAGCAACCACCGACAGCAGCAGCAGCAAGCAGCAAACAGACGCAGCAGCAGCAGCAGTAGCAGCAAGCAGCGCAACAGCTCCAAGAGAGTAAGAGTAAAACGCAGCCGAACGCAGCAAAGCGCAGCGAAAAAAAACACAGCAACTCGCACTCACTCACACACACTTGCGCGCGCTGTGAGAGCGTAAGCGCGCTCTTTTCTTAGCAAAAACAAGTTTTCAATGTGGAATTCTGCTGGCGTCGCTGTCGCATTGAAGCTCTCTGTGTCTGTATTTTTGTGCTTTTGTTTTTGATTTTGTTTGCATTGCAAATGCAGAATTTGCATTGGTGTGCGGGAGACAGAGAGAGAGAGCGAGTTTGCGGGCGCGCGCTCTCTTATTGTACTTTTGTTGTGCGCTCTCTTTGCCCGGTGTTGCTTGCTCTATCGCTCTTACACGCTGGCAACCATTTGCAATGTTTCTACTTTTTTTGCGCTTTCAATCCAATTGGAATGCATGCCTTGCACTGCTCTAATTGGATTACGTCTTTGAGTGAAAGAATTCAAAAAGAACCGAGACTGCATTTAAACACATCTAATTGTTAAGTTAGTTTAGGAGCTTTAATGAGCTTTTTGAGCTGTTGAAATGTCTTTAATTTAAAGTGATGTCATTGCTGCAACTTTGCATGTTTTGTGTGTATGCAATATTGCCCCATCCCCTCCCCTCCCCATCCACTTCTAACAGGACCTCTCAACATTATTTTTGGGGGTTACTTTTCGGCTCACACTCTCTGCAATTGCGCTCGCTCTCTCTGATTCTCTCGTTCTCTCTCTCTCTCTCTCTCTCTGTGTGCAATTGCATAATTTGCCTGAGCTAATAACTACCGTTACGTTGAGTCCTTTTTCGAGTCCTTCATGTGGAAAATACTCGTGAGTAAATTGAAATGCTACAGAAATAGAAACATGCTTTTTTTTGGGAACACAGCAGGGTATCAGGGGGGGGGGGTGAAAGGAACTCTGATTATATTATCAGCTGACCAGATGTACTTATTGAGTTTTGAATAACTTCCAAGTTTATTATGCGATCGCGATGAAATTTTTAGGATACATTAGGACCCTGATACTTGTTCTGTGTGCCAAATTTCAGGGCTGCAATTTTAAAATTGCTCATTATATGGAACTTAAAATATTTTTTGAATAACTTTTGAGTTTAGTATCCAATCGCGATGAATACATTGGGATACATTGGGACCCTGAGCTCGTCCTGTATGCCAAAATTTAGTAAATGGTCTTAAAAACTATAAATAACTCGAAAATTGTCAAGAAAGGCAAATAAAAATATAATATATTATTATTATATTTATTTTAAATATATATAAATGATATAAAGCATAGTTTTAATTTCTGAATAAGCATCAACACTTAAATTTAATTATTTTTTTTGTTAATAATATTTATTTTTGATTTCGTGACAATAAATTGATGAAAACTGAAGCGATTTCCATGCGAAAAGTCTCTTTGATCTATTATTCTACACTCAAATTTTATTAATTGTGGGCAAATATATACATTTTTAAGTCGATTATATATCTTATAATATTATATATCCTATTATAGTATATAAATATATTATATTGTAAATATTATGTATTAAAACATAGTTGATAATAAATATATAATTTTTTAATTATTTTCGAATTTAGGCCACGTTCTCCCCTTTGTCTATTATTTCTATTTAAATAGCTATAATTTTGCCAGCTGCTTTTTGAAAATTTTTCCCTTCGTTCGTCATTCGAAAAAAACTCTAAAACTAGCGAAAAATCGCTGAACTGTCATCAGATCAAAAAAGCCCATAACAAATGCAGTTTCATAGCTAGAGACTTGAAATTTTGCACACATGCTGGGTAACTTAAAGTCGATGTGTACAGAAAGTTTCAACACACTGCCACGCCCCCCTTACCCACAAATAAAACAAAACCAAATTTCCAAGAGAATCACCAGGCAAGTTAATTTGAGCTACAGGGTATATTTCCGTCTATATTACCCGGCTGTACGGCAACTCAAGACACCCTTTAACCATTCCAGATCAAAGCGCAATCTGTGGAATAAAACAAAACAATGTCATTTAATTTCCCTAATCATGGGATTTCCCTTCTATTGCAATTCCCAGCAACAATATCAAATTCCCCTCTGCACGTAATCAACTTGTAATTGTTTTGCGCCAATTTTTACGACAAAAACCTACAAAATTATACAAAAAATAAAGAAAGAATGTGCGCCTTTATTTGTATTAATTAAAAGTTGATTATTAAACACACAAAACCAAAGAAATAAGAACTCGATTCCACTCAACGCAAAAAACACTCAAAGAGACACATTGTTGTCGTTTGAGCGCAGTCAAAAGAAACTCGTTTCTCCTGCGCTTCCAGTGACAAAACAAAAACTCACACACACACACACAGAGAGCACAACAACAAAAAAAAGCATAACAATACGCATTCATTTTGCAGTGGCAATAACAATAACAACAAATTGCCAGAGAGCTTGAGCTTTTTCGGACAATATTTCCCCTTGACAAAGAGCGCGCATGTCGCTCAGAGAGCAAACACAAAAAAATAATGCCGAGTCGCTGCCATTTTATTGCTGCCTGCACACAAACAGCAGCAGCAGCAGCAGCAGCGGCGGCAGCGACAGCTACAGTAATAAAAACTGCCAGAACGAGAACCAAACGCAAAAGCCACTGCGACGTCGCAGTCGCAGTCGCAGCAAGTTTACGCAATTCAAACAAACACGTGGAGCAGCGACAGCGCTGTCAGCGTCAGCCAAGCGCAGCGTTTGTGAGCATTTTTGCGCGCGGCCCCCTCTCTCGCTCTCACACACACACACACGCTGCTGTGCGTGTATGGCGCTTATGTGGCTGCTGCTGTTGCTGTTGCTGCCTATGCTGCCTACACGAGCAATCCAATAAGCAAAAGCTTCGTGCGTTGCTGCGCACACACCAATGCAGGCCATTATATGCGTGTATGCATGTTGGTATTGCGTTGCGTTGTATGTAGATATGTATGTACATATTGCGTATTTTGGCATGGCCGCCAACATTTGTACGTTGACTGCGACGCCGGCGTTTGCAGTGCGCTGCACGCACTTTTGACTGCGCTGCCCTATCCTGTTTTTGTTTTTGCTGCTGCTGCTCTTGACTGCGCCTATGTACAGTTTTTTGGGGCGGTTTATATGCTCCACATTTTGGCGCCATCCCGACACTCACACACACACACACACACACACACGCTCGCATTTCCCATTAAGCGAACGCACTTTTGCAGCCTGCGTTTGTGTGCGTGTGCTTTCGTTTGCTTTAGTATGCGTGCGCTTCTTTTTTGTGAAATTTTAGCATTTATTTGTTATGTACTCGCAACTTTGACTGCGCTGCTGCGTCGCTGCTGCTGCGTAGGCTCGTTATATACACTATTTGGCAATTATGTAGAGTTATGCATGTGTGTGTGTGTGTGTGTGTGTCTGTGTGTGTGACACTGCTAAAAAAAACGCTCTTCAGTTATGTGTGTATACTGCATTTTTTTGCCCAAAAAGCTTTTCAATTGCACAAAAAACAAAAATGTTTCGCAGTCTGTTTGTATTTGTGTAATGTATACACACGCACTCACACACACACAGACACTTACGCACTCACACACACACACACGCACACGCACACGCATTTATTTATTTTTCATGAACATGCTTCGATGGATTTCTGTTGCGTTTTCAGATAAGATGATATCATTTTGTTTTTGTACCATTTGGCGCACATTAAATTTGTATGTTATGCTACACACACACACAGAGACACACACTCACACACATACAGCTAAATGTATGTATTTATATATATGTATATATATTGACTTACAAATTCTAATGCCGCCCAATTTGGCGCTTGCAATGCGTTTAATGCTTTTATTTTATTTGTTTTGATGTCAATTGGTTTGAACCAGTTATGGAACTGACAAGCACACACACTCACACACACACACACCTACACACACACACTTGACAATGAAAATGTTTGTTATGTTGGGCAAGGAATTATATTTTTGTTATCAAATGTAGAACTGTGCCTAGGGCAGTAATTGTGCTAATTAGACGAAATAATTGCAGTAATAACACAAGAGAGGTAAGAGACAGAGATAGAGGGAGAGAGAGACAGAGAGAGAGAGTTAGTAATAGCAAGAAAAAGCCTATGTAATTTGTATTTTATTGTTAAACAATACTTAAGTCCATTCAATTTATAGGAAATCACATAATAATTAACTACTTTTAAAATAAAGAACAGATAATTATGTAAAAATGTAGGTTATGTACAAAAGTCGATAATAAATGAGTCAAAATATGTTCGTACGGAATAGTATACTAATACAATAATATAATAAATATAATATGTACGAATAATATAATTATATATATTTGTAGAGAAGAAATAAATTTTAAATTACAACTGCTTTTAAAGTTAAAGCAACTTAGGCCATCTAACTGAATATAATATGATATTATATTAAATATAATATATTTATTATATTAAATATAATACAACTCAATAAATGGTCAATAGTATTAATATATAACTTTTGTTAACAATCAATGTTGCAAATAATTTTAAAATCTAAAGTTTATTTTATTTTAAATTAATTATTTAATTATAATAAATTTTACTATAACTGAACTATTTATTTAGCTTACAAATTAATTATTTATTATTAAAAAACATCTACAGTAGTCAACAAAATCTGAAAATGTGAAAATAATCCAAATTAATGTGATACATTTCTAATTTATATCCCCTTTACACTAGAAAATAAAATAAAATGTGTTTACAAATTGTTACTCTATTGTTAAAAATATATGAACTTGTTGGTAATTTGTAATACATTTAAAAAAACCTGTTACTATTACGAAATTGGGTGCTTGCCGACTCGAGGTCGATATGGTCGATATTACAGATATATCAACATACAACTAAACACAAAAATACTTGCCAAATGGCAAGAAGCTAGTCTTGTTATGCTACAGCTATTTCAGGAGATGCCAATCTCCCCCTTATCACTACCATTTCAGCTAGCTTACCCAAGGATCCAAGCTTGTTCTCTTCGTTGTGCTGCTACAACCAGTTGAGAATTCTAAGGGAACAACATAGAAAAAACGCATGAAAGTTGAGCTCGTCTTTTTTTGTTTTATTGTAATTATTGCAGTTCACATATGTGAGTTTGCTGACTATCGGTCTATTGCGTTTTCAGATACAGTTTGTTCTGCTTATAATTAAAATAAAGACCAGATAATTATGTAGAAATGTGAGTGATGTACAGAAGTCTAAATTAAATGACTCAAAATATGAATAATAACTGAATATATTACTTATTACTTTATTGAAATCAAGCTGCAATACAAATATGAACAATATTGAGGAGAATATGCATTCAATAAGGGTTAATAGTATTAATATACAACTTGACTCATCTTGTCACATAGGATCAGTAGCCCAGAACTTTACAGTGGCAAATGATGGGGAAGAGTTCCCATAGACGGGTCTTTCTCGGTTTTTATGTGTGTAGGCGTATTGTCCTTCAAAAATAAATACATTATGACCGCTTGATATTAAACATTTCCCAATTTTTACAAAACCACTGATATCGACTTATTTGATCGATTGTTTAACGATAACTAAAATATCTGTAAGGCTGAAATTTTTGGCGGAAATACACTTAAATATGCCCAGTAACAAAATATTTTAAATCAACAATTAAATCTATAATTATAATTCAATTTTTATTTTAAACAAAAAATGAAAGGAATCAGATTAAGAAAGTTATTAGATTTAAATTTTTAAATAGTTAAAAAAAAATGGAATTTCTTTTATTTTAAATGAATTATTTATTTGATAATTTATTTTATTATTATTTACCTATTTATTTGACTAACAATTAATTGTTTATTACTAAAAATAAAATAAAATCGAAATTAATGCAATTAATTTTTTATTTATATTTCCTTTAAACCGTCAAATAATTTCTTTTGTCTGTTTTTACATATTATATTTCCATTGTTTAAACTTTACAATTGGGAATATCAAAATTAATTTATTTACTGCTTTTACAGAATTTTTTAAATTATTATAAATATACATTTGTTGGGAATTTGTAGGACATAAAAAGAAACTCTTCAAATTCCAAAGACACAACTTTAAAAAGAGTATGCAAAATAATTGTATGCGTTTATGGTTTATGTTTAGCTCACTTAAAAGTATTAATATAGTTAAAAAATAAAGTCACGTAACAAAAATAAATACAATAATGTAGTAAACTTTACTGAAAATTAATTAAACTAAGCGTAACTAGATTGTTATATTGTCAATTGTTTTTGCTCATAAAATATAATACAAATTGTTTCTAAAAATAAAAAATAAATGTTTAGACTTTCATTTATACATAACTTCAAAGGAGTATCTACTATTCCATTGTCAGGACTTGCTTTTTTGCTAGAAAATGGGCTATTAATTTCCAAATATAAGTAAGTATAGAAAACAAAGACGCGAAAATGTTGGAATCAACAAGTGTTACAAAACCTCGCTATAACAATCATTTGACTACGAATCCTTTTACATTCTAAATACAAAATAAGACCGAAAATAAAGTGAACCGCAAAAACCAAGAAGCAAAAATTGTTTTGACTGACATCAAAGTCAACGAAAAGAAATTGATGTATTACAATGATGGGAAGAGAGAAAAAGGGAGGCAGAAACCACAAAACAACGACAACAATTTAAAGAAAACCCGCCAAAAAGCCGCTGAGACCCAAAGGGGGTGGGCAGAGGCGTGGCAAGGGTATTGAGGATTCTTTGGGGAGGGATTTGTGACGTTTGACACAGTAAAGCTGAAAAAAAAGAATTGCAGGCACAATAAGTAAAAATTTCACCATAATTTCAAAACAATGACGCAGTCTAAATAATCCTTAAACAAAGTGAATGAAGAGGGGGAGATAGAAAAAGAAAGAGAGGCGGGGGAATGGGAATAAAGCTGTATACAAAGACAAGAACAAGAACAACAAAAAAAAGGGGTTCAAGGACATTTTACACATAATTTTTACTACCTTACACACTCGCCCAGGCAGACAAAGATTTCCCTCACCCGCTGCTCCTTTTCCCCTGTCTCTTTTCGTGCTCCTTTCCCCTGTGTTTATTTCCTGCCTTCTCCTTGCGACACTCTCGAAGCATTCATGCTAATGTAATAATTTTCAAGATGTGCGCCAGAATTTGAAAACGTCCTTGCGCTGATTTTAGCCCGACAAAAAAAGAAAGGCATAAAGCGGGAAAATGTATAGGGAAATGGAGAGGAGGAAAAAGAAGAAGGGAAAAAGGAAACATGCATAAAATAAAAAAAAATAAATAAAAAGACTGTTGCTGCTGCTGAAGAAGAGTTTAACGCTCTATTACGCACAATCAAATGGAATAAAAAGAAAAAAAGGAGACGACATTGATTGCCTTTTCACCTTTAACCTCCATTCTCCATCCCCCCACACTCTCCCACACACTTTGTTTACCTTTTTGTCGGCCTGGCGAATCGATTATTACGTCTTTGGGTGAATGAACTTGGCATAAAAGTTAAGTTAAGAACGATAGAGTTGACAAAAAATAAAAGATTTCAAGTATTAGCATACAGTGTACTTACAGTGTGACCAGCTTCCATTGCAACGAAGAAGAGCAAGAGGAGAGCAACAACAAAGCGGACAATTTGTGAAGTAGAGCAAAGCATTGCTCTATTAAATAAAAGAGCTAGAGCCAGAGAAGCGGCAGAGTGGGGTGCATAGGGGAAATATTAGGGAAATTAGGTCACGCACGCATGTGTTGAATGTCGACTGACTGACTGACTGACTGACATTGTTGTTGTTGCTGTTGTTGCAGCCACAACAAGAGGCAGAGGCACTGACAGATGTGGGATACGAGTTACAAGATACGCGATATTATCAACACACAGCAACAACAACAACAGCAAATGCGACAACAAAATGTGGCAGACAATGCGACGCATCGTATTGTAAAGGATGGAAGGGGAAAGGTGTAAAGGGGGGGGGGGAGGGGGCGGAGGTGTGGACGAGGAACGAGCAGTAAGCGATGCGGTTATGCATGCAAATTACAAACAAAAACCGTTGAAAACTACAGTGAATAACGCGTAAGTGAAACTAAAAAGAGTGTAGAATTGTGAGTAACTTAAGGAAAGAAAGAAATATAATAAAAGCACAGTGAATACTGCTTAAGTGGAACCAAACAGTTTATTTATTAATGATTTAAAAAAAAAGTAACCGTAAATTTATTATTATTGTTGTTAATCCAAACTGAACAATGTGTTTAATATCGAATTTTTAAAAAAAGGCCAATGGGGAAATCGAGTAGTCGATTCATTGGGAAAATTTTAAATCAGTTCATCGATTTTTATGCAGTATAGAATAGAAGAGGGTTCTTAATTCTTGGGCTTATTTAAGGATATTATATATACATACCATTTTTAGAGCTCATTAAAGTTAAACAAAAGAAAAATATTAAATAATGGTTTATAATTAAACATTAATCAAATATCAGATTATCGTCTGTTATTAATCACAATCATTTTTTTAAATCCGCAATCCGTAACATAATTCAAATATCTTATACATGTATAAAATTATATCAAATGTGACATATTTATAACATATGTAAATACATATATGTATTTTCTAGTTGCTTTGACAAATTTGTTAAATTTTAAATATTTTTTTTCATGAATATCGTTTTAAATTACTTGATTCATCAGAGTATTTAAAATCGGTTTAAATGGCTTATGCAAAAATCGATTCATTGATTTGTGATTTCTTTATTTTACATCACTATTTATCATACAAATAAATACAGTAAATAAAGCTAAAATAAAGGATTATATTACTACGATTAAAATTTTAAAACTAAACAAAGAGTACACCAATTATAAGTAATGTAATATATGTTTCAAATACTGTCCTAAATTTAAACCGAAATTAAATTAAAAATATAAATAAATATATAACCATATATAACTTTCATACCCTTGCAGAACCCCGATGCACTTTTCGACCGATCTTTCCTATGGCAGCTATATGATATAGTGATCCGATTTAAACCAAATTTGGTCAGGATATTTAAGACATGATTAAATGCATAATCTGTGAGTTTGGTTGAAATATGTTGAAAAATAAAAAAGTTTGTCATACAAAAGTATGATTTTCGATCGATAGTTCCTATGGCAGCTATATGATATAGTGATCCGATCCGGCAGGTTCCCACATATGTACTACCTGCAGCAAAAAGACTGATCTGTATCAAGTTTCATCCAGATAGCTTTACAACTGAGAGACTAGTTTGCATAGAAACAGACGGACATGGCTATATCGACTCGGCTGTTGATGCTGATCAAGAATATATATACTTTATAGGGTCGGAGATGTCTGCTTTGTCTGACAAAATTATAATACCCTCTGCAAGGGTATAAAAAATGAAAAATATTAAAGAGAAATGAAAATATTGCTTAAAAGACACACATTTAATTTTAGGAAGAATATAATTGTAGAATAAATTCATCTTAAGTGTATCAAAAATAAATGTAAACTTAACAAAATTACAATAATATAAATACAATAAATTTGCTGTTCATTGAAACAAACACATAGAACACTTGTGATTACAATAAGAAAAGAACAGTGCATACTGCTTAAGTGAAACTACAGACAGATAAATAATTAAGCAATAATAAGGAAATAAATGTACAATTAAAATACAGATTAGCTAGATAAAGGGAAGTACAGTAAATACTAAAATAGTATATAAATTATATATAAATCAAAATAAAATAAAGGTAAAATTTAAAATTTCAGAAGTAAAAATAAACAAAATAAATGTACAGTGAATAGCACTTAAATGTAATACCAGAGTTAACTTAGAATTGTATATTTTAAGAAAATAAAAATTACAGTAATTTAATATTTAGCTGGAGTAAAATTGGCAACAGTCGATCTTCTCTATTACGAACTAATGTACAACGCAGTTTTCTTTATAGCGAATTAATTTCCAGAACACTGCAAAAGCTAAACGCGAAAGAAATCTTCCTGCATTACGAACTTTCTATTTAACAAAGTTTATTTTGGTACCCTTAAGATTCGCTTTAAATAAGTTCGCCTGTATTTTGCATTTAAGTTGTTTTTACGAGTATTTATAATGTCATCTACTATATATATATTTAACTACTGATTTTATATACAGTTAACGTTTACTTTATTTACAGCTGTGTCGCTTTTAGCGCTAGTTCACTGTAGTTCACAATTTGACATTTAGATGCGACAACAACAGCTACTCCAAAATTTGTTGCCCTGGCGCTGCGATTTTCATCTGATTGACGCACGTTGATCTGTGCATTGTTCTCTCTCTCTCTCTCTCTACCTATCTTCCTCTTGCTCCGTCTCTTTCGCTTCCTCTTTTTCTCACTCTCACTCTCGTTCTTTCTGTATATCTATCTCACTCTGAGTCCAATGCAATTCTCATTCAAGTTGAACCTAAAAATTGTTGAACATTTCGTTTTTACTTTTTTTTCGGTTACACAAATTAGGTCAATGCATATAATTTGGAGTGCGTCTCGTGGCAGACTGTGTGTGTGTGTGTGTGTGTGACTCTCTGTCTGCGTGTGTGTGTGTTAGTCGATGTTGCAATGTTGTTGATGGCGCAGTTGCTGCTGCCGTTGCTTCTGCTGCTGACGCTGTAATTTCTGTAAATTATTTGGTGCTTTTGATCTTCGCTCTTCTGCTGCCACACAGCTGTGGCATGCCTCGCCCAACGCGCCCCACACACCACACAACACACGCCTCACGCACCACCACCCACCACACCGCTAACCACCACCCGCTGGCCCCTGTCTATGTGGCAACACTCAGAATGCAATCCATCAATCGCAATGCCAGCAGATGTACTAACATCGACGTCGACGTCGCTGCCTCTGCCTCAGTACGTGTGCAACCACCGAGCAATTATGTAATCTATGAAACCCGCTGCGAGAATTGCCCAAAATAGGAATCTCAACAATTGCTGATTGCTAAGGAAACGTATGAGTAAAAAAAATAATGAAACTTAAGCGATTCTTGGATCAAATTCAGACTGGAAGATGCTCAGCTAAATAACAAAACTAATAGAAATATAAATAAATTAATAACACACTATCAGTTGATATTACTTTAAAATTTAATAAATAAAATAAAAAAAAAGTAAAAACTTTACAAAATACAAACTTTAAATAAAAAATAAATAAAACTCAAGCGATTCTTTATAAAATTAATAGTGGGAAATGCTCATCTAAATAACAAAACAATTAATATTATAAATTAATTATGAACACTCTGTTTGTTGACATTTCTTTAAGGTCTTATAAATAATAACAAGTCTCTTGGGAAATTAAATACTAAATACCAATTGCATTTGACTTAACTTTGAATTTATTTATTAGAACTCAATTTTAAATTACAAAAACGAATTTAATTTCGTTCCTAGTTTATTTTAAATTTAAATAGATATTCATTGAATATTTTTTTTTACATTTCATAGATAAATTTCAACAAAAGTTAAGAAACTTAGTTATTTATTTGCTTACTTATTTATTTATATACTTATTTGGGAAAATAATTACCAATTTTACTATGGAGCTGAAGTGAAACTTGTATAATAGTCTAAAAAATACGACAAAAATAATATATATAATAATAAAGTAAAAGAGTGTACATAAAATCAATATGTAAACATTTAAGATAGTCTTCAGTAAAAATTAAAAAGAAGATAGTCTTGTCTAATATAATAATTCTTAATCTGATCTCTATTGAAACCCATTCGAAGTAACTATTAATATGGTTCTTAAAGCACTGAAATATTAGTTGAATTCCCACATGACGTTATGCTGACTTTTATTTAAAAACAGCTTACGACATCCGAGTTATTAAATACAATTGCAAAATATAAATAGAACCTTTCTTCTATATTTTATTATATAGTTTATCCATTTTATTACTTTTAAAATTATATTTTTTTGAATAAGAAAAAAAGCAATTTCTTGTGACTAGCACAATAGATAATAGGTATATTTTTATTTGTATTTATTGTTAGGCTGAACAATTTAATGTATAAATAAATAATAATTTTCTTTAATTAGTCAAATAATATATCGCTTTCATAGCACAAAAATCTTTTTGTAATACTAATATAGATAATAATATAAAAATATATTTAAATATACTACAAATTTATATAATTATGTATAATACTATATTACAATGACAGTTAAAAAACTCTTATTTCAATTTGCAACAAACACTTCCTCATTAATTGAGATTCCCGCTGACTTGAATGCAGCCATCATTAAAGTATTTAAATCCAAGTGTCAAATATATATTTTGACTTACATGCGGCAGCATCTGCTTAGGGACTACCCCCAACTAAAGGCCTATAACATAATCACATCATAACCTTAAGTACTTTATTCCATTACAAGGCCTTCAAAAAGGTTAACCATAAATTAAATTAAGCAAAAACCAGCAGAAAACTAACCACCAATAGAATCAACCACAAATGTCCACAAATTTCGTTGACGTCTTCGTCTTCAGTTTAGCTATGTTTTATTTATATTTATTTTATGCAAAAAAAAAAGAGAAGAGAAAATAAACAGAAAATGTTGAAAAACTTGCACAATCTAATGGCTAGAGCAGCAACCCCAAAAATTAAACGGAAGACAGAAAGATGCGCCTGCCAAATGTTTTTCCGAAATTTTCAGCGCCTTTTGGTATACCCTGTAATCAGAAGAGGTTACTAAAGGGGGTATATTAAATGTGTATAGTAGATGTAAAGGCATTTCTTAGCTTGGAAATCGATTCAAGTGAATATAACGCTCTGAAAATTTGAGAAATAAAGTTTTTGGAAAACTAGACGCAAGTAAATCATTTTTATACCCATTGGGGGTATATTAAGTTTGTTAAAATTATGCAACAGGCAAAAGGAAGCGTGGAAGTACATATATATATTCTTGATCAGCATCAATAGTCAAGTCGACATAGCAATGTCTGTCTGTCCGTCGGTCTGCCTGTCCGTCTGTCCGTCCGTCCGTATGAACTAAGGGATCTCAGAGATGCTAAGAGCTAGAAGTTTGAACTTGGTCTCCCAGCACTGGTAATATTTGCAGGCAGATTTAGTAGTAGAGACTTGAAACTTAGCTCACATGATGAGTATCTAGGAATCGATATGTCCCGAAAATTTCATCACGATGCCACGCCCCCATCGCCCACAAATCGGAAAACCTAATAACAAGATCAATCTTATAGCTAGAAACTTCAGATTTCGGATTCGCGACTGTTCGGCTTGTTAATTTATACATTTCCTGTAAAATATATCAATAAAGTAAGAAATCGAAAATGAACACAACTAAAGACGTAACAGGGTATTTTTCTGTCGAATATAATTATATTTTCAATATAATTTTTTTATTTGTTTATTATGCATGAAATGTAAATGTGGAGCGAAGTTTTGCAGCGAGCTTGAAGTATTCAATTGAGTGTAAGAAGTGCGTGGTAAGGAAGAGGGAGGCGAATAAGAAGAAGGAATAACAACAACAAACAACGACAAAAACAATTGTGAATATTAAAAGAAAACGGTGCAGGGGATGAAGTTGAGTCGTGTAATTATGAACATTTGTTGCCTGCCGCCCTTTTGCGTACCTCTTCACTCTTTATGCTCAAAAGTTTCACAACAAAAGGCAAATCGCAGTCGATTCCAATGCCAATTCCAACTTTAATTCCCACGCGTGCCGCTGCCTCAAAAACTAATTGCAAATTAATGACTTTGGTTAAGTTGCCGCAATGAGCAACAACAACAACAACAACAACAACGATAACAACAACAATTAGAACTCAACGATTTTGCGCATCTTTCGTTAAAAGGGGGCGCGGGTCAAAGTTGTTGTTGTTCGGCCTGCAGGGCTCTGGTCTCAAGTTAATCAATCATTTTATCCATTACATGATGTGCAAAAAACAACAGCAACAACAATTGTCTAACTTGTCTGCCAATTTGTAACTAATTAGTTTTCTTTGAGTATATGCCGCATCGATCGCACAAGTGCGAGCGAGATGGCAGACAATACAAATTGCAATTCTTCTTGCGCTTTCGCTTATCTCTCAGAACTGCAACAACATCTGCGTGCGCCAGACAGAGATAGCAATAGCGCCATTGCCAACTGGTTTCCCATTGGATGCGCAAAAATGGCGATTGCATGTGGATCGTTAAATATGGAAAGCGATAACTGCAGGGATTGAAACAGGTATGTATTGACTTAGAGATGCCCTGTAATTTACAAATTGATAATTATATCGTTGTATTTTATTATACACTTTACTTTTTATTTATTTTTTTTTTATGGCAAGAAGTTTTAACAAAAGATTGCACGACTGGCAGATATCCTGTAAATTGCAACAAGTATTTTACCTTTTAATGTTTGCATGTTGCAAGGGGAAAATTTATTATTTGTAAGATTTTAGACCAGCAAATACCCTATACTAAGCTCTGCGAATGTGATTTATGTCGCAATTAGTTGAAAAACAAATTAGGCCCAATTTTGTTTGTATAAATATGTATCATTTGTATTTTTCTGTTGTTTTTACCTGAGTTCTTGACCCTTGAACTAGTTTTATACATGAGACTATTTAGTTTATTACAAAAATTGATAATCAAACATTTAAAATAACACAGCAACTCATCAGTCTCTATACGAAATGTGATTCAATGTTTAATGATTCGTGTCCATGTCGCACTATAACCAACAGCAACAACAACAACAGAAATACATCAACAACAACTCAAACAGATTTACAGAGAATTTTCTGACTGCAAAAATGGACCCACTAGTTTTAGACTAATATATTTACATAGGTGCTAGTATATGCCTATGTATTTGTATTTATAAAAGTATATAGAACCTGAGTGCCAAACGAGTTTCACCATTGTTACAAAATACTCTAATAGAAAGGGTATATTGACTAAAGTATGAGATTTGCTTCGGTTTGATCAGAATAGTCCTAGGACAGTTCGATATATTTTATATAAATTTACTCTTCAGTTTCTTTATATATTTACGAGTTTTTCTCATCACTTATGAAGCGTTTTAAATCTGTAATTTGCCCATTAAATATTGAGATTTTAAATTAAGTGATTACTAGAGTTTAAAAATATGTTGGAGTGGATGGCACTGGTTGCTAGCACTCTATTGCCTTATTAGTTATTATATTGTTAGTTACCTTTATGTATAATAGTTAATGTAATTAAATAAATAAAAGAAAATAAGAGGATAAGTAGAATGTATAGTGTTGATATTTAAATATATATTTAATACTTCAATAAAATATTTTGAGTTTCAGAACAATTGTTAAAATTTAAGATAATATATTTCTTTTTGAGCAATGTAACCTAAGCTCGACTTATGTTACACTATTTGTATGCAGTTTGACTTAAAGAAGAACGATTAAATGCGTGTACTGCGAAACTATCGATAGTACATAAATATATTCAATGGAAATGAAAGTATAAACTCTTATATTGCGAATCTCAAGGGTACCAAAATATACTTCGTTATATAGAAAATTCGTACTAGAGAAAGAATTCTTTCACGTGTAGCTATTGCAGTGTTCTGGAAATTAATTCGCTATAAAGAAAACTTCGTTGTACAGTTTAATAGAGAAGTTCGACTGAAGTTGCAGTATTTAAGATCAAAAGATTAATAAAAATAAAAATACCAAACACAGTCGATTACTGCGTTATATCGTCTATCGATAATGCAGGTAAGGGAAATTAGGCGTCAGTGTGAAGAAGCTTTGCTGTTGCTTGATTATCGTTAATCTTCTAACAATGTGAAACTGCGCTGCGTGGACATGAAATTTATGGGATGTCAAAGGGCCATAATCTGTACGGCGTGGCGACTGGCGACTGGCAACTGGCAACGGGCAACTGCTGCTGACGTTGACGTTGACGCTGCTGTTGCTGCTGCTGCTACTGCTGCTGCTAAGACGGCGACTAAGTAGACGTAGAACCTAAACATGGAGAAGGCCAGCGAACCAAGCGAAGGGCAGAGTGGAGGAGGGGGGGAGAAGTGGAGACCGGGCAGCGCGTGCAACGAGAGCGACAAAGCTTTGTGCTCACGCACACATACACACGCATACACGCATATACACGCATGTGGCGATTACCTCATCGCAGCGAATGTCAAAATGAAAAAAAAAAGCGCAGAGCAAAAGCGAAGCGTGGAATGCGTGCGAGCAGCGTACGAAGGGGAAGAGAGAGACGCCCTTTGAATGCTTTGAGGCCGTACACGCACACCAATACATGCGTAAAACATGCGTGTGCGCATATGTGTGTGTGTGTGTGTGTGTCTATGTTCTATGTGCTGATTAAAAAAGCGTGCGATCTCTTATTAATGCTGCTTCGCTGCGTTGTTGCTGCTGTTTCTGCTGCTGCTCGAAGCTTTTGCGTTTGTTGTAACTTTTGTCTGCCCCCTTGTCGCTGCCCCCTCCCCTCTGCCGCCTTTTGCCAATCTCTGTCTTGTTGCTTGGTCTGCGCTCAAGAACTGGTCCAGCAACATTTTAATTAATGATCTGGCAATGTTGTTGTTGCTTCTACAATTGATACCCTGTAAAACTAAAGTGCATGATGTGAGTATGCTAGATTTCAGCTAAATTTGTAACACACAAAAATCATATATACTTTAATAAGTTATTTTGATAAAAATTAGATACAGATAAAGTAGAAGACTGACGGACTTTATATAAGAGCTAGACTATGGACTTTTATTATAAGACAATTAATATAACTTGATGAATTTAAATTCATTATTTTACTTTAATAAATTTAGATTAACTCTTTTATAATAATATGGACATACAAATAAATTAGAAGAATGTTTTTTATTTCTAGACTATGGAAATATTCCTATTATTTTAATAAAATTCATTATAATTAATTATAAGAGAAAAAAAATCTAAATTAATATATTTTTTATTAATTCAATTAATTTGAAATACATATCTTATAATAAAGGGGACATTTCCCTAGTCTAGCTAATATATTAAATGAATGAACTCCGATTATTTGTCTCATTGTGTATTATGTCTTTCAATAATAAACCATATGTTTATTAACTGTGCCAATTTAATAAATAATTATGTATAATATTCTAATGTTGACTGCAGGGTATTTCTAAGTGTTATCTTTTTTTTAAATAGGAAATCTAATCGTATCGAGCAATGATTTTTTTTCAGCCGCTGTACCACTGCTTTCTTAGCTAAATACTAAATATCGATATTCGACAACTTGCTACAGGGTATCTGCTAGTCTTGTATCTCTATTTTTTACTCCTTCTTCATCACGTATTTTCTTGCTCAACTGCGCCATGCTTCTATTTTATTCAGCTGAATGTAAAATCTTGTATGGTAGGTCATTTGGTCTCTCTTTCTAGTCGGCGTTTCCTCACTTCTTCTCACTTCTCTGCCATTTGCAACTTCATCTGCACGTTCGTCTTGTAATAGCCGGAAATGTGTCTTGTTCTTGTGCTGTTTTCATGCCTATTTCCAAGCAACCACAAGATTGAACCACAAAGATATTAAAACACAAAAATTCTCCATTAAATCTGTTGACTTTTGCATTGCCATTTGAAGTAATTAATCAAAATACGAAATCCTAGCCGAATGAAAGGTGCGCAACGAGGGTGTGTGCTGCACTCAGAACCTTTCACGCAACTCACGAAACCCAGAAGCCCAAAAAAAAATAAATAAAAACAAGGAGAATCCGAGAAAAAAGGGAAAATACCACACATAATTATTGTTATTTGCATTTTCGGCAGGTTGGTCATAAAATGGTGTAAAGAAAAATATGCGGAAAATGTGTGTGGAAACTAATACGATAATAAATCAAACTTCCAGGAGAATGTTTGACAATGTGTCAATGCGACTTGCTAATGTTCTATCGAAAAAAATGAGATGAGATATAAAAGAATACGAATAAGTTCCAAGAGATATCAAATTAAATAAATAAATAACAATAAAAAAATAAATACAAATAGATACTATAAATGAGTCGTTGAAAGATATCAGCTAAATACTTAATAGGTTCTCACCCATTAAATTCTGGGTTGATAAAATTCACATGTATAAATTGTGAAACTGATATTTCGCTTTTATCAGAGGAGAAGTTGTATTAGAAAATATGTTGAAATTATCATAATCAAAATTTTAGTATTGATGATATATTCCGATTTAACTTAATTACCTTCGAAAGATCCGAAGAAGTTAGAATGATCGGAAAAGAAGATGCACGTTATTTAATTTAATATGCATAATATGAAAAGATATCAGATGTGTGCCCTTCTGTTAGGATTCGAACAGAATTAAAGAATGAAATAAATTGAATTATAGAGTTTTTATTGATTAGTCTTTGAACTAGTTTAATATTATGTATAATAGATCCTTAACAGACCGAAATATATATACGTTTTTATATAAAACTATCTGTCTATAATCGATCTATTGTATTTCGATGTAATAAAAGAATTAATATTTCTTCTGGAAATAATATCTCAATGCAATTTATTTCTAAAACACAATCCTCATATTTTCTCCATTTTCGCATTTCCAATTTAATTTCCTTTTTAAATATCTAATCAATTCAGCAATTGACTTTCCATTTCACACACACCACGCGATTTTAGACACACCTTGTCCAGTTGACTGACAAAGTGGACATGCCCCAAACCCAAATCACAGGCAAGTCATAAAAATCGTAAGTATTATGAAATCATATATCAAAAAATTTCAGCAAAAGGTTTTTTTCTTCAAGTTCCTGCACGAAGCTGCGCCTAAGCGGCGTATGAGTAATAATATTGCGTATACGCAATGTGTGACAAAAGGGGTCAAGCAGTGCATGCTTTGAGATTTGTATGCGTGTGTGGGTGTGTGTGTGCGTGTGTTAATGACCATAAAGTCGAGCCGAAAGCATAGAACACACATACGTCCTGTTGGCCCAGCCCAAAACAAATTCAAAAGGCAACAAATTATATTTTTTCGCTTTTAATTTTATTATTTTCTCATAAATTATTGTTGTAGTAGTAGTTGTTGTTGCTGATGTTGTGTGTGTGTCCTTTATTGCATTTTAATGGAAATTTCTTGTTTTTTGTGTATTATATATTCATTCTTTGCGCTTCATTTATGGCTTGTACCACCTTCTGTGCGGCTAATATGACAATAACTCAACAAATACGCAACGCAAACAATTAAGTAATTTCGTAATAATTGTAATGTTTAGTTGTTTTTTTTTTTGCTATAGTAGCTGCTGCGTTTTTGGGGCTTGGTTCGGCGACGCATTTGAATTTCTAAAGACATTTCGGTAACTCGAACTCATTATTTTGCTCAATGGATTTTTATTGCAAAATTGCGTTTTCATTTATAATATTTGTTGGGGCAGTTGACCCCTCCCCTACTCTCTCGAATAAGAAAAAAATAACCCCAATTGCCTTTGACCTGACATTTTGAGGTGCGTGCATAATGTTTGTGCTGGGGTTGTAAATAAGGGTTGGGGCTGGAAATGATTCATGTGGCTCCAGAAATATGCAAATTTTGCAATATGATATTTGCTTAATTGTAATAATACTCGTGTGTAATCAGTTTAATGAATGATAGTGAGGTTGAACTGGAAGTAGCTATGATATTTTAGAAAAAACTAGTCCAAGAGGAAATCGAACGGGAGCCCTTTTATGTAAACCAACTAAATAGAATCCTTGGACTCTACGATTCTATCGAAATAGATCAGAAATTAAAAATACCTGTTATGTTAAAATATGTAATGTTTCTACTTAATATAAGACTATTATAGATAGATATTGTAAAGTAACTTAAGGTATATTTTAAGCACAAGTTAATTATATAAGTATGTTTAATATGCTATAATTTCATCACAAATTGACGCTGCTTTACATCAATTTAACAATATATAAATTCGTAAATTGTTTATGGTATGCAAATAATTTCTATAGATAACTATTTACGATTATTACAAGTTGGCAGAGCAGCAACAACAGAAGAAATCTAGCGAAAAATATGATAATAAAACAAGAACTTTATATGACATTCCAAAAAAAAAGAAGAGGCAGGACACGTAAGAGGGAGAAGCGGAAAATCATTCAAATTAGTTCAAAGGAAAAACGACGAAAAACAAAAGCGGCCGTCAAAGAACGAAGCAATCCAATCACCACAATAACAACAATGAGCTGATAATGTTGCAAGTGAAAGCGAAAGCGAAAAATTGCTGCCACAGCAGCAGCCGCAGCAGCAGAAAGTCTAGAGAAAAAGGAAGCAGGATTCGTGGCGCCTCAAGATGGGGCATCATAAAAATGCTGTCGCAAAATAAACTAACTCACAAAACAGCACAACAACATGTAGATGAAGATGAGAGTGTGTTTGTGGCATGTGGCATGTGGCATGCTCCATCGTATACAACGTCTAACTAGTTTGTTTTTAATCTTTGGCCTTGTTTTTGGGCCAGAAACCAGACACAGTTATTGCATTCTGGCGACATTTCTCCAGCGCGGAGTTGGAGCCAGTTCATCCATTTAATGCTTCACTTGGGTAGGGCCTATATAACTGTTAAGATATCTATGTATACTATATATATGTACAGTTATATGTCTTATTTGATTATATAGTGCACTGTGTCGCCTCATGCTTTTGTCCTTTTTGCTGCTGTTTGTGACATTTGTAAAATATTTCACTAGCATTTTCTTTTATTTTCCTTAGCGCTCTGACTCTGACTGTGGCCTGACGCCACTTGGCTATTAAATTGATAAGGAAAATGTTTCCCGACTGTCTGGGAAAACTGCATGGTTGGGCCACTAGAACGATGCCAGTAGCACGATAGAGAAATAGCGAGAAATGCGTAAAAAGGCGAAGGGGGAGGATTCGGTTTTGTGCAGGGGTTAAGTGAAAGTGAAAGTTGTTTGCAGGGTATTTTTATGGGATGAGGTACTTTAGATATGCTCCGAAATTTGCCATAATAGATTTTTCTAAAGAAGGGTGTTTATTTTGAGTCTGTTTACTGCTGTGTATAAGTATATTGCAGGTTACTATTCAATATTCTCATTAGTCACCGATAGCTATTATATGTTAATACGCAACAAATTACAAGTTTGCTAAATATATTTATTTTATATTTTTATTTTTCTATTATGAACTTTATATTGTCTCTCAAATTGTGTTTATAATGAAAATCTTCAACTGAGGATTTTCTATCAGTTCAATCCTGGCAGGAAATGATTATTTATCTGTCAGGCTGTGAAATTTTAGAAGAAACCAAATTATATATATATATATATATTGTATATAATATTATTAGGCCATAGGTTAGCTGTTAAGTATACATTAATATTCTTTCATTCTCTTTGACAATCTCTCCTATTTCTCTATCTCTAGTTCTTTCAAACCATAAATCACTGCACTCTATATTTCCTTATACTCTTCTTATTTAATTTCAGTTTGTTATACTGATTGTCATAACAGCAGCAAGTGTCATTCTAGCATGTCAATTTCTTATATTTATATCTATCTATCATTACATTTTTCCCTCCTCCCTTTCACACTTTATTATATGGTATCTATGACAATTAAGTGTTGAACAACAACGAATAGAAGACTGGAAAACTGACATAACTCCCCACTTTTCTACTGAAACTTCCTTAGTTTTTTCAATAAGTAATAAGGAAGCTGTGTTATAGAGTCTCTAACTATGCTTCTTATAATCCGGTCAAGCATATAAACATAATTTCAGTGTTTTTGGCATAAAAATCAAAAATATTTTTATAGACTCGATCATGGTTTTTGCTTTTGTGTTTGTTATTGGCATTATTAACGCAGCAATTTGTTTGCGTGGGCATTGCTCAACAAAAACAGTCAAAAGGGTGGCAAGGAGGAGCGTAGAAAGTCAGAGGGGCCAATAGGAGAGGGGGAGAACGAGGGGGACTCTGAAAGTTGTCCCCAAGGCAAGTACTTAACGTATTGCCCTCCTTTGACCCAGTTCAGTTCAGGCTATGAAAAGGACCTTCAAGTAACTTGCCTCCGATTTATGTTGTTTGTCTTGATTTCGTTTTGTTTTTGTTTTTCTTTTTGCCTTCGCTTTTCCTGCCACAACGGTCAGCGAAGTGTGTGCCACATGTTAATGTCTTTGTATTGGCAGTTTCTATTACTTGTTGTTGTTCTTCTGGTTCTCGTTCTTATTCTCGTTGTTGCTGTCCCTTTTGAACTGTCATTACAACTTTTTATATTTTGAATTTGACAGTCTCGTTTTATTGGCCATCCACAGGCTTTTGGCTTTCACTTTTGCCTCTGTCCCTTTTATATACATTTTTATTTTCTATATTTTGACATTTATTGTCAAGTTGTTTTGGAAGTGTCCTCGTGTAGTTTGTTTCCTCATTTTCGGTGGGATTATTTTACTTTTTAAATGCAAACTTCTATCTAAACAGTCAATTAAATGGGGATATTGATATTTTGCAAACAATTAACTTCAGAAAGGTTAGATATGGAATAGCTGTTCTTTTGTTTTTCAACTGATTTTTAATTAAAATAACGACTGAACTATATAGAAGTTAAACGTTTGGTTGTAATGGAAAGTTATCATAAATAATATTTAATATATTAATTAAATATAATTTCAAACGAACAAACTCAAATCTTAGTATAATTATATGGAATAATTTTATAGCTGAATTTTATATCTTTAATTTTTATTATTAAATTAACTGAGATACTAGCGCGAGCGTCTGCGCCTTATTATTAAATATTTTAAGTTGCTTAAAAATTAATTTTTAAATAAACTAAAATTAGTTTTTTTAATATTATCAATTTATTACTTTTATTTAATATTAAACTTAAACATCATAAGCATTATCAAAACACTTAAGTGTAATTAACTCAAAATGCCTATCAACAAAAAAAACCAGTCGGAAAGGCTACAGTCGAAGTCGACTGTGAGAGACCCTTTACTTATTCTTCTAAATGGAAATAAGAGTAACACTAATAGTTCCCCATAACGCTTTGTAACGTCAATATGCTCTTCTTCTTCCTTTGGTCTGACACTGAGTAATATTGAGTTTTGAATAACTCCCGAGTTTATTATCCGATCGTGATGAAATTTTCAGGATATATTAGGACCCCAATTCTTGTCCTGTGTGCCAAAATTGGAAATGGGATTTTAAGTTTTTTTTGAATAACTTCCGAGATTATTATCCGATCACGATGAAACTTTCAGGATACGTTAGGACCACGATACCCGTTCTGTGTGCCAACATTCAGGACTCTAGCTTTAATATTTTTCGTTTTATTGGATTTCAAAAATTTTGTTCTCGATTTACGGAGGCGGAAGGGGGCGTGTCAAAATTTTAAGATAAACTTGATCTGCTTAGCCCATAGACGAACCACCATACCAAATTTGGTGACTCTAGCTCTTATAGTCTCTGAGATCTAGGTGTTCATACAGACAGACGGACAGACGGACGGACGGACAGACGGACATGGCTATATCGACTCGGCTGGTGGTGCTGATCAAGAATATATATACTTTATGGGGTCTGCCGGACTTCCTTCGACCTGTTACGAACATTTTGACAAACTTAATAGAACCTTTTTTACTTTTTTTTAAAAAGTAAAGGGTCTAAAAACCAAACATTTCTGATAAACAAGACGACAAGGTGTAAAAACGTTGAAAACATTTAAAAAATTAAATTTAGCACGTGAGTTGCGAGCAAAAATCAACGAAACTGTGTAAGGTGTCAAAAGTGTGCTTAGAAAATCGAAAAAGACTGAAATTATGCATATATAATTAAACGCTTTTTGCATAATTTAGCTAACAGTATAATAAGAGCCAAATTGTAAGAGCAATTTGTTGCAAAAGAAATATAAAGCAGTGGGAAGAGCAATCAAAAGAAACTCAGTCAATTAAAGAGTTCAGTTTGATGGTAGGGGAAATTTTGAGAGAAGACTCTTTGTCTAATTGAACGAAAGCAAAAGTAAAGCGACCAGCAGCGAATTTCCATAGGGACAAGATAAGATTGCAATTCTTTATGCAGTATGGGCTTATCAAAAGGAACTATTTTAAATTGTTTCTCAATTGCAATAAGGCAGAGGAGAGTATGGATGGTCAGTTTCTTAGAAATTTAATGAAAACAAAAGTAAAACGTGAACACAGCAGGTAACTTTTTGTTAATTTAAATTTCTTCGTCAAGTTGGACAGAGGAAATAGTCTATTCAAATGGAGTAGGGGCAACTGTGCAATTCGAGCTCTACATTGATACAGACTCTTCGTCAAGTTGAACGTAAGCAAAACTCATGCAGTTGGGGCAATCGACTCAACGAAATTGAACGAAAGCAAAAGTGACGCGCGCACATGCATAACGTCGAAGTTCGTTAAGTTCGTTTCTGACTGTTTGGGTTTGCAGCTTGAATAAGTTAACGTTAAATTCGAAATTGCAAAATGGCCGAACAAATAATCTGTTTAATTGGCAGCCAACTAATTGAAATGCGGAAGTTGCCAAAGATTTATGATATCTTATTTTGTCAAAAAAATAAAAAAATTTAGTTTTCTCAGGCCCCAGACGAAGGCTTTCAGTTTGCAGCGTCATTCTATGGGTTCCAAATCTCAGGTCTGGGCCTATGTTTGGCCATATAATTACCGGTTATTGTACGATTTATAAATGCGTCGCTGAAGCTGCGACCTTACGCATAAAATGCGTGTGAGATACACACAATAGACGCATAGATACAGATACAGATACATTTACACAAGTAGGCAGATAGATAGACGGACAGCACTGTTGGGTTGGCAACACGCTGCGCATGCTGATCTCACAGCTACAAAAAAAAAAAAATTTACTGGTTTTTGGAGCCGCATACAAAATGCCTAGAAAAATTGGTTACCTCTCTAGGCCCTGTTTCAAGCTTAGTTCGGCCAAACAAACAACTACAACAACGGCGAACAAACAGCACGCAGTACGCAGAATTTTATGCGTTTGCCAAAGTTTTCGTTGTTGCCGTTGCCGTTGCTGTTGTTGCCTTTGTCGCCATTGCTGCCTCTTCGTCATTCGTTGTTGCCTTTTGTGCTTCAGTTTCGTAGTTCGCTCAACGCTTGAGCATAAGTTGAAGTGCTTTTGAACTTCTCAAGTGCGCTACAACTGTGAGATCTATGTGAGTTTGTATTAAATTATTGAAGAAAAAAAGCCAATTTTAACTATTTAAATTCACATGGAATTCTGAACTTATTATGATATTCTATTATTTTTATTCTGTAGATTTTAAGGCTTAGTTATTGGCACAAAAGTCTTCTGACATTTATTGTTGCCATCCCGTGACATATCAATATTTGCAATTTTAGTTAAATATAATATTATCAAGAAAGGAACTGAGTTTAACCTACAATTTTCCCCTTTTAACTTTCAAAATTATGTTGTTACTTTTTTAAATATAATTGATAAAACATATTTTTGTATAGCTTTTTGGGAAACATATGATTATGCCTTCAATTATATTTATTATATTATGTTGCATTTATATACTTTATATTTTTGTTATTTATTTATTTATTTAGTTATATGAATCAAGGTCTGCAAACTGTTATAAAAATAAATGTTTATTTGCAATATTTATTACAACAAATAGACCGACGTTTATTGTGTTGTAGATCACTTTAAAAATTACATTGTTAAAGACAGTTTTAAGATTTCTTAAAAATGTTAGCTTGATAATTTACTAGTTAACTAATTTTAAGCACCTTTAGCATGTCAATATAAAAATCTGTTATCGTTGTAAAAAATGCTAGAAACATGGACACGACACATCTCAAACCTAATACAGATTATAGCAGAAATAACTTGATTAATTTACATATTACATATGATGAATGGCACACAGTTCTGCTATTGTTATGTTTATTCAAATTAAATTTGTATGCCGTCTCTCTATGCGATTTTCAACGCGGCAAGTGAAGAGCATGCGAACGACCCACGCAGCCTGAACAAAAGTTCAACACGCATAACTCAAGTGCCATGCGCTTCTGACTAGGCAAACACACGCACACACACACACATATCGCTGCCTCTCTGTCACACTCATGCTGCCTATGTTTATGTGTGCGTATGCTCTTATGCGTAACGCATTTTTTGTTTGGGCTCTAGCGCATTTATTTAACAGCGACAACTACAAAAACCATACTAAAAATTTATGAAAAAAAAATGAGTTAACGAATCTTTAAATAAAAAAAAACACACACACACACGCACAGAAGTGAACTCAAAGCGACTCGATTCAAGGTTATGTTCAGGGCTACACGCATCGCATCGACAACGAATTTCTGTTTCGTTCGTCATTTTTTTCTAGTTGTCGAAGTTTTCGTTAGTGCGTTTGTCACTTTGTTGTTGTTGTAGTTCACGCATATTTCAAATTGTTTTTTTTTTTTTTTTTGCAGCTGCTAATCAAAATGCTTAATACTCTCCGGGCCTGTCGCTCGCTGTAATTTATAATCGCCTCTAACAAGCGCTTTTTTCTCTATATTTTATTTTGAAAAATTGTTGTAGTTTCTTTCAGTTGTTGTTGTTGTAGTTTAGTGGCTGGCGATACGCATTATTTACGCAACTGATTTGTATTTGCAGTGCAAACTAACTTTGTAGCTACAAAAAATAAAAAAAAACAGCGCGACAAATGAAATATACAGATACATTTCAATATGCCGCTAGCAGTTGGAGTTTGAACGCAAAAAATACATGGAAAATATGTTAAAATTTAGCAATTATCTATGTTCAAGTACTACATGTAATTAAAATGATCATACACAATTGTAGCAATTGCAATTACTAAGTCTCTCAAGGTTGTATCAAAGTTAAATTTTAATTTAACAATTATTGAACTGAAAGTGAAATCGAAAGAAAACGTATAGTAGTACTCTATAAGGTGGACTTATGAAATGTAGAGTACAATTTATTAAACCGAATTTATTATGAAGTCAACTTAAATGTGAAACTTTATCATTGGTTTTTGTAAATTGAATTTAATTAAAAAAAAATCATGCTTTTATTTTCAAAAATGTTGCGGCCCATTACTGTGTTTTTCAGGAAAATTAAATGATACATCTTAAAAGCCGTTGACTACATTTAACATTAGAAAACTGTAGAATATTGTTCATATATATTAATATAATGTATTATAGATACATATATTAATTTTACTCTATAAAATTGATTTAAAAAATGAAGAGTACAATTTAAATTTAAAATTTAAAAATGAAATTCTATAAGGATTTTTGTTAATTTTATTAAATTAAAACATTTGAGCATAATACATCTGAAAAGCAGTTAACTACATTTAACAGTTGCGAACAGAAGAATATTATTATTATTTAATATATGTATAAATCCAGATTATTTACAACTATTGAGTATAAATACAATTTATTAATTTTAAAATATATATTGTTAGATTAACTTAACTAAACTGAACTATTTTCAAATTAATTTGTAATTATAAAGTTAATTAAGTTTTAAAATATAAATATTATTATTATACACATGAAACTGTGAAAGAAATATACAATAAATATACATACTTTAAATAATTAATATGAAATTGTTACTTAAAATTATATTGATAATTTTATGTATTTATTATGATTATTTATTATTTTTATTTATGAGTTAAGTTTCATAAAATATATATTTCTCTGCACTTGTCAAAAATTTATAACAAGTGCAGAGTAGTGGCCTTCAGGCCCATGAATCGATTATGCATGCACTCAATTCTTTTGTCATAAGATAATAATAAATAAAAAAGATAACTATAATAACTTGAATAGGGTTTTATGGGCAACGCGATTATGCTATTGATCTGTCGTTCTTTATTCAATTCTAAATATTTAAACAAAAGCTGTGTGAACTTGACTGACGTTACATTGGTCTATAACAAATATTTCGATTATAGCTTTTTTTTTCGTCGCTGGGAGCTGCTGACCTTGGGCACCTAGTAAAGCAATAGTATCGCTAGAGTAGTTCGTTAAGGGCCCCCATGAAGCGCACTCACATACACACACACTCAAACACACACACTCAAACACACACACACACACTCGTAGAGAGAGACACAACCAAGGCGAACATTGCGTTGCCCTTCTAGAAAACCGAAAACCCAACAAGCAAAAAGTCTCGGACTGCGCTGCTATCAATGCGTATATCAATTAAATGCTATTGTTGTTGTTGTCGAGGCCCTTCAATCATAAAGTTTACATTTATAGAGCTTTGCTGTCGTTGTTGCTTTTGTTTTTCCTTCTATATGTTGTGTTTTTTCTTTTTTTTTGGTGCGTTCATTTCCGCACTCGCAGTACGAAACATGATATGTTGATTAGAAATATAAAATTTAATAATAGAATTATAAATGTACCTTAGGAGACTGCATAACCAACTGGAAGAAGCATTGAACTTGCCGAAGGTCAATTAAAAAGCGAAGGTTCCCATTAGCAACTGCTTTTCAAAAACTTTACATGAGAGTTGCAACAACTGACGATGCCTTCTATCAAGTGCGTGCAACAAGCAGAAAAAAGGGAAATAAACAGGATAGTAGTAAAACTATTTTTGGATAGCCGAACATTTGATACACTAACGTATCTCATAACTCATATCAAATCTATTCGAAACTTGTTCAAAATATTTCGATGTAACTATGTATAATGTTGATTTGTTGAGTTTCTTAATGGTATTTTAACAAACAAGCATTGATTGATCATACCAATAACAGCTAATATAATTCCTTCTATTACAAGTTTTTTTTAACAATATTAAAATACCCACTTATTAGGGTATACCTTAAAATCGAAAAGTCAATTTGTTAGACCTCCCGTCGCCCTCGACGCGTTATTCAAATATTTAAATTGAGCTGTAAATTGTAACTTGTAATTCGTCGGCTGTTTTCAAGGTTATTATTCAAATTGTGTGGTCAACTTGACCTCTGACTGTTAACTGGTTAATGGTTACTGGCCGTAGCTATGGCTACTGACTGCATTGGAACGGGTCCATCAATAACCGTTTAAATACGATCTTTAACTGAATTTCAAATTATTTGATTCGATCAACTTTGCATTTTATGTGCATTCAAGTTGTTAAGCGGCCGTTTTATGACACAGGAAGTCAAGTTTTACTTTTAATTTTTTTTTTTTGTAGTTTCTTGGCCGATCTTAAGTTATTTATAATATTATAATACATATTATAATGCATGCCTATCGGCGGGCTGTAAAGATTTCTATTATAAATTCATATTGATCCGTAGCCTACTTGTATATGTTAAGGTTTCTCAAATATATTAATTATATGCAGCTCGGTTTATGATTAATGTTAGCATAGAAATCAAAACTTAAATAGTTTTCGGCAAAATTTGTTTTTTTTTTGTAAAAGGAGACTTTATTTTTCAATCATTAATTTATAAACTTAAGCTTAAACTTCAAAAGGCTATTCAGTGATCAGAGATTATAGCATAATAAAATGGTTAAAGATGGATATAACAACTGTGTATGGAACAAGTTATAGGCATATTTGATTGCATTAATTCTACATATTGTTCATTAAAATCAACATACAATATACTACATTATTTGTTTTTTTTTCGATAAAATATCAATAAATCGTGCTTACATTCAAAATATGAATTTTAAAACACATTCGTATCGGGCTGTGATTGTGAAGGATCGAAGAGAATGAGGCTTCCTCTCAGGATGAAAGCGACAAACTTCCTTAATTAGGGTCCAGGGTTAGATAAGATTGGTGAAGTATGAGTCCTCCTTGGGCGTTTCTTGGAAGGGAATGCTCTTTTCAGTTTCAATGACTAGTCCCTGGTATTTCTGGGAATTTACAGTCTTGATGGGGTGGCCGTCCACAAATATTGTAGGGAAGGAGCCTCGCCTTTTGGAGAAATTCGTCGTATATAAATATTTCTTTACATGGCGAGCTTTTTAATAAATTTAATAAATTTTAAAATTATTATAATTAATTTGATGAATTTAATAATTCACCCAAAGAATCCCTTTATCACAAGTGGGATTAAGTACCGGGCTTGAGGAAATGAGGCCTTTCCATTTAATCTACAACTCTCTACACTCGCTAATCTTAATTATTTTATTTATTTTAAAGTTGTATAATTTTTTATATGCCAAATTATGTTTATTGGATCAGCTTACTATAGGCTGCTGAAGGGCAGTGTCATTGGGTTTATCAGTTAAAGTACACACACACACAGGCACACATAAGCATAAATCAGAATGTTGCACGAGTAAAAGAAATATCGCGTATACGCTATGTGGCCATAAAACTGGCCAAGGAGGTGTGCCTATAAAATATGGGTATATCACGTAAAACGTGTGTATATTTAACAGATTAATTCATAAAATTTAATTACACATTCACACTTGCCGCTTTTGTTGTGATATTTCAAAGGTGTGACACACACGCGACTTTCGACTCTTTCATTTAATTCCGTGTCATCTCTTTTGTCTACTTCAGCTACTATTATTCGTTCTTTTCTCTTTGCGTGGGATGCCTTTCTTTAGGACTTTGCTTTTGTTTACCTTCTTTCGGATATATACAATCTAATTACAGTCCCCTAATTACCATGCGAGTGTCTCGTTAAGTTATTTAGTTTTGATATTAAGTTGACAGTTATGACGAAATGTCGTGAGTTGAGTGTCGCCACCTGGCGTTGCGAATACGTAAAGAAACTAGCAGATTAAAGTATTTACTTGATTTTAGTGTGTGATTTGAGTAATCTTTTCAAATCCTTTGCTAGAGAAGGTTAGAAGCTGAGTTCAAAATAATAAAATCATTTACGTCAATAATTTTATTTTCTTTTATTATGGAAAACATATATTATAATTGTAAGATACATTTTATATTTTTCTATCTTAACTAATATAGAGTTTAAATTACAAATCATGAAGAAAGTGTTAAGCATTTAAATAAAAGGTTGCAGAAAATGTATAAAATGTTTGATGAATTCAACAATGATTGAGTTAAATAAATTAAACAATTTTGATTAAAGAATTGTACAATATTTGATAGATTAGATATAAATATTAAATCTTTATATTATTGTAAGATTCGTTTACTCTGACAAAATTCTTCTAAATGTCCTTGTAAAATTTTAAATTTCGAGAAAAATGTATACATATAATTTACATTTAGCTACTTATTCTTTCACTTGAAAAAACTTTCTTTTGATGCTTTTGCAATTGCAGGCTCTGTGGAGCTTATGTCTATCGAAATTTATATATAACGTTTAGATAAATCACATAAATTTCGACATAAACTGCGGCCAGACAGGTCTCTAGACAGACCACCCACAGAAAAAAAGTAAAGAAGAAAATTGTCACCCAATATTTTGTCATATGCGTATGTCAAACACTTTGACGTGAAAGTGCGTGAGTATGCCGCTTATGTGGGTGTGTGTTTGTGTGTAGATGTAGATATATATGTGTTTATGCTTTAAATGCAAAATTAGCAAGCGGCAGGGCATTAATCAAAACTGAACTCACCGCAGCATTTGACAGCTGTCATTCGAGACACGCACTGCCATTTTATGTTGTTAATGTTGTTGTTTCAAATGTTCTTGTTGTTGTTATTTGTGGTACCAGCTCTTATGCAGCTTACGCACTTTGCGCTGAAATAAAAACCAAAATCATACAGCTAGAAAACAAATCAGAAAATAGCAAAGAGGCGTCGTGTCATTAGCAGACGGAAATACTTATATATAGAAAAAAATGTAGAAAAAATAGCAAAAACATTAACAAAAACAAATAATAATAATAATAGTTTCAAAGAGGCATTGACATAAAAAATCATTAACCAAATTAAAATAGAAATAGTAATAGAAATTACAGAAGTAGTGATATAAATTACAGAAATAATGGTAGATACTAAAGAAGTTTTAAGTAGTAGATAGAGGAAAAGAACTGCATCTTTGACACGTTAAAGATTTTATACTCTTGCAGAGCCTTGTATTTAATTGTCGACTGATTGTTCAATTTATTGCTATATGTATCTCATTTCTCCAGCATATATCAGACACTACAAACTACACAGTCTGTTCGAGAAATTTCAAGAAACAACAAAGTTTATTATACTAAAACATGATATTTCACAGATCGTTCCTATGATCAATAATATATATTCTTAATGGGATCTGCTACGCCTCTCTTAATACGTTACACATTTCGTTACAAAATTCTTAAAAAATATAAAAATGGGAAAAATGCGATTAAATATTCAATTGCAAATTTGAAAAGTTTTGGTAACGCTGATCCCATTTTAGTTTCTGATAACTGAATAAAAATGACTATTAAAAAGCCAAATAGTCGAGGCGTGAGCGACATTAGGGTGTCCTGAGCCGGCCTTCTTTGTTATTTTTGGCACGCCAAAGATGCACTTTTCTACCAATCTTTTCTATGGCAGCTCTATGATATAGTGATCCGATTTAAACTAATTTTATAGCAGGATGTGAAAATTACGACCTGATACATAGTCTGTGAGAAAATTAAAAAGTTTGTCTTACTAATGTATGATTTTTGACCGATTGTTCATATGGTAGTGATCCGATTTAAGGCAAATTCGGTCAGGATGTAAAAAATAAGACCAAATGCATAATCTGTGAGATTGGTAGATGTACGCCGAAAAAACAAAATAGTTTGTCGTACTGAAGTGTAATTTTTGACCGATAGTTTATATATGATATAGTATATAGTGATCCGATCCAGCCTGTTCCAATATCTGAACTGCCTGCAGTAAAAAGACGTATCTGTTCCAAGTTCAGATAGAGACTAGTTTGCCTAGAAACAGACAGACAGACGCACATAGCTATATCAACTCGACTGTTAATGCTGATCAAGAATATATATGCTTTATAAACATTTTAATACTCTCTGCAAGGATAAAAGAGAACCCATTGGAAGAAGAGAACATGGATAATGTAACCTGATTAAAATATAAGTCACATGCTGATTTTTGCTTAAGGTAAATTCTGAATTATCAGCCAACTAGATAATAGTAGAATAGTAAGAAAAAATCAAACAACGATCTATATCTTAGACTCACAAGATACAATGAGGTGCCTCAGTGAGGTGATAGATTGAGATTAATTATACTTGCAACTAAAAAACTGTCGAATTCACACACACATACACATACACACACCCACATTCATCAGTAGTTGATCCAGCACCATGCTGCGTTCCATAATAGAAGAACTAGAAGAACACAACACAACAAGAAATAAACCAAATCACAACATACGCATTGGAATATGAACTCAGATGAGAGCAACGGGTCGCGGGGCAAGTTTTGGGTCGCCTGGCATAGAATCATAGGAACAACATTCAAGGTTAGAGGGTTACTGACTTTGAAAAATGCGATAGAGGCAATTTTGTTGTATTTTTCTTCTCCATTTTTCGTCGTTTTTTCGGGAGAGTCGTCGCAGCAGCAAAAATAAATTAATTGAGCTTTTTTTTTAAGTTCGCATTTTGATTTTCAAGTCGCAGTGCGTGAGGAGCGACAGAATAACAGAAAATGTCATAGAAGCGGAGAGGCAATAAAAGAGCAACACCACAAAAAAAAGAAAGAGATGGGAAGAAATAACCGAATGCGAACTATAATAATAAAAAAAGGAACAAATAATAATGACAGGTAGTTTTCTATGCTCTTGTGCTACTATCTATGTGTGTGTGTGCGAGTGTATCTGTGTTTGTGTGTGGGACGTTGCAGGTAGAACGAAGAGCGGAGATACAACAATGGCAAAGCGATTTATTTTTGTTGTTGTTGTTGTTGTTGTCATTTGCCAAATGACTGAATAATTCGCACTGCTTGCTTTACACGCACTTTCGTAAACAACTTAGTCAGTTGATATCATTGTCGTTGTTGTTGTTGTTGCTGCTCTTTTGTGTAGTGCAAATGCTGAGAACTATTCTAAAAGTGAGCAAATTGTATTGAGTTGCCGCAGCAACAAAAACACGAACAACATCAGCATTCACTGAGCTCAGCAAGTTTTTTTTTGTTTCCACAATATGTGTGTGTTTGCAAGTGTATGCGTGCATGGCATTAGGGGGAATTTCAGCAGCAACACAACATGTGATGGATGCGTGTTCTCTGGGATTGGGCCACAGATCTGCAAAACAAGTGAGAGAACTGAAGACCATAAACAACTAGCAGTTAGCTGGTCTTAATTTCAGTTCACGCGTTAACTACATATGTATTAATATTGCTAATTAGTATTTCAGCAATGCAAATTTCAAACAGTCTTAAAGTTTCTAAAATTAAATCTAAGAAAAATTTTTATAATTATGTTATTTTACATTATTTATTTTACGTTTTTTAAACAGATTTTTTAGTCGTAATATTTTGTGAAAACTCTTGTTGAAATAATAAAAACTGATTCATATATTGTATGTACATATTTTGGATATAATATTATTAAATATTATTATATTTCTAACCAATTTTTGAATTGATGCACAGAGTTTAAACGAACTTTTAAATACCTATAACGCATAAAATTAAGCATACGTCGTGTAGCCCAAACATTAAATAGTTTTTTTTAGCATTCGTTATGTCAGTGACAAAAATACATGTGTATATGCAAGCTTTGGGGGTACATTAAGTTTGTTAAAAGTATGTAAGATGCAAGAGGAAGCGTTTCCGACCCCATAAAGTATATATGTATATTCTTGATCAGAATCATCAAGAATCATCAGAATCGTCTAAATGTCCGTATGAACGAAAGTATCTCAGAGATGGTAAGAGCTACAAGCTTGAACTCGGTCTCCCAGCAACTGCAACTGTAACTTTTGCAGGCAGATCAGATTTATCTTTAATCTTTATCACGATGCCACGGCTCCATCTTCCACATATCGGAAAACCTCACAACAAGAGTAATTTTATAGCTAGAGACTTCATATTTGGCACACTTGATAAATATTTTGGGGTCGATGTGTCCAGAAAATGTTATCACGATGCCACGCCCCCAAATTACGAAAAAGGTATTACAAGAGCATTACACTGGGAGTGCATTTTAGCTTAGACCTTTACTTGCACAGGGTATTTTACCGCGGAGTTCCGTCTGTTCGGCTTTTTAACACATAATTTTTTTTAACTACTCTTCTCTTTGTCTAAGCTTTGTATTTCAATTCTAAAGCATAATAAATGTATGTACACTGTACATAACTTCCGCCTAGTACTCACACTTTAACAGATGGATATTAAAATGTCTTTATTTCATAGTATATTGTATTTTATTATGGTTTATTGGTTCAAGTGCGCAAATATTATGCATACGCCGCTTAGGCCCGTATACGAATTGAAGGAAAGACCGAAAGTACTCGACACTATCGCAGCGGTCGCAGTGTCAAGCGTTGACGCGAAGAACTAAACAAATGGATGCGAGGTTATTGCACTTTCGAATAGTGGCAACAACAAACACCAAAACAATCAGCGCGCAAAAAAAATGGCAGTAAGCGACGCAACAATTAAACGAGCCGCGTGTGCGCGCATGTGTGTGTATGTGTGTGTATTGGTGCAAAATTGTATGAAAAATTTCGATGATCAGCATAAATACGCAACACACACACAAACATGCATACAAACACGCGCACTAATACTTATGCAGAAACAAATACATTGCGAAAGCAACCAGCAGCAGCAGCAGCTGCGTCAGCGTCAACGTCAGCAGCAGCAGCAGCAGCAGCAGCGTTGCGTTTCGGTCGCAGCGAGCAAGCCGAACGAACAGACGAACTGAACGAACGTCTAACTGAACGCAGAGCATTTGACGAAGCAGCCTTCGTTTTTATGCTTCGGGTAATCATTCTGATTGCTGTTGTTGTAGTTTTTGGTTTTTTTTTGTGCGTTAAATTTGTTTTTCTAAATTTGATGATGCAATACACGCATTTTTGCTCAGCAACGCCAACGCCGCCGACGCCGGCAGCTAACCATAACAACAACAATAACAACTGCCAGTTGATTCTAACGTCTTCGCACATAAGTCTCAAACCTTTAGGGCGTCGCTTGTGATACCCTGCAATTTATAAAAGTGAGCGCAATGAGAGTTATAATAATAACAGAAGTAAAAGGTAAAATTTAAGAATTTACATAGAATATGGATACATAAACTAAAGTAAGAATATAATAATAATAATTCTAATAATAATAATAATAATACTAATAGTAATTATAATAATAATACATTTATTCGATTATTATATAAGCATACTCTGATTTCAAGAGAAGTGCCTTCATAGAGATATTATACTATAGCAATAATTTTACTCTATTAAACAATTTATTAAAAGATGCTTCTACACATGCATTTAGGGTATTAGCTAGTCAATCAAATTCTTATTTTTTTTATGAGTTTCCGTACTTCTCTTTAATTCATGTTGTTCTTTTTAGCTCTCCACACGCACTCTGCACTTTGTTAGCTGTGACTTTTGTTTCTAATTCCAATTTCGCAGCAACAACAGCAACACATGTGGGATGAAGTGCTCAAAGGGGAGGGAGGGGGAGGGAATAAAAGGAAGGGAAGCAGACATAGCATGAATAATAGGCAAAAAGCAAAGAACAACAATAACAAAAACAAGAACGCACTGAAAATGGCGATTCATCAAAGTCCACTTAACAAGTTTTTTGCATTTGAAAGACAACAACAAATTGGCTAGACGAGCCAAAGAAGAAGAGTAAGAAAGAGAAACAGAAGACAAAGTAAATTACAAAGTATAAGAAGTTAGCATATGTATAAACTATATATGTACATACATATGTATATAGTATAAATATACCAATAAAACGATCAATCATACGAGATAATAAACTAGTTAAAACTTCTGCATACTTCTAGGATGATTTCAATATATTTAATTTTATTTCAATTTATATAAGCTGTGTTTGTCTCTTATAGGTAAATAGATCATAACTCAACAAATTAACGAGTTTTTAGAAATTTGAAAATTTTACTATGTGTGGAAACTTCCAACTCTTGCAACTTTACCAAAACACTACCAAGTTCAATAAACAATGTCTTTTTAATCATTATTTCCACTCTAAATTGAATTTGCTTCTCTATTTTATTTAATTGTAAAATGAGATAAGTTATTCAAATAAAATAAAAATTAATAATCTTTTCCACTATTCGCTGATACTAAATAGTTCTGATTAATATGTTGCTATCATTTGTAGAGCAATTGGTTCGTTAGCCCATTTCTTATCTCAATGTAAATTTATGAGCAAGTTGTCTTGTTTTTATAGCCTGTGCCCATTAAAAATGGGCAAAAAAGGCTATAATGAATTTGTGTGAATGTATGTAACAGGCAGAAGGAAGCATCTCCGACCAAATAAAGTATATATATTCTTAATCAGTATCAATAGCCGAGTCGATTGACACCTGTCCGTCTGTCTGTCCGTCCGTCTGTCCGTCTGTCAGTCTGTCCGTCTGTCCGTCTGTCCGTCTGTATGAACGCGTGGATCTCAGCAACTATAAGAGCTAGAGACTTCAAATTTAGAGTGTAGGTTCCTGAATACCATACGCAGATCAAGTTTATTTTCAATTTTCGATATCAAGTCCCGTTGGTTTTTAAATTAGAAAAATCACCATAACATAAGCAATGTTATAGCTAGAGACTTGAGATTTGGCACACATGATAAAAAGCTTGGGCTTAATGTGTCCTTAAAATTTCATCACGATGCCCCTCCCCCTTCGCCCATAACTCGGAAAACCTGATAACAAGAGCAGTTTCATAGCTAGAGACTTGAGATTAGGCACACATGGTAAGTATCCAACTCTCAATGTGTGCTACAAATTTCAGTACGATCGGATATTGAACTCAGAAGGTATTCAAGAAATAAATTTATGCAGCGCAGCAGATGCGTTGCAGCGCAGTAGCAGCGCAGTTGCTGCGCCACGCCGACGATATAATGAACGAAAAGACGATTTAGTTCATGTATGTTTGATTTGCCTTTCGTCTGCTGTGGCTATAAACATAAACAATCAACAGCCGCAGTCCAGTGTTGCCAGACTATCGCAAGCTACCTACTCTCGATGCAAGCAAAATCGACTTCAAGCGATATATCTAAATCCCATTATAATGAAAATACTTTTCTTTGAAGACCTGCACAGGGTATCCTACTGTCGCGCCCGCTCGACTGATCGGCTTGTTTTTTTTATCTGTTCCTATAATTTTTTTATTTTTTTGTAAGTTTTTCATGACCTTGAGGAAGGCATTCGTTGTATATATTTTTGGCTTTCATGTTTATGTGGCTGAAGTAAAGTTGCTTCGTTTATTTTTCACTTCTATTTTTTGCGGCCTTTTGTTATGATTAGCCATTCGCAGCGTACGCACAAAAATTCTAATTTTACTTTTCGCATGCACACACACTCTTACATACACACACACACACTCACAGACATATATGTATATCAACACACACTTTTAGCTTTGTCTAGCAAAATATTTTTGACTGTTTGACGTGTATTTATAATTTTTGTTCTTGTGATTCTTGTGATTTTCATACCCTGTAAACATAAAGTGAAGAGGGGTTAAGTGACAGACGATTCAGTATGACTTACAAATAATTATAGCCAAATTATTTGCAATTCTATGCGAATTCTTCCTTATAATACGCATATAAAAAGTTGAATAAATATCGCACTTCACGAGATATTTCCCATGGATTTTAATGCAAACCATTCATCAATATATTTTGTTATTTAAGAGATAACAGGGTATTTCTTAGTCTTACACACTTTTTTTGGCGGTTTTTTTTGTAACTTTGTGGCACGTTCCTGCTAAAGAAAACAAAAGCAAAGCGCTGCTTGTGATACATACATATAAAAGGTAACGAAAGTCGCTTTTAGCACTGTTTGCAAAGCGAAAGAAAGACATCAAAATACATAAAAATAATCACAACAGGCAAACACTATCACTTTTTATCAATTTGGGCCAGTTGACCGGCTAAATGACACACATTTTTGACTAATAAAAGAGTTTAATTTCGGTTCAATAATTAGTAAGTATTACGCATACGCCCAGTTGTTGCCGTCGTTTCGCTTAGATCCCACGCAAAACAACTTCCCAACAAGATATTTTTCTAATCTTGTATTTTTTTTTTTTTGCCAATTTGCTATTTTTTTTGCTATTGTTGTAGCAGTCATTGCACTCGGCCGGCGTTCAAATCAGCGACAACAACAAGTGTTGAGCTTGAGTTATTGTAGGTTGATTTTTTCCCTCTTTTTGTGATAATACTCAAAACGAAATTTTGCGAGCAAAAAAGAAAAAAAATTACCGCATCGCGCGCATAAAAAAGTTCATTGACTTCATTAGAAATGTTTATTTTTTATTTGCTAGAACTTGACGTTGCTGCTGCTGTTGCCGTTGCCGTTGCTGTTGCTGTCTTGCTATGTTGCTGGCGTGCACCAATCAGCAACGACGTCGCAGTCGCTGCTTCTGTTGCTGTCGCCGGCGTTGGCGTTGTCGTTGTCGTTGTCGTTGACGTTGACGCTGACGTTGTTTGGCATTAGTGTGAGCATTTCCCTTGCTTTTTTACGTTTGAGTTTCTTACATTCGCATTTCGCATTCGAGTTTCGCATGTGTGCCCAATTTGTGGCACGATCTGCAGAGGCGTCGCCTTTCTTGAGTGCCGTTCAATTAATGCGGCTCATTATGCACATATACATAGATACACTTGCCTATTATCAAAACATAAATTTCAATTTATTTGCTAAAACAATAATAATAATAATAATAACAAAAACAACAACAACAGCTATAACAATAACAACATTGAAATAGCTGCAAAAAGTTTGAAGACGCTGACTTCACGCACATTTATGCAAATGAGCAACACATTAAATTGAATACCAAATTGTTGAAAGAAGTCAACAAAAAGTGCGTAGCAATCAATACAAAAGTCGACTGCAAAATACTCTATATTCTGTTGGAATTAGCATAAGCTATGGGTAAAAGATTTCATTGAAAAGCGGAATATTTCTGAAGTAATCAAGCTGATGAGTTAGGTTTGTTCTATTTAAATCATATATTTGAAATAAATCAGTTTTTTTAATAGCTTTGCTTCAACTATAAAACTCAATACTCTATTTGCAATGAAGCTCTTAATTTAAAGAGGTGTTGGCTCTAAAACTCGACAAGATTGTAAAACTAACTAAATTTTTAAATCTTAAGTTTCTTTAATTTTAAAACTTTGTACTAGATATTTTTAGAATAAATTCCACTTCAATTTTAATAACAAAAGCTTACTTAAAACTAGTTCTTAGTTTTTAAAATCGAAATTTAAATTTGGAAAAGACTACACCTTTATTTTAAAACTATTTATTGAATAGTTATCATCATATTCTTCTCAATTTATAGATACGCTATAAAGAATACACATAATTGTAATATTCTTATGCATAATTTAATTGTTAATAAAAATTGAGAGTTTACCGAAACTATATGAGTAAATTGATGGAGGAGACTTAGAAATTGTTAACCTTGAAATATTTCAGATGCGATCATTCCACTCTCTGCATACAAAACGAAACGAATCGAAAAGAATCATCGATATAGCTTTATTTGAATACATAGGCTCGATGTATGTAGTTTGAATAAATTGATGGTGCGTTCTCTGAGCTCAAAAGCAATTAATTAACCGACAGTTTCTTTTGTTTCTTCTTCACTTTTTTCTTGTTATCTATTTTATTTTTCTATTTGGGCAACTTTGCGCGTTGTAAATTGATTGGCAAGCCATTGGCTACTTTGAGGTTTGCCAAGACGTCACTTACAATGCGGGAACTGTATGCGTGGGGGTCTTTATACGGGCACTCGAGTCGTGCGTTCTTCGACTTCGAGTGGTAGACGCTCTACCACACTTGTAGGAAAATAATATAATATTTAAGGGCATAATAGAATACATTAATGAAGTGCACAAGAGCTTTGGACAAGGAACGAACTTGAATATCATAGCCAAATGATGTGGAAATCATTATGACGGAAGCTGGGGTCGTGGAACAGGTGGAATGAAACAGAGATATGTAAACAATGGTAAGGGGAACAATGGAAAAGAGGACAATTGAATTAGAAATATTGGAAACTGAATTAAAATCAAATATTAAGAATATAGAATAGAATGTAACCACAAAAGTAACTAAAATAACATTTGGATGTCAAAAATACTGTTATAATTGAAACTGGAACGGTGGGATGACAAGGAATATGGAACAATAAAAGTGAAACGTATATTAATTAAGCACTGAAATGTGCAAGGGTTATGGATAATTAGATTGTCTAACTAAAGCATTTAGAAGTTAAATTTGTAAGGGAAACAGTTGAAATGGAATATTATTTTGTTTATGTGTTGAAGCGTGGAAATATTTGGATATGAAACAGTAAACTAATAACAAACAGAAGGAACTAAGTTGGGAGCTAAGGAATGGGATGGAAAGTGGAACAGAACGTATACTTATTATAAAATGCAAAACTGTGAGGTGTGGTCTGTTAAATGATGAAACAAATGGAATAGAAAACTGTAAATGTAGTCCATTAAATTATACATTTAAGAATAAACATTAACGAGAGATAGAATCAATATAATGATAATTAGGGCTAAAAATGCGATATGGAACACAACAAATAGAGCATATGAAATGTAGAACAGCGGAATGTGAGACTATTAAACCACACGCCAGACTTTCATTGGCCATTTTCGGCTTGAAGTGAATGATTTGTAAATTACAGGCAAAAACAAACGCAGCAAATGAAAAAAAAAACAAAACGAACTGGGCTTTAAGTGACCAAACTGTGGGGCAGTGCAAACCATTAACAACCAGTCAATGTCTGTGGGCAGGAAAGAACACATAAAAAATAGTGAAGAGAAGTGGAAGATGAAGGAAAGAAGCAGTAGAAGAACAACAGAGACCACAAAAATGACTTTTCAGCCAAGAATAACAAGAGCCGACCGCAAGAACCAAGTCTAACTTTTTCTACGGACTCATTCAAATTGTTGTCTAGCATATTCTGGGTACGTAATGTTCAGTTTTGGTCTCTGTTACTTTTTTGTCGCTTTTCAGTGTTGTTTTTTTTCTTCATTTTGCGTGGTAGCCAACGATGCCAACTTGCAAGCGTTGACTTTGACTCTTTCTACGAATATAAAAAAAACAACAAAAACCCGTCCCAAAACGGGCAGCAAATGCGTGTGCGATTTCTTGTTGTTGCTGTTGTAGTTGTTGCTGTTGAAGCAGCAGCAACAACAGCGCCAATCACACGCTTCCCGGCACACACAAGAGTTGTTCCTGTTCTTTTGCAAGTTCTTATAATATTTGTATACCCTGTAGTCGTATTGATCGTTAGAAAGGGTAATAAGAACTTAAGGTTGAGAATATAACGGACGGCAGGCGATATGCACTTACATCATCTATCTGCTAGAGTTTGCTCTATGTTATATTTTAAACGATTTTTTTTTTAAATATTTGTAACTATCATATATTAATATCTTATCTTAATTTATTGTCTCTGACATATTTTATATTTTTTTTTATAAAATATATATATATATATTGCAGATAGCAAGTTATACGGGAGTTGCAGTCTCTGATTTATATTATTATTTATTATATTATATTATTATATATATTATCTATTATGTATTACTATTATATTAGCCAGCTATTCTAAAAATGTCATAAAGATTCTTCAATAAACGAATATGTTTCTGTTGCTTACTGAGTATCTTCTAGTTAGCTTCTTTATTTTACAACAAGCTGACTGGTTTTTTGCAGCTAAATTCGCTGCCAGCTTCGCTGCTGTCGCTGTCGTCGTTAGCGTCGACGTCGACGTTTTCGGTACACTTTGCCTATTCTAGCTAGTTTCACCTTGAAAAGTTCATTCACGCCGTTGCCAAAAAAAAAGCCGAAACGCAGCGCCAAAGTCCGCAGCACCAACAACAAAATGTAGTAAAAAACTTGCACAAAAATAACATAATTTATTTTTTCGTTGCCTGCACGCACGGGAGAAACAGACAGAGAAAGCAATTGCGAAATAGAGAGAGAAGGAAAGAGCCTGAGTTGTTTTAGGTCTTCTAACTACTGACCAATTGCCGGTCAGTGTGAATCGTTTATAATGCAAATATATACGCACTTTTTCAACGTTCCAACGACTATTTATGGCCAAGTTTTTTTTTGCCAGCTTTTGGCCACGTTTGCATTTATATTTGCTGTAAGGGTTTTCTCTAGTTCTGGTGGTAGAATTTCGAGTCAGCTCGTTGCAGGGCAACCAACAACATATTTGTAAGCTTTTCCCCTCTTAATTTGGTTTATACAAAGTGAGGTTGCCAAAGGGATCCCATAGCTCGTATGTTGCCAACATGTAATCTTATCTTGCGATTATGTGCAGTCCAGATATGATATAGCACATACGCATTCACTATCACATCCAGCTAACATTTACAATTACCTTTAAGGTATCGAATTGTATGTGAAATAAATTTGGCTACAATTTAAAATAGTTACTGTACACAGTATTCGAAAAAATACAAAATGATTCTTAGGCGTTTATTAAAGTTTATTACAGAAAGATTGCATTTCTGAAATTGTCAATTAGAGTTTTGACACTGATTCACAAGTTTGCGCAACCTTTTCTTTGGGAATAAATTCTAAATTAATTCCACTGAAGATCTACCTATTATTTCATATTCTTAATGCCACAATCAAAACTCAAAGTGACTCATTTGCAAAACAAAGAATAGGAAAATCGCAAATAGTTGGGTTTCACAAAAGGCAACCCCCAAAATAAAATAGTTCTGATTACGCAGTTTTTTGGGCGGCAATAAAAAGAAAACAAATTCGCAAACCCCCACTCACTTAATCATAACAACAACAACATATATCACACCAATAAAAAACTATCAAAATTGGCAAAATGCGAAATCAAAAAGCAACAACAATGATATAATCGTTTTTTCCCATTTTTCTTTCTATTCTTTTTTTTTGCACATATCAAAACAAATGGCGAAAATTCGGTGAAGTTCAAGGTATGTGCCATTAAATCAAGCACACAAAGCAAACAGAGGAAAAATGAGAAGAAACAGAGCAAAACTACAGAGAGAAAACTAACATTAACTAATGGAGAGTGTGTGAGAGAGAAAAATAGACTAAATAGACTAGAGAAAGAGAGGGAAGTAAGTAGACAAGCCGGGAACCCAAACATGCGTGCGATCAGAATAGAATGCAAAACAAAAAGCAGACAACGAATGGAGCAGTAAGAAAAAATCAAAAAAGTAATAGACATATGCTTTATCTATTATACATATATATATATATATATATATATATATATATACATATATATTTGTGTGTGTGTAAAATGCGTGTGCCGCGCAGCTTTCAAATGTATTTCTATTTCGTTTTTTTCCATTGCGTTTGCCAAAAAAGCTTTGACAACGACAACGACAACGCCAACGTACCACGTAGATCTTATCTAATCTGATGGATCGTGCCTTCTCTGAACTAACAACAACATCATTTTAAATGACGCTCTATTAAGTAGTTTATTGGGTTTTTGATTCATGTAGTGTCGGACTCAGGCCCAGTAGGCTGGTCAGGCATTGGATTTTGCAGGGGATTACTCTACATATCGTACATATGTATGCTTGTATGATTATTATGCTTAACTGTCTGTCGTGTCGTATATATAATATATCGTATACATTATATTTATATAAAGATATGTGGGAATATGCGAATCGACACATGTGTCTGTGTGCCTGTCATCTGCGATTTATTTGTATCTAATTTTTTATTTTGACATTTATTAACAAACATATTTGATGTAGGTTGTGGAGTAGACTGAAGTGTTGATAATAATAAATTGGGTAATTGTTGGTAATTGACAATAGAATGTATAAATAATAATAAATTTGATTGAAAGCATAGCTACTTAATATATACATATATATGATTTGATACGTATAAAAGTTAGCTATTGCAGAAAAATGGGAAAAGCATTCATAGAATATTTTAAAATTTACATTACGATAAAAACTATTTTGTACATAATATTTTCAAGTTAACCAAAAAAAACAAGCCGATCAGTCGAGCGGGCGCGACAGTAGGATACCCTGTGCAGGTCTTCAAAGAAAAGTATTTTCATTATAATGGGATTTAGATATATCGCTTGAAGTCGATTTTGCTTGCATCGAGAGTAGGTAGCTTGCGATAGTCTGGCAACACTGGACTGCGGCTGTTGATTGTTTATGTTTATAGCCACAGCAGACGAAAGGCAAATCAAACATACATGAACTAAATCGTCTTTTCGTTCATTATATCGTCGGCGTGGCGCAGCAACTGCGCTGCTACTGCGCTGCAACGCATCTGCTGCGCTGCATAAATTTATTTCTTGAATACCTTCTGAGTTCAATATCCGATCGTACTGAAATTTGTAGCACACATTGAGAGTTGGATACTTACCATGTGTGCCTAATCTCAAGTCTCTAGCTATGAAACTGCTCTTGTTATCAGGTTTTCCGAGTTATGGGCGAAGGGGGAGGGGCATCGTGATGAAATTTTAAGGACACATTAAGCCCAAGCTTTTTATCATGTGTGCCAAATCTCAAGTCTCTAGCTATAACATTGCTTATGTTATGGTGATTTTTCTAATTTAAAAACCAACGGGACTTGATATCGAAAATTGAAAATAAACTTGATCTGCGTATGGTATTCAGGAACCTACACTCTAAATTTGAAGTCTCTAGCTCTTATAGTTGCTGAGATCCACGCGTTCATACAGACGGACAGACGGACAGACTGACAGACGGACAGACGGACGGACAGACAGACGGACAGGTGTCAATCGACTCGGCTATTGATACTGATTAAGAATATATATACTTTATTTGGTCGGAGATGCTTCCTTCTGCCTGTTACATACATTCACACAAATTCATTATAGCCTTTTTTGCCCATTTTTAATGGGCACAGGCTATAAAAATGTATGTATTGTATAATGTTATAAAATTTATACATTATTATTTTTAAATAAAAACTAACTAACTAAAAACTATTAGAGTGTACCAAAAATATATTCAATGTATTCCACCAAAAATAAGATACCATTTAGATTGGTCATAAAATATATATGTTATAAACTATCGATTTAATTATTTTATTATTTAGTATTTTTTCAAAATATTTGCATAATTAGTGGGCACTTTGCACTGGCTAAGGTACAAAAAATTAAACAATAATTTTAAATAAGAGTTGCCAGAGCAACTTTTTCCCGTGAAATTTGTTTTTTTCCCCAAATGGAGGGAAACACGAAAACAACGGGTAGATTCAATAAACTCAAAATATATTAAATATATATATTAAAACAGCTAAGTTGTATGGCAAAAATTACAATTAAATATATTAAAATTGAGGATATTATTGAAAATTTATAGCAAATTATTACGACTCTCTTCTCACTAAAAACAGTAATTTTTTGCTTCTGTAAAGTTGGCAGCACTGCTTCAAAGAGAACAGCTTAATCCGGTGTGCCTAAAAGTATGCAACACTTATTGTGGGCCAAGTACCTGGAATATGGCACAAGTTTTAAACAGAGACGTCCCACTGAACCACTTAATATTTAATATAATAGAACTTTTAATCAGCAGAGATGGAAAACATAAAAAGGGAGAAGCACTACGAATGATGCTGCAAATAATTATCCCCTTTAGATATGCGAATATGCAAATGAATAGAATCTAGCAAAAATGTTCGTTTCGTTTATATTTTTATTCTGTATGTAAAGCAGACCTTTTGCATTATTTTCACATACTTTGATTGCCTCTGCCCAGTGTTATTGTGGTTGCTGTAGTCTCTGGGTCAGAAAGACTGTGATACGACTATTTAATGCCCTGTAACTTTATTAATTTGTATGTATATTGCTCTCTTTTTGACGAAGATGCTTGTAGAATAGATCGCATTATTAGACTAGTGAATATTGTATGAGTTTAGAGTTTATTCAGAGTTGATTCCCAGCACTACAAGAAAACTCTTATAAATTAGAGCGCTAGTCAATAAATAAATTATCTTTACATTGTTTTAAATTACATTCAAAGAGAATATATAAAATAGATAGTATGAATTTTCCAAATATATAAATAAATAAATTTAATATGAAATACGAAATTTAAAAGTACAATCTCTAGTTCGTTAAAAAACTATCGAAACATTTAAGTATTGATGCAAAGACTCTCTAAAAGTATTTGTCTTTTGCCAGTCACAGTTCAGTATATCCTGTTTCTATCCCTTTACAGGGTATTGCAAAAAGGTGCTCTACATTTGTGCTGACCCGAATTTTGCTTATCTCACACGCATCTCTCAATGACTTAAATATCTCATTTAACGCCAGGACGAGTACGTTGAGCTCAGTTTATTTTGGGCTCCTGCTGAAGCAGCTTTGCTGCACTTGCTAACCACAAACGCAACACATACACACACACACACACACACACACACCGACACGCACAACTAAAAGCGCGCTCAATAAATTTCCACATGTTTATCCCCTTTTTCATACACATTCACACATATACTTCCTGTATGTTGAGCTCTGGCCAAATAATTCTTATGTACTATGTCCTTTGTACTGTCCCAAATATATTAATGCCAGTCTCTGTGTGTGAGTATGTGTGTGTGTGTGTTGTGTGTGTGCGTGTCTGCCCGCAGTGCGCAAAGTGTGTCAAAAAGTTTTTGGCTATTACTTTCACTACTTACAGTTAGAGCCAGAGTTTTGGCAGTGTGTCAAGGGATAGGGATGGGAAATGTCCTGGCCTTGTGAGGGTTGTTAGTATTGTTGGTGTTGTTGCTGTCGTTGTTGTTGTGCGTGTGTGTAATGCGACAAATTAACAATGTACTTAATTAATATGTCAAATTGGATTACAATTTGCTAAAAATTTGTCATAAATGTTGGTCACTGTGTTTCAGCTCCATTGAGCCGATGATAAGCGGCATTCACTATACTTTCACATGGTTGTGGGACTCAGTCTCTGGGGATTATCCATGCGCTACAGTTAGATAAAGGTTGTTTTACTTTTTGTGAATTTAATTTAAAGTAGAATTTACAATAATTAAATTGAATGTGTTAAACTGTTGTAATTAGGGAATAGATAACATATCTTTGCTAAATTGTTTGTTAACCATATCAGCTTCTAAATAGTATTTAATATTATTATTACTATAGATTTATTGGACTTTTGTTTTATTCTTTTTATTTAATTTAAGTGCAGAATCTGTTCAAACACAATTTAGTACCTTGACAACACATGGATAGAAAATGTCTTATAAAACCGAAACCCATAACACAGTATAAGGAAATATGTGGTGCTAAAAATAAACTGATAGCATTTTAAGCTACTTCAATTTATATTCTTAGTTTTAAATGAATAATCTATGTATATTGACATAGTTTTTAAATATTACAAATTATATTTACGCCGCCTTAGTGTGTTTTTTGCATTTTTTTGCATTGTTTTCATTATAGTTAATGTGATGGTTAAAGGATCTGGAAAATAATAATGTACGGGTTATGAAAATGTCAATAGATAGTACCTCTCCCTTTAGATTTATTTATTTAGTGTAGAATCTGTACAAGCATAAATTAGTATCTTAACATCACATGGATGAAAAAAGTATTATTATTAGTCTTACTGACGTCCAATTATCTTAGCTAAACCTTGTGGTTGAAGTCGCCTTATAGTATTGAATTTAATTTTAATTAATTTATATTTATGCACAATTTTTGGCAAGAAATTAAAATTCAAAAAATAACTATTAAATGCTAACTTGAGTGTTCAACTAGTGAATAAAGAGGATGAAAGAATATGCCATTTTATACAAGCTAGTGCTGCATTTTCAGATAAGTTTAGTTCTTGCAAATCGACAATGAAAACTATTTTATACATATTTATTTTGAATTTATATAAATGTTCATTCATGCCTAAGAAAAGCAGATATAGCTACAGAAATAAACCATTACCGATTTATTCTTATAATGTTTCTACTTTATGTTAGATGAAAAGAACTTAAATATAAGTACACGAAGACAGACAGCTGAAGCTTCAGCTACTCGTCAACAAGTAAAGCCACTAAAAACTTATCAACTGCGCATATATAAATTTTAATTAGACTTCACACACACACACACATATAATTCTGTGTATACATACAAATATTCACAGACAGAGGCGGCATAGAAACCGACATTTTGAAGCGGGGATTCATTTTGGCCTTAATTAATTTTTGGCCAAGTGACATTCCCCATCGCAGACTCACACACACACACACACACACACACACACACACGTATATATACTTCTAGAAATTGTGTAGGAGTCGGAATGAAAATCGAGCTGCGAGTTGCGACTCATGATGAATTGATTTTCACAGTGTGTACGGAGCGAAAGTTTTTGGGGCCTAAAAACGACAAGTGCAAAAGCGCAGCACGAAAGTATCTCACGGATACACAAACTGTAAGCAGAGATAAGTAGAACAAGAGGTTGGGGGAGCAGTGGGCTGTCAGCAAATGGCAAGTTTGGTGGGGGTCTCACAGTGTTGTCAAAGTAACGAGTACGCTGTCAAGTCTCTGTCAGCCTCATTCCCACACCCGAAAGAACGCCCACAAAAAGCAACGCAAAGTAAGTAAACTAAAAAGACAAAAGCAACGCCTAAAAGTGTGCTACACATAAGAAGTATATAAGGCCCAGTCGAAGCTGATGCTGCTGCTACTGCTCTTGCTGCGTCTTCATCTTTGCAGGTTGCCTGGCGACGGGGGAAATGGCATGGCATGGCAACATGGTCATGAGCTTCAGATTCAGCCAAGTGCAACAACAACAGCAGCAGCAGCAGCAGCGGTAGCGGTAGCGGCAGCAGCAGCATTGACAAAAGGTTTTTTGGCTTGGCTACGCCCCCTGTCTTGCCCATTTCCCACTCCTTCCTCCCCTCCATTCCATTCTGGCCATGTACACAAAACTTGGGCAGCATTTTGTTGGAAAATTCGAATGTCAGTTGTAATAGCTTCGGCATATAAATCAATAAAATGATTGTACGCACCTTTGCGCTTTCCCTTACCAATTCACTTCCCTTCCTTCTCCCAACCGATCTCCCTTCACCTTTCACTCTCTTTCTCTTTCAGCCTCTGTTGATGCTACCTTTTTTTTGTTGTCGTTTTTCTTGCACAGCTTCTGGTCCTGGCCATGGGCACTTGTAGCAACGGCTGGCGGCCTTTACTACAGTTTGTTGTTATTATTGTTATTGCTGTTGTTGTTGTTGTTGCTGTTGTTGCTGCAACGTTGTTGCCGAAATACACATAAAAGGGGTGGTAAAACGAGGGCCAGCTCGAAATTTTATGAGATTTTTATCAATATGATGGTGTACTTGATAAAATCAGTTTCAAAAGAGACTAAAATTAATTTAATTAATCACATGCAATTTAAAAGTGTTTTGGAATTTAGTTTAACAAATATGCTATAGAAAAAGTTGAAATTTTAAGTTTATTTAAAATTATTTATGTAAAGTATTTTGTAAGAAATAACCTCAGTATCTAGACTTTACAAATAAAAAACCATAAGATATTTAAATGATTTAGTAAGTCAATAATATATTTATTTATAATATATATTTATAATTATTATTTAATGGCATAACTTGAAAATAATTACAAACATTATGTATATTTTTAAACTTAAATGTTTTCAATTAAAAATTGTATTATATTAATATAAAATCATAGTTAGATAGTATAGTAATATTGATTTTAAATGTATTTATTCGAAAAACCATCCATTGTATTAAAAGTGTCTTTTATTGACAAACAACTTGTCAAGTGTGAATCTTATTGATGGAATATACATTTATACATACAATAAAATTGACTTAAATATAAAATAAAAAAAAGAGCATAATTTTTTAATCAGCAATTGCCTTTTAAAAACTAATTTTGTGTTTAAAAAATATGATATATAATTATAGCAACAGTTAATTAAATAAGTTTATGTTTGAAACATATATTTATAGGTAATTTGTGAGATCTTCAAAATTAGACAAATATTTAAAAAGCACGTCAACAAGTTGATATTTCAACTCTTGGAGCATTACAATATGCAGCGATGTATGAGTACTTTTGGCACAGATCGTAGGATTAACAATGCCATCCATATACGAGTATTTCTTCCCTCACATTTAACATAAATTCCCTTTTATATTTGTAACATTATCTGGAACTGCTCAATACACCCATTATTCTCACTGACAACATCCACATGGCAGACTCCATTCTCCCTTTCCCAACAACTTATTTGCTACCAGCTTCAGGTGCTGCTGCTTGTTGCTGCCACAACCATCGTTCTCGTTGTTGCCACTGCCGTTTGCCATTCAACATTCAAGTTGAGGCCATTTTGCTGACTGTTGATGATGATAATGGGCCTGGGGGTTTGCCTTGGGGGGTGTGTGAGAAGGGAAGAAGAGGCAAGTGGATGCCGGGCTGGCTGCCAGTCTCACTTCCTTCCCCTCAGTTGCGTTGTCATTGCGTACGACGTATAAATTTTTACGCATTTTTGATTTATGTGCAAAAACAAAGCAACACAAATAAATTGTGCGCGACGTTTCACGTATGCGATGTGTGTATTGAAAATGCATTTTCCGCAAAAAGCACGAAGATTGAAATTGAAATTCAAGCATAATTTTAAAGAGGCAGATTTAGCAGCTGCACACAACGCTGGCAATAACGTTAATGATTATGGAAACTCTGGCAAAGCGATAACAATCTCAAAGAAGGGGCAAGTGAGGAGATTGAGGACGGGGAAGACGGCGCACCTGCGGGACGCATACATACATATGTATGTGAGTAAGAAACTCCTGATGCTGTAGCACAACCTACAAGCCATTAAAAGTTTTACAATGCAGACACACGCACTTTTCCAGCAGTTGCCACGCCTCTCCTGCCCCTTTTCATTTGTCCCTTCGTTTCGTATTCGTTTTCTTTTTTGTTTGGGTTTTTTGGGGCTCTGTTGCAAACATACAATTTTTAGGCACACTCTTTAGTGAGGCAGCTGTATATCTAAATTTTCTTTTTTGCCTGGCCAACAGTGCGCATACTTGATGCGCCGCCCGGAGCTCCTAAAAACACTTCTAGCCATGATGGAAGACCACAACACATGCGAACCAAAGTTACACCAACTCCAACTTGTGTTTTCTCATCGCATTTTTCTTTGCATCTTCCTTTCCTTTCCCTTTTCTTTTTTCTTTTTACCATTTTGTCGACGTCGAAAAATTTAAAACAAGTAGGGCAAGTCAAGAAGCACTTGAAATATATTTCTCAGTCTTCTTTGCTATGCGTTCTTTTAGCCCCAGCTCCTTTTGCAATTTATGTTGCTTAGACATCCAGTTTAAAGTGCCATAGATCCTAAACATAAGCTGCTTTACCATTCGCCGGGACAAAGACATCTTTCGAGCACCTAAATACCTTGATAATTGTCATATTCTGCGAAATTTTCTTGCTTCAAGTGTTGACCTTTTCCAAGCAGATGGCAGAGCTTAGAAAAGAATTGGTTGACAAGTTTCTAAGCTAGATATTTAAAGTGCTGCAATCAGTGGTCAAACATGAGTTCTGGAAATGTTTGAAAGACAAGATTAATCAGTTTATAACAACGAATTGTTTGCGTTTCTAGCTGACAGCACATGGCTGGATATGTTGTATAACTTCATAAGTTTGCTGTAGTTAAATCCAGAGATTTTATTGAAAATACTAGTTGAAAGGCGTATAAGGCAAGAACTAAAATGTTTAGTATATAAGACATTTCTCTCTTCTGACAAATTTGAAGTGCTTCATAAATATTTCTGCTAAGAAACATATTTAGAAACCGGCATTTCGAAGTGATTCAAGGAGTGCTATAAATATGAGTGCAAGCTGAGAATATAAGAGCAGTATTTACAAAGTTTGAGTGCTTAAATCCTAGTTCAATTATGAGCTCTAACTGAAAGCTTTTAAAGGAAATGGTTGCCAATTTGACAAACAAGACATTGATTCTTTAATCTTGCGTTCTAGAATTCTTCAGCGTCAATATATAAACTATAACTTGAACATGCGTCAATCTGCGAACAATCAAGAGTTCCCACTACCATACAAACATTTAATAAAAGTGCTTAAATCAGTGTTTAATCATTTGTGCTAATGGAGATCATGTAAGAAATGTTCTAAAAATTTAATTAACTTTAATCAAAGCTCAACCGAGGACCATGCCTTATATTTGACTTGAATTTTAACTTGTTTTTATCATAGATGCAAAGCTTGCAACTTGTTTGCCATTTGCCTTTATAAAGCTCTACAGTTGTAACAGCCATAATGAGCCTTAGAGTAGAATTGGTAAGCCAAGCACTCAAGTTTATTAGGGGTCTGCCGCAGTAAGGATGGGGGAACTCACCTCCAACTGCTGTGGGCCGCACCTCATTAAAGTTACATACTGCCGCTGCTGCTGCTTCATCTCACAGTGCTAACAAGCTATTTGAACCTGCATAAAGTTGCACGCACTCGCCGCTGTCCCCCATGATACACACACACATACACAGAGAGAGAGACACGCACATAATCCACACACACGGCACACCGACATCCACCCACATGTAGATTGCCCAGGGAGCACTCGGCTGTCGTTGCTGTGACAGCAAAGATAACGCGACAGCAACAGCAACAGAAGAGCCAGCAACAACTCCAATTCCAGTGGCAACATGGTGCGAGGATTGTCAATGCATGTGTGGCAAGCAAATGACCAGCAGGAACAGCCAACGCGGACAGCAGAGAACACAAAACACATCCAGCCGGGTGTGATCTATGCCTATCTGATGTATTTTAATGGTGCTCACATATATTTTTCATTATTGCTGCTGTCAGAGAAAAAGCGCAACAAAATAAAGCAAGAGCCAGGCAGGCAACTGGGAATAAGCTAGAAAATGTAAAAGAAACGACTGTTAAATACCCTTGAAAAATTCCATCTTTAACACATTTCCTCACATATTCATAAGTAGTTCGGTGTTATAACTCAAAATCATTTCTATATAATACGCAGTAACATGGCAAGCTAATTGTTTATAAATGTATCTACTTTATACATTTTAAAAATTATAAAAATTGTTCGTTACAAAAGTTTAGCAATAATTTCAAGTGATTTGTTACTTGTAACATCAGAATATTTTATAAATCCAAGAAAAACTTATGAAATACTTACAATTAAATGAAATTCTAGAGCAGCCTATAACACCTTTTTTATATATTAGCTCATCTATTCAAAAAGAGCCGCCTCATCTACTCGCTCCAAATGCCGCGTTACGTATACGCAATGTCAGCCAGACTCGCGCACTGTCTGCGCCCGTCCAAAATTTATTTTGTCTACACGCGAGGACACAAAATTCGTGGCTGCATTTAGCCGCAGGCACAATTCAAACCCACGAGTTTTGGGCTTATTTAACCATGGCCGCCCGTTGCCCTCCTTTCCCCTCCCTCACTTATGTGGGGAGTGGACAGGAGGCCCAGTTTTCCCTTATCGCTGTAGTCCTTCTGCGGCATTTGGGGATTCATGCGTTGCGGCCCGCAATATTTTTTATGGCTATCCCCCGAAACGTTGTGATTGCAATTTAAAAATCGATAAATTGCAATTAATTTAATGGTCACAACGACATCCAGCAACAAATTTGGCCAAATAAATCATGAGGCACTGCAGTCAAACGATGCGGGTTTTTCTATCTAATATGATTGCAGATAATGGATAAGTAGATAAGGAAAACTTCTGAAGAGTTTGTCGAAGCATCAATCTATAGGATAATCCAATTGAAAAATATATTCCGAAGTTTTATTAAAGTTAAATTTACAATTTTCATACAGCCTCTTTATAAATTTTGTCTATACATTGATCACAAAATAAAAGCGGTAAAACTGTTTGAAGAAAACAGGGTACACCAAGCCAAACATTATAGACCACAGCACCATTCTATCTTCGGTAGAAATCACTGCTAGGCCATACAAGGAGGACTATTGCGTTCCAGACAGGTTCAGCACTGTGTTCCCTTCACGGACTGATTCTGGCAGCAATAAACCCCTTTAAGGAGGAACGAACTGTAAATCTACACGGATGGTTTAAAAACGGATGAAGGTACTGGAGTAGGCGTACTCTGCTCGGTATACCCTGCTGCGCAACTTTCAACTTTCTTATAGGGCTACTGCCTCATCAGGCGAATGGCTCAATGGTACGGTGGACCATATCAAGACTTGTGTGGCAGCTGCGGGAACGAAGACGAATAAGAGAGTATCCAGAACCTCCTGTGTGACTTCCCTGCACTTCTTAGAAGGAGAACCCGTTTTTTCGGGGATCCCTTCTTCGATGAACTAGACAGTCTCTCAAAACTGCGACTGGAGAATATGGTGCTCTTTTTGGACTTCACGGTTTGGTTCCAGGGGCGAATCTCGACCAACGGGAATAGCTAGGGAATTTATAACTAAGCCCCCTTCCCACTTCCATCAATCCAACATAATCCTTTTTATTCCTACAGCTAACGGACACAATGGGTCGAATTGTCTCGGGGTGTACTCAATTTTGGTCGAACAGTCCTATTAACCTAACCTAACCTAAAGGTGTATATATATATTAGGTATAAAATGTTATATATTCAATTATTATAAAAACATTGTATACTTATTTTGTCAATATGCCTAGGCTAACAAATAATGTAAAAAGACAAAAAAAGAGAATTTTAAGTAGAAAATACTTTTACTTATTACATCATAAAATGTCAAATATGTTTCTTACTTGGTGACTATTTTTGAACTGAAGCAACTGTGCTTAAAACAGCAATAAATTGATATTTATGAATGCCCAACAGGCACTTAATTAGCCACAACAGCATCAGGCTAATGGATCCCCACAATTGTGAGAGATTTAAGTTGCCAGGGAGATGAGCAATAAATGAGGGAGTCGAATTAATAAAACAAAAGCAATAAAACTAACACAAGCTTCATTTGTTATGGAAAACATTGGAGAACAAACGCGGAGAATAGCTGAGAGAAATTATTAAGTTTAAGTTTGAATGAAGTGCTTAGAATAAAATGAAGTCAAGCCTGTAAAACATTTACAAAAAACATTTTGGCCTATTTACCGCCATTTCATTTATTGTCATAAATTCAATAAATCATTTACTTAGACATCAAACAGTTTAAACAAATCGTAACTGTCATAGGAACAATCTACAAAAGGTATTGTTTCTATCTTTACAATATTTCTACTTCTAAAATATGATTGTTAAATGATGCAATCCCCGTCTTATCAATCATATATCTTCTAAGATATAGAATTCAAATGCAACTGCTTAAGTATTCCAGTGGGGTTAAAAAATGAAAGCACATCGAAAGTGAAATTTTAATTAAACTGCCAGAGCCATTTGTAGCCATGGCAAATGAGAACTGGAGCATATTTTAAATGCAGCAATGAAAAACAATTTGCCAGCCCGAAAAAGCCGTGGGTCTGGTCTGATGTGGTTTGGTCTCGTCCTTGTCCTGGCTCAAGTCCTGGCAACTGGCATTTGCATAATTTCCACCCCGGAATGGGTAAAAGCAGCGGCTCAGATTCGAGCATCGCTGGGATTGCTGATTAGGTGCTCTGCCATCGACTACACTCTTCTCCTGCCGCCCTGTGCCCCTCGTCCTTGTTGCTGTGGTCCAGCAACGCAGCATTTAATTACCAACCAACCACGGCGGCAACTTCAGCACAATAACAAAGGAGGGAGACACAGAGAGAGACAGAGTGGGAAGGAGAGGCAAAAAAAAACAGGTTAGACCGTCAGAAGACGCGACAGGACGTGCCAGGACATTGCGTTCGCCTGCCGGCTTGCCAACAGCTAAAACAAAACCTAATTTTCTCAAATTTCCAAACGACCAGCAACAACAACAACGTCAACGACAACGACAACACTGCCAATGTTTCTAGTCAACGTTTAGGCCAACAATGTCGAAGAAATATGGCGCAGTTTAAGTGCGTTCTATTTGAGGAGATTGTCAGAGTTATATGCACTGCAACAAACTTCTAGATTCATATATAAATGGGCAAGTAAAATTTAATTAAGTGTGGAAAGTAAAATTGAGTACATTTTAAAGAATTCTTTAGGTCTCGTTCAGTCGCAATAACAGAAGGTTTCGTAAAAATCAGTCTCTGTCAAGTTTTGGTAAACATGTGAACAAATACCTGGAGTTTTATTTTACTTCTGTATTTTAGACCCTTAACCTTAAAAAAGTATGTCCGTTTGTCTGTTTGTTTGTCTAGATCTCAGAGAATATAAGAGCTAGAGACACCAAATTTGGTATGTTTTGGTCTGTCTATGGGCTAAGCAGAACCAGTTTGTGTTAACATTTTGTCAATAAGGAAAAGTCGAGAGCATTACAGAATAAATAAAGGGTCTCTCATAGTCGGCTTCGACAGTAAAATAACGTATCCTACTAACGCTCCCATCCCGAATCTTGGGTTCGTTTTAGATAGTTTTGCAATGCCAATTATTTTGTGATAGATTTGCGGTAATTTTCAAATTAATAGTTCATTCGAGTTTGAAATTCTATTCGTTTTATTGCGGTATAAGCGATAGCTTAACATTGAAATTATTTTCTAATAGACATACTATCGTGCTATAATGAACTTCATTTTATTGTTTATTTTTTCTAATATCCCAACCTTAACTTAAAAATGTATGCACTGCTCACAAGGTATAAATAAGTATAACAAATCTTCTTCACATTAAAATCTATCGTACCAGGATGCCATGCATACATTATTGTTTGGCAATGATATTAAGATGGCTTTCTATGATTTTAGTTTATATAATTATATAGCTTTCCTATGATCTCTCTAGATATCTGTATGATTATTAAACACCTATGTAGTGTGATTTTCTGCGTTAGTTTAACGATATTGTTTTGATAAGATTGTAAAATTTTTACTATGTTTATTCTTTACAGATTGCTCGCAGTTTCTCAATAGAGTTGCTATACAGTATTTGGTTAAATAATAAAATGATATGACGATGTATTTAAAATGCTTTCAAAATGACTTATTAACAGTACGGCGATGGTTTTCTGATAGTTTCTCAATTATAATTAATTTATCAATATTCATGGAATGACATATTAGTTAACATATGTAATTTGTTTATTGTTTGTATTTTATTTATATTATTCTTAATCTTATTATTAATTGATTTCTAAATCATACCAATGAATTGTTTGCAGTGTAGTCCTGACTACTGTTGCAGGAATATTTTCTTATGAGATGCGCGAGCTACGATTTTGTTTTCGTTTTTGGAGCTCAAACAGGTTTCTGCGATGCGACTCGCACACACACACACACACGCACACACTGACACAGACACACGCACATTCCGTAAGCACAACATTGACAGCAACAACAACAAGAACAATGATAAAATAGAGTAAAAGCAAAGCAACAAACAATGATTTTCATGGTACGTAAAATTAATTAGGGCACTGAGACAAAAATCCTCAAATTTCAATGAGCTGCGCAGTCGACGTCGACGTCGACGGCAAAACGCACACACAGACAAACACAACTAGTGGGCGGTAGGCTTAGAAAGGAAGGGAGAATGAGGCGTGCAATGAAAACAAGGCAGAGGCACAACTAAAAATACCAAAGGGGAGGAGAGAGGCTGGTGATGGGAGGATGGGGGATGGGCAAAGGATGGCGGGCACCATAATTACTCTCCCTCTGTGTATTTGTATGTGTGTGTATTGTGCGTAGGCTGCGACTGTCAATGCAACAAAATTTTGTCGTCGATGCTGGCGTCGCAGTCGACGTCGCTGCTGCTCGTGTTTCCTGTCGCAACGCTTTATGTAACAAAAAAGCAGAGCTTTTACATAGCCAAAAGCATTAAGTGTGTATGTGTGTGTGTGTGTGTTATCAGCAACAACAGCAATTACAACAACAACAACAACAACAACAATAAGCTCAAAGCTCAAAGACAAAAATATTTGCCTTTTTTTGTTTTGTTTTTATTTCGTCTAATACATAATTACAAATACATTTTAATCCCGAAAGTTTTTTAATTGTTTCTGTAGAAAAGCTGAAAAGCCCGCACATACATTTGAGGAAAACTCTGTGGAAACTGCGAAACGATTGCGCTAAAAAGGACGTGGGAAGAGTCAGAGGGTAAAGAAGAGATTGCAGGCTGACATTTTGTTTTGATTGACATTTTTGAGATTGTACGAATGTAGTATAAAGTCTAAAAATGGTGGGAGGAGAGAGATTTAAAGGCAAAGGGCTGGGGGACAGGTGGTAAGGGGGAGGACAGAAAGGAAGGGAAAACAATGCTGAATTTGATGGGCAGGTGCTGTCATTGAGTAATTTTTGAATGTAGGAGGAACTGAAAGTTGAGTGAAATGCAAATGCACAACGGGAATTTACTAGGGGAATACGTGAAAAGTGGGGAGAGTGAGATACAAAATGGGGGAAAGAGTTAAAAATAAAAAAGAGACTTGGTTAAAAAGCATATTTGATTGCTTTAAGCTTATTTTAAGACCTTTACACGTAGTTTATATTCAAGTCGGCTATAGATGAACCTCCGTATACCAAGTTACTTGATTATATCTAATAAACTCCATAGCTAAACCTTGGCTAGACTTTAGTTGCATTTAAGAGTCGGGGATTTGATAAACTGAAAGTTAACAACGACTTAAAAACTGATTTCGAGAATATTTCTGAGCTGTATAACAAGCAATAAAAGATTATACAACTACCAAATTATTCTAGCAAATCTAGCAAACTAATACGTCATTTGCTTTAACAGATATCACCTCAAACTGTTCTTAATCAATTTTCCATACAGTATAAAAACATTTTCTTATCTTTAAATATAACAAATACACTTGACGCTTAATAAATTCCAATAGATGCAATTTTTAAAATATAAATACATATATTAACATGACATTATATTATATGATAAGTAACTATATCATAAGTAATTAAAATAAAGCATTTCCTGTATTGCCTACTAAAATGAGTTTTCCCTTTGCTTTGTATTTATCTCCAAGGTATTTAAATCAACCAATTGGCAACAAAACTTTAAGTTGGCAATTAAGTTTAAAGGAAACGAGATCTAACCGCCTAAACACCGCATACGACATTTGGCACGCACTTTATTAGGAAACCAACGAAAAGAGGAAGACTCAAAGAATGGGCATAAGAACCACAAAATCCTCAAAAGGGGGAGCTTTTTCGCACATACCTCAGACTCAGGCTCTACTTTTGCTTAACTTTAAACTAACGCACCACAAGCTCGCATACATATGCAAAGAAAGGGATAGAGAATGAGTAAGAGAGAGAAAGACACATAAGTTCTCATTGCTATGCACCGCACATGGAGGAAGACACCCAAAACCCGCTGCGACCCACATAAGAAGTAAGAAGTAAAAAGCAAAAGAAAAGTAGAAGGCGAACGCAAAAGGCAATGAAATTTTTCCTGTGCACTGCGAAAACTACGCAATTTGGCAAAAGGCAGACAACAACAGCAACAAACAGCAAAGGCTAAGTTGGTTACGTATATAGACCTGGACAAATACAGTAGAGGTTCTCAAATTAGAACTACCATAAATTCAAGTTGTTTTGAAAGAAAATTGCAATAAAAGTTAACAAAATAATGGATCATTCGATTCTTCGATTTTCGGCCAAACAAAGGAAAAGTTACACAAAATTTCCACTATGCAGATTTCTACAGATTTTTTTTAAAATAAATATTAAAAGCAAATATTGTAAGCAAATTTAGTTTTTACTATTTTTTATTATAAGTGAAAATGACTAAATTAAAGAAGGACTAAACACAATGTTCAAAAAGCATTTTTCTATCTAACGTACTGATATTACTGTTCACTTTTTATAGTCAGTTTGTGATTAAAGTAAAGCAATACAGTTATATCAAATAAAGTTTTATTTATCTTCAAATGAGAATTAGAAAGTGTACATTATAATAAAGGATAAAGGGAGTTTTATAAAATATTTGTATTACATAAAGTGCTGATTTTGTAATCTAATTTAATAGTTTTTAAGTGATTAACAGTTAACATTAAAATATTTCTGATAAACATAGTGAAATTAAGCCAAAAATCTAGAAAAATATTTATAAATAAGAAACATTAATTAAAGTATCTAAATAAGAAAATATAAAAAGAGACTAGATCTTTTGAACTACAAATAAATCTAGAATAATATATATAAATAGAAAACATTATTTATAGTATAATAATAAAATAAGAAAAGAGACTATATCTTTTGAACTATAAAGAAAAACATAGTGCTTCTTATAAGTGAACTTCTGCTGTACACGCAACGACAACAACAGCAATCAACGTCAGTCACAATGCCGCTCCTAAGCACCTCACCACGCACCCCTCCTCTTTCCCCCGCAACCCCCTCACTACCACGCCTCCTTGGCGTTCGCTGCACACGCACAAAAAGCGCCAAAATTACAAACGCAGCGAGCGGTCGGTCGGAGGCTTCTGTTGCTGAAGCCAAAGTGGAAGTTTTCTGGGTGGGTTTTTGGCTCAATAAAGGACTGCAGCAGCAGCAGAGGCCACCCTGCCCCATCCCCGTCCCTCTCCCTGCCACTCCCCGCTTTGTTAAACAGAGTACACTCGACGTATATAGGCGCACACGCACATTTGCTATATACTCGCTAAAGCAGCTGCAGCCGCAAAAGGAAGCCACCCAAATGGCTCCCCCTGTGCCCTACCCCCCCTTTCCCACGCCCCACACTCACCATCGACTGGCAACACCCCCTTCCCCCTTCTCAGAACCCATGTCAAAGTCAAGCCACCACCAAAAAGTAGAGACGCCCCAAAGTAAATGAAATGAACGCCCTGCAGTTTTTTTTTTCTGGCAACTTCGAGTCGAGCGTCGCCCATTTCTGTTTTCTTGAACGTCCTTGATCCTTGCAACGCACAACAGCAACAACAATAAAGGGGCGCCTGCTGGTCGTCTTCCCAAAACACAAAAACACTCACACTCACACACACACACCAACAGTTGCGACGCAGCGCATGTAAAAAGCATAGCATACTTTTTGGGGGGAAAACGTCGCCTGACTGACGCCTTATCAGTTGTAAAAACAAAACCGGAAGCCCACACACACAGACAGGAAGTCGCAATGCGTGCGACAGAGTGAGTGAGTGTGAGCGAGAGCGAGAGAGCGAATTGAAGCGAACGAACTTTCAGGGTTTTTGTGTGTGTGTGAAAAGCGAAAGTGAAAAGCTGTGAAGGCAAAGGACAAGGCAAAGAAAGTGAAAGTAACGAATGCGCAGCAGCAGAGAGAGAGAGAACGAGAGCGTTTGAGCGAGTGAGCGAGCGCAGTTGTGCGGCGAGAGCGAGTGCGTTTTGACGAGAGAGAGACAGAGAGAGAATCGAGTTGAGAATTAAGCCGAGTTCGCTGCAGTCGCGTCTCAAGAAAATGCTAGATTTTTAATGGCCGCAATGTCCTTGGCCAAGCAACGTGCCGAAGGATATTTTGGTAAACGCACAACGCTGACGCCAGCTGCGCTGCCGACATCGACAGCGACGCAAGCGGCGACGCGTGAGCTTCGCCTGCATTTACTTTCACTTTCGGCTTGGCCGCGAACTTGGCAAACAACCCCAGACCCAAAAGACTTTGCCACAATCTCTCCCCCCTCTAAGTACACGCAGGCTTGCATATAATGTACTTTTTGCCTTAGCAGCGGGGGGAGGACGAAGGGCAGGGGGCCGGGGGAGCGTGGCAGGCAAACAAAACTTTTACCCCAAGAGCTTTCTGCATTTTTTTTACTTTCACTCTCGTTGCTCTGTTGTTGTTGTTCTCGTTGTTGTTGTGCGACGCAAGTTTATTTTTGACAGTATTTTATGCCCTGCGGCCAGGACACTGCAGCGGCAGCAGCAAAGGCAAAGGCAGGGGCGTGGCAGGGGGCGGGGGACAGTTGAGAGTGTCGGCCCCAAAATGACAAAATAATGTAATTTGGCATTAGATTTATGCGTGCTGCGCCTCCTTTTGCTTATGGCGCGTGTCCTGCCGACAAGCGAAGCGTCCTGGCAAAGCGGGAGGTTAGGAACGGGGGGACTGGAAGGTGAAGAAAGTGAAAGAGGCTGGGAAGCAGCAGCAGGAGAAACGCAGCAAACGAGCTAAAAAAGAAAACGCAGCGTCGACGTTTCCTTTCTTTCTACACGTTTACATTTCCTCAGCTTCAACTGCTGCTGCTTCTTCTTCTCCCGCTTCTGCTTCTTCTTCTTCAATGACAACTTCCTGTGCCACTTTCCACCTTTTTGCTGCCCCGCTGTGCGCCTTATGCTGCTGCGCTGCCGCTGCGTCTTATTTGCCACGCTTTGTGTCCTGTTTTTATTTTCACTTCGTTTTTTTTATATGTTTGGTTTCCTTTTTCGGTCTTTGTTGTTGTTGTTTTAAGCCGCTTGTGCGAATTTAGGGCAGGTTTCATTGACGCTTTTCCTTTTTTCTATTTTTCCACTTTTGGTTTAGCTTCTAGGCAAAGTTGCGTTTTTTTCTGTCGTTTTGACGAAAAGCAGCAAAACTTTCAAGTTGCCGCAAATTGAAAAATGTCAACAAAGTTTAAAGTGCGAGGGGCGTGGCAGTTGCAGGGGTTGGGGAAACTTTTCGAATAGAGTTTTGCTGCTGTTGAAGGAACAGTCAAAATAGATTGGATATAATAATAAATAGGTTAACAGAGAGGAAGTCAAAGTAAGCCTGAATATGAATATGCATACTCAAGGGATATTATTATGGGATTATTTTATATGCCTGAAAGTATGCAATACTTTTTAGCGTTCGCAAATACAGCTTATGCAATTGCAATTAAAGTATTTCTACAGTTTGATCTGTTCTTTTGAATTGAGATTCCCTTCCCTAGAGACTGAAATGACAACCGTGTAATGTTTACAGGTTGTGCATTATAAATACATTCATTGATATACATGCATTCAAAATAACGATCCTACTTGGATCATGAGTTTTTATAGATTATAGCATAGAATAGTTTTAGAAACTCTTTCAAATCATTTGTTTATTTTATTTCGGGCTTCTCTTATTATTTTCTATTATTACATTTAAGGTTTCAACTTCTATTTATAGATTTGTAAATACAAGAAGAATTAAATAATTAATAAACAATTGTTTAAGCTCAGACATAAGAGTACATCTCTGCTGATGATTAAAATGTATTTAAACAATGACTTAAAATATCCATAAAATTGTATAGAATTTATTAATATACAAATCATTGATTAGATTTCTTAGATTGATTAAAAACAGAAACAATAGCTACATATCAATTATCTAGTATATGCCTAGGCCAGTTTTCTAATATAATACTTTTGGCTAAGTTGACCCATTAAATAAAATTATATTAAAACTAATTAATGTTTTTGTGAAGAGATGTTTAAGTTGTGTATAATAATTTCTCTGAATAGAACTTTATAAAAATAGTAATTTTTAGTTTCTAAATATTCTACAGTTAATCAGTTAATTTTTATTAAACTCAACTCTTTTAAATTATTCAGTAATATTTTCAATTATAAAGAGAAATATTTACTATACCATGTATCCAATAAAAATTTACAATAAATGGTATAATGAATATGTGCAAATGTATTTAACAGGCATAAGAAGGTATCTCCGACCCCATAAAGTAAGTATACATATTCCTGATCAGTATAAATATCCGAGTCGATTGACACTTGTCCATATGTATAAACGCGTGGATCTCAGCAACTATAAGAGCTAGAGACTTCAAATTTGGAATGTAAGTTCGTGAATACCATACAAATTTATTTTCAATTTTCGATATCTCACCATCTGTCCACGCAAATCGAAAAGAAAAACTATTACAGTATCAAATTTTCAAATAACGCAGCATAACTTAACAGAAAGTTGAAGTACAAGAAACGCTGAACAATTTATTTGAAACAATTTTCGTATCAACAGTCGAATATATTATTTAAGCATAGATTACTGAATAATATGATAATGATACTATTGCATATAAAATCTATTCTTTTATTATTCTACACTGATATGCACATTCTATTTCTTCAGATTAAACTTATCTTTAAATTCTTATTTACAGGTTCTCAACTCTTGCATCTTTATCGCTCTTACTTAGCAAAGGATAATGTGCGAGTCACTTTAAAGCCATGGCCGTGCAATGTTTGGGTTCATTTTAAAGAATAAAAACAAACAGACGCCGCTGCCCATTGACCAATTGTCATGGTCACCTAATCCTGGCTGACAAAATGGCTCAGTCCAAAAAGGGAAACACATAGAGGCGCCGGTATATATACAATACAAGTATATATATATATATATATATATAGACGGGACAACGGATATCGTTGGACAGCAAAGTCCTTAGCTAGGCAACAAAGCAGGCTGGCTAAGCATGTGGCAAGAACAACAACAACAACAAGAAACATACCCAAGTTGGCATCGTTGCCTTTGGCATAATAACTTTAAATGCAAACCAAGAGGAAGCATCAGAATGACTGCCAGCTGTGCTACATTTGGTGGCAGCGGCTCCTGGGACTCTCGACCAGCGGAGGCAGCTTAAAGGCTGCACATGCCACGCAGCTACACTTGCCACATGCCTCACCCCGCTCTCTCTGTTCTTGCCACAATTCCTGGCGTTGCACAGCGTCGAGCGAGCTGCTTGTACATTTAATTTCCAGTGAAAGACGCCCAAGGAGTAAATGGGTTTTGTATGGCAGGGACGGAGCGGTGGAGGGTGTTGGGAAAGGGGGAAGCAGAAGGAGGAGGGCAAAGGGGGCGACGGGGGTGTGGGGCATGCTACACTGTCAGTCAGTTAGGTTAGGAGGCCGTCACTCAGCGTCGGTTCAGCTAAAACTTTTGGCTGCCACGCACAATTTTCCACTTTCAACTTTCCTCAAGGGGGGAACAGGGGAGTGCTGTTGTTGTTGCTGTTGCTGTTGTTGCAGGGCGGTGGTTGTTGGTGGTGTGGTGTGTGTGTGTGTGTGTGTATTGAGCTTTATGCTTGGCTGATGTTGCGATAAGCGGCAATGTTGCTGTCGTCGTCGTTGCTGTTGCTGCTGCTGATGTTATTGCCGCAGCCGCAGCCGCAACGCTGCACACGCCACACACTCACACACACACACACACTGGAGCTGAAAAAGCCGCCCTCGGCTCTCTACCCTGTGGTAGGGGGTTGAAAAATAGGCAGCAAAAGCAGTTACTATCGTTGTTGTTGCCGAAGTTGTTGTTTGTTGTTGTTGTTGCTGTTGTAGTTGGCGCCATTGCCCAATGTAAAAGTTGCTGAAAAGTGTAACGCAGTCAACAACAGCAGCGAGGGGATTGGGTTGGGGGGCGTAGGAGAAGGGGGTAGAATTGCTGGCTGAAAAAGCAGTTTGGGTTTTGGTTTCTGAGCTGCTGCGTCGCCTACGCGGCATAGTTTTAACAGTGTTCTTGCCATACACTTGCCAGTGTTGGAAAACTCGACTATTTTGTGATGTTTGTCAATTGAAAGTGGGCGGGGATTTTCTCAATGAAACGAAACTTTTAATATCTAAACCTGCTGGAGGATGCCAATTAGAACACGCCCTTTAAACTAGCCAGTGTTGGTAAATAGATAATAGGTAGGTAATAGGTACTATAAGCCAAACTTTAATTATATAAAAGGAATATTCAGTAGCTTGAGTCACTTGTGGAATACAAAGCAGACTCTGTAAACTTGCCAGTGTTGAAAAATGAATCATATTAGTAGTGTTTGTAAACATAGAGAATATTAAGACTTCATTAACCGAATCTCCAGCAACTTGAATATGAAATACGCTTAAATTTGCAACACAGAACAAGATTATATTTTTATAGTGTTGATAAACTATACCATTCTACAGTGTTTGTCCATAGAGAGTGGGATAGAGAGACAGATATGAGATGCGAGTTGGTTTTCTTTTTAACATATCCATTTCTATTCATACTAGGGCAGTCCTGTCAAATATTTCTACGATCGTTAATTATTATTATTATTTTATTTGTGTGCGCCTTGATCATTTATTGTTTGGATTCACAATTATGTTTATTTAATCAACATATACTCAATTCTTTGCATTTAAAAATTGTTTTCTGTATTAAACAACATACGCTTCATATTTAATAATATTCTAATCCCCATGTTCATTTTATATGCCATACAAATTGTAAATTTGCCATTCAATTTGAGGCTGCTGGAAAAATTAACTGAATTAATTGAAAGTTAGTTCAAAGATTTATCACAAGGCAAAAAAGGGGTTTCCCCCAAATTTTGAATATTTCCTATCTTCTGCTCTTCTCTTCCCAATACTTTACTTGCTCTACCGCCCTTTCTCTTCATTCGTTAGTGTAATTATGTTTCGGTGCATTCCAAATGATTTCCTGCTGGATTTTCTTGTTTTGGCCCAAAAATTCACGCACTTTTTGTGCGACTCTATGCGAATCTCATAGAGTGTGCGTCTCTGTGTGTGTGTGTGTGTGAGCTGTTGTGTGTGTAAGTGTCCTGGCAAGTACATAGAGGCGCCGTTATGTGCGCAGATTGCCTTGCTGCCTGCCTAGCTGGAAATGTAGCTGGGCGGGATTCCCCTCTCGCTTTCACTTTCGATTCTCCACCTAGCGAAGCATACAGTATGTGGGAATACGAGGGGGGAGCAGGGGGCAGGGAATAGATTTGGGGGCAGGGTGGCACAAAACTTTCGACATCAAAAAGAACTACTTTCGATAATCACAGGCCTGGCGCCAAAGGAATTACTTTTGCCGGCTGCGCGTTGCCGTTTTTTTACTGCTTTATTTTTTCCTCTCTGCTTTGGGTTGTTCGGTTTAAAGTTTGGCGAATTTTTTGACGTTGCCTACTTTTATGCGCATACAAATTTTTATTTTTTTATTTTTGCCTAGTTGCTCATTTTTATGCATTTTTTTATGAGCATTTTATGCGTTTATTGTTTTGCGGTTTAACACGATGAGGTCAGCAGAGCCACAATAAAGATTTTAAAAATATGTATTCAAATACTTTTCGCAGCGCGCTTATTAATTTAGTTAAACGAAATGTTGCGCCCCGTCCTGAGATTGTCCCCCCCCCACTTAACAACCCCATGCCTAAACAATTATTTGTGCTGCTCAACGAGGACATCAAAGCGCAGAATTCAAATAAATGACATCATGCGTCTCAGCCGAAAAATGCAGTCGGAAAACTGTGCAAACTGTGTGTGTGGTGGTGGTGGGTCCAGTGGTGGTTCACAACCGGTTTTCCAGGAAAACCCTTTTCTTATTTGGCAAAAGCTAAACTGTTGCACTCACTAATTTGGTAGGGAAAAGTTTTCATTAAGAGGGTTGCTTACCTTGATGGGCAGCCACGCTGCGGGTGGGGATTATTAGCTTGAAATAGGCAGTTTCATTAAGGCTGAAAAAAATTAAGGGATTGTTTTTAAAACCTTATTGTGCATAGTTGTTAATCCATAAGAGAAGAGATTAATGCTGACTGGCAGCCGATTACATACATTACATTATGTGTTATGCATTGTTGTAAATAATATAAATGTGATTTATGTGTACTAACGATAAGTAATTATAATATACAACATATTTCAATTCAAAAATTCGCGCGCAATCAATTTCGCGCTAGTCCATATTCACGCGCAGCCAGCTTTAAGTGCGTTAAAATATGCGCGCAGCCAACTTCATGAGCGTTACGAGACGCATAACGTAGTGTAACGTAATGCAGTTAGCGTCTACAAATGACGTTATTTATTTAAAATACCAAATTTTACAAATATTTGTCAATCATAGCAATATTTATGGTTGCCTTTAATTTTATGTTTTTCTGGACATATAATTGTGCAGGTATTTTTCTAAAATTGTATAAAAATGAAGTTTAATATATTTTTAGGTATTTTCGCGTTTGCAGCGAACGGTCACTCTGGTTTTCACAGCAACAGCAAAGCAGACGGACGACGTTGGTCTCGTCAACGAGATTTTCGATACAAAAACAAATAGAAATAACAATAAACTCAGCCCACAAGATGATGAAAGCCGTCTCCTGTGCCTTCGTGCGCTCCAACGCACAGGCGCTGTCCACTGGCCTGCGGTCAAGCGGAGTCGCTGTCAACGCCGTTGGTAAGCGAAAGAAACAAGCAGCAGCAGTTACATAATGTCGCCCAGAGCCGAAGAATTGTGTGAGGATAACGGCTACCGATCGAATTAACTCAAAGTTTGCAATGTTTCAATTGCCAAATGGCTGAAGTTGCGAATTTCCTTACGTAATTTCAACATAACCTCAGTGAAAACAGCTGATTTGCCAACAGCGAATGAGGGTGTGAGGCAGACAGAGTCACAACACACTTTCAGCTTGTTATGAATGGGAATCTAAGCGTATTTCTTTTTCAGCCACGCGCCAGGGTCACACCGATCTGCAGGTGCCCGACTTTACGCCATATCGTCGCGATGCGGTGAAGGATGCGCGTCGTCGCAATGAGAGCTCGGAGGAACGCAAGGCTTTCTCCTACATGATGGTGGGCGCTGGTGCCGTTGGAGGTGCATACGCGGCCAAGGGACTGGTCAACGCCTTCGTTAGCTCAATGAGCGCCACAGCCGATGTGCTGGCCATGGCTAAGATCGAAATCAAGCTGGGCGACATCGCCGAGGGCAAGTCTGTGACGTTTAAGTGGCGCGGCAAGCCGCTCTTCATTCGCCATCGCACCCAGAGCGAGATTCAGACCGAGAGGAGTGTGCCCACATCAGAGCTGCGTGATCCCGAGACTGACGAGGTGCGTAGAGAATTTGTATATTAAGTGCTACATTCACTTGTTAATCGACCACTTGTTTTGCCTTTGCAGCAACGCGTCATCAAACCAGAATGGCTCGTGGTTATTGGCGTCTGCACGCATTTGGGATGCGTGCCAATTGCAAACTCCGGCGATTGGGGCGGCTATTATTGCCCCTGCCACGGCTCCCATTACGATGCATCCGGGCGCATTCGCAAGGGACCGGCGCCATTGAACTTGGAGGTTCCCACCCACGAGTTCCCCGATGAGGGCACCCTTGTGGTCGGCTAAGCCGCAACGTGTTGTTTACTCTTAAGCAAAGCCCGCGCGACAGCAAATAGTGAATGGATTGATGTAAATTAATAAAAACAACCAAACAAACAATAAAACAGCAAGCGATTATATATTTACCGTATCAGGTTCCCTTTGTACAAATACTTAGCTAATCATTAAGTTCAGCTTATTTGAAATGTTATTACTAACTGGTTAAAGCACAAACACAAGAGCACATTGCTCACAGTTAAAAAAGTGCGTACAATAAACTAAATATGCAAGTCGATAAATGCACAACAAGCTTATCCGCGACCTATCGGCGCAGATTAATCAGAAATTAAATCGATTTTCGATTATTTTGAACAGCTGATTGAGTTAGGCTTTCAATAGCAATGAAATGTTTTTTGCGAAAATTTTTTTTTATTAATAATATAACATATTTAATCGTATATCCCTCTTTTTTGAACATTTTATATTTCAATTCCTTGACATGTACCTGTCAGCTGTGTCAAAACTTGTTCCTAGTGCTTTTATCGAGAGTTAAGCATACCGAATAGATTCTCTGCAGGATTGCGGGTCCAGACTTTCTATCTATTGAAGTTCGTCACATACGTTTATAGACTTTAAGAAAATCTCTGTGTATGCCGGATAACATATCAGCCATATTTTTCATCATTTTCAGTTTTTCCTTTTGAATCGCCAATTTAGCCTCTTCTATTGCCAAAATTTCATCCGACTTGTTTTGTATTTCGTTATCACTTGCTGAAACATCAGTATCTGTTCCGAGATTAAAATCATCGACAACAGAATCGTCTTTTTCTGGTGTTTCACTTTCAGATATTTGTGCTTTTCGTTTCTTATTATCGACGTTACTCCAGAAATTTGAGTCGCGACTGCAGTCCGAATCATCCAGGGGTGAAAACTCTACAGAAATATTGATTTTAAAATAAGTTCAGAATTTAAACAGTTATTATGCATTGTATATACCGTAACTATCGTCTGCACGCAGGATAAGCGTATCGGAATCCTGCATTACCTCCTCCATTTGTTTGAAATAAATCCAAGAAGATGGTTTTCCAGTTTCATTAACTTTAGCCAATTCCGATCTGTGGGGCAAAACCAGAACATTTTAATTTTTTTCATTAGATCCTGAACTTAAAAATTACAAGTGCAGCCTTAATAAAGTATGTACATATACTATTGATTTGCATCTCACTTTTGGTATGTAGATTTCTCTATATCCTGAGCAAAACATTATTAAAATATTAAATTTAAAGCATTGCATTTTATATAAACAACGGAACCCTAACGTATTCTTTTATCGCGATCCGATAACAGCCGAAGGAAGAAGAAAACACTGAAGTACAGTTGGTCAAGTAATTGTTTTAACAAAGTAATATAATTTAAAAAATTGTTAAGTCTAATGATTGTAATTATTTATTTATTTAAACTAGATCTAAAAACCCTAAGCAGCTATTATAAAATGATCGATTAATTAAATAAAACAAAGAAAATCTATTTTCTTTTGCAAAATAAAATGTGATTTTAGGATGTTGTCAAAACCATTCCTTGACTAAATATACATTGTTAGCGGCGTGTTTGTTTGTTTTGCATACTAATTACAGGGTCTCTCGCAGCATATTCTTTCGGACTAGTCTATTTTCTACGAATACTTACCTATACTTCTTCCTCATGTTGTCTACTTTGGTTTTAACTTCGGCGCGTGTAACTTCATATTTTGACATTCTATTGGAAATTTCACTGTACACAAGTGCGTTTGTTGTTGTGCCGCGCAAATCCCTTATGAACTTTCGCCATAATTTCAGAAAGAGCTGCGTTGGCGCCGGGTCCCACAAAAAGCGGTTAGTGTAAGAACGACACGCTGAAAGTTATAAAATTATTAAATATCATTCGAAATGCGTTGTTTACATACGTTTCTTCCTCTGCACTCTTCCCATAATGGTGGCCCGTCGATAATTGTTATGCTGTGCCATAGACACACTAATCGATTAAACGCGTTTTGATAATACCACTAAAAATACCAAATACTGGGTATTTTTATTTCGCAGTATGGCAACGTTGTCAGTCCAGCTGGCAGCTGTATGTTTAGTTGCAGTTTGTTAATTGTGCATCTTTTGTTTGTTGATACGCGTAAATTCGCAATATAATGGCCGAGGAAATTGACGATAATGATTTTTATCGTGAAAACTTCAGCGCCGATACGGACTGGGAGGTGTTCAACGCTCAACTCGGCGATATACTACGCAAATGGGAAGTGGATGTCGACATAGGCGTTGAACTGCAGCCAGAGGAGCTTTTCCATTGCAAATGGCTGGTGGAGACCAAAACATTGGACATGTTGCGCAATGGCATTGCCGTGGACTACTACGAGGCGCAGCTAAAAGAGAGGGAACCACCAGCTGAGGGACAGACTAGTGGCAGGTGCCTGCAACGCACCAATTGTCACCACGATTTGATGTGCAATTGGAACAGCTTTGGGCCACCGATCCGCAAGTCTAGTGAACTTCACACGTTGGCGAGAATTTACGGACTGCGTCGGTTTGTTGTGCTGCATCCAGCGAATGGTGCCAACAATTATATGAAGTCCACATCAGAGTTCAATTTCTTTTTGAGCGCTGCGGCCGTTGTGGCTGGCGAAGTTTCCAGCGTGGTGCCCATTTTTGTGCAGATCTACGATCCCAAATGGAACTTCTACACTGGCGTCTCCTTGGCGCCGGCATTGCGCACCAATTTCCGTCTGATTGGACTGGAACAGACGCCCGCCGAGTGTCGATATTTGACGGGTTTGCTTTCGCTCTTCCACGACAAGTTGCCCGCCTCGTATCCGCAATCGGCCATGATCTCTGTTCGCACAACCTATTCACTAGATGCGGTGCGCATTCGTATACCGTTGTATGTGCCCTTCGATCATGGTCTTGGCTCGGAGGATATAGCTATAGTCGGAGATGTGGAACGTCTGGATGTACAGCATTTCTATGCATTGCCTCATGGTTACGCGCCAGAATCAAGCACGGAAAGCTACTTGGTATACACCTGGCCAGAACTCTCGGAGAACGTGGCCTTTGACAGCGAGATGCGCACTGATTTCGTGCCTTCCAAGGCACCGCTTGGCAAGATCTATCTATCTGTGGAAGCCTTTTCCTATCTCACCTGTTGCTTACGCGACTATCAGGCGGTGGGAAATGTCAAGCGGTCATTGGAATCGTATGTGGGTCGCAATTTCTCGGGCACCAGCAGCGGCGCCGAGCAAACAAACCCATTGGATAAACTGACTGAGCACAAGTTAACAGGCAGAAGGGAGCGTAACTATGAATTGCCCTCTCAGGCGGGACTCACAAAGCGTCTTCCCGGTCCCATGACTGAAAGTGAACTGACGGAGCTACTCGCCTATTTGTTTCCCGACATGCATCCCGAAATAGCGCTGTTTCCCTACGCCAAGCAGAGTTTTAAGGATAAGGTGAGTCAAACAGTCAATTAATGGTTATACAAAATTAATAAAAATTCACTTATTTTATATTGCAATAAGAAAAAACCTTTTCATGGTTTTCTATTTTTTCATTACTTAGTATTATGGTTTTAATGGTACTTAATCTAAATAGGAAATATTGAGATCCATTGTGTTTAACTATTTTTAAAAATAAAGAATGTATATGTGCATTTATTATTTTGTCAACATAATTACCTTACTAATTGAGTATCGAATAGTAATAGTCTGAAAGAGGGATGTAAATTTGAATGGAAACCTCGATGTCGATGTATATCAGCGATTTCCAAATCAACCTCGATGACGGACGAGGTATCGGGAAAACATTTTCGGTACCACTCTCTTGTGTTATGTTAAAAATAAGCCAAATTTCAACTTATTTTAATGCCAGCTTATAAATAAACATGTATCATTGAAATTATGAATATGACGAAACATAAAATTGCTCTTAAAGCATACGAAAATATGAAATAACAGGCAGACGATTATGCGTTAATAGCAATAATTTGCATTTCCACAGTGTGTTAATGAACTAAGTTCCTAATTGCGGTTCATCTAGTTTTTTCGTTACATTGAATCCCATTATCGTTCGGTCGCTCGATAAAAAATGAATCGATTCAATTGAACTACGATTAACAATTTTATCTAGGCATCGCTAAACATCGGGATCAACCAATACATCGGGAAACATCGAGGTATCGACTTTAAAAATCCATCGGCGATATATCGATGGCTTTTGTGTTGTTTCGCCGTACCTCAGCTTATCTCATCGATTATGCATTTGGTCATATCTTATACATTCTGGCAAAATTTGGTTAGAATCGGATATCATGTAGTTTCCCTATACAAGTTCGTTTGAAAATTGAACACAGGGTTATGCAATGGTATGAAATCTTTGGCGTGCCAAAAATAACAAAGAAGACTGGCTCAGTGCACTCAACTGTCGCTTCTGCCCCGACCTTCGGGCTTAATATGTATGTCTTTTATAAGCTTTCAGCTTAGCAATATTAGGTTTATTTTAAATCTTCTGGAAGCTAGTATTAGTGCGAATATGTTTTGTATTTTATACAACACAATAGATTACAGATAAACAGAATAATTGGTCTAGAACACACATTAAATTATAGTTCCAATTTTAAGCAATGGAAATAATTCAACTGCTTATTCTTCATCTTTCCGACAATACATACCCATATTACATATAAATTTAGATTTATATTTACATGAACACATTTAAAAAAATTTTGACATATTTTATTATAGGAAATGCATTTATTTTTACGAATGTTGCTTGAACTTTCACTCAAAGAAATGTTAAATAAATACATAATAGACCATATAATACTTGCCATCTTTGGTCATATTATTTTCACTCTAAAACTGGCATAGTGTAATAAATTATGTAACTTTTAAATTTATACATCCTTCTGTTTGCAGTTCGATCCCATGCGCATTAAGAGCGCCGTTGCAGATTCATTGGTATGTCGCCTTAGCTGCTTGTTGGCCACGTGCCACGCCCACTTGGGCGGCGTAGAGGGCATGGCTCAGTTGTGGGCGGCTTTTACACGACAACTGCGTCTATTATGGGATAATTCGCTTACAGTTCCCGGGTGAGTACTCCAATCCATTTCCCAACTAACAATTAAACAACTTGAGAGCTTAACAAAAATATGCTTTATTTGGAATTTGATGCGTAATTAACTAAGGAAGTGTTTTATTTTGAATACAACAAAATGAAACAGACAAAAATTGCACTAATTAACTTTAGCTAATATGTATGTACTTGTGTTTGAAGCCGCAAAGTTAACATTTTAGTTAATATAAGTATATTAACAATTTAACGCACATTTATGGTTAGAGAGTAACTTCATTCCGTTCTAAAATCTAAAATCGGGTGGTGTTTTTTGATATCGACTATCGTTTTGTTTTTGGTGTTTGGTGGTTTTTCCTTTATTTTTTTTTTTTAGAGATGAGCCTTCTTCAATGTTATTTATCGTTTATCGACGGGGATTCGATAACAAGAAACTGTCAACGTGACTTAAGTAAACAGGCAAAAAAAAAGAAACTATAACTGTAAATTAAATGGCCCAAAGTCACGTTCTTCTTCTTGTTTGGCAGTAATTGTAATTGCTCAATCTTTCGACTCTATAAAGTGCTGCTAAACTAAAACTAAGCACGTGCTCCTTCTCCTCTATGTGAACTTCTTTAAACTTCGTTCGATTTCCTCTCTGGTGCTAAGGCAGTTTATTATTTAATAATTCATTGTAATTGTGTTTAACATTAAATTTGATTTTAAATTTCCTTACATTTTTCTATTTCCGATAACTCAGTTAATGTTATCGATATACTTGGTAAATTCTTAACTAATTTCTCTGCTTACTTTACAAGTGAAACATTTTTATTTGCTTTGAATTTCAGTTTATCCTTAAGTTGCTGTTTCTTGTTATTTTTGTTTGTTTTTTTTGCATTCTTTTAAATATATTGCCTACAATTGTTTAAATATTTGTTCAATATACATGTTGTATAGTGTATATATGCTATATTTATTGTTGTTCTTTTAAATAATTGCTCCCGTTTTCCATCTAAATTGTGTGTTAGTCGTCTAATGCTCAAAGCGTTCATTTAACACGTTCTTAAATCGATATTTAAATAGGTATATATATATTATTTTTTTTGGCTTACTTCACTAAGTATTCAGTGCCAGACATGGACGTTGGTGATTTCAGTTCTGTAATCGAACCGTAATCCCTGCCCATGGGCACTAAATATTGTTAACTGTCAACTGTGTTCGCACGGATTTGCACTTGGGCAAATCCCATCATTAAAAATGCTTGAAACTCAACGTCGAAGCTTAGGACTAGCAATTTATGTACAAGGATTTACAATCAATATGCCTAAAGGGCCTGGAAATTATGGGAAAACAGAAAACAATAAAATACATTTGCTTTAAATCTTATCTTTAAATGAAGAAAACGAAAAAACTGTAAGATAATAATATACAAACCCAAAGCATAAAATTCCTGTTGTAGAATTTAAAACTAAAAGGTTTCTCTTTATATAATTTCTTTAATTTTATTAAAATCTCACTATAAAATTATAATTAAACATTAAAAATTATGCAATTAATTGTTATGAACTTAGCACACAAATGTTTCGACTGAAGCTTTTATACAAAAAGTAAAAACTGATATTTAACTGAAACTAAGAAAATTAATTAAAATCATAATTTAACTCGTAATATTCAAGGCAGTAAAATACTCTAGTTTTTTCTAGAGCTATTGGAATGTCTTTTGTTGTTTTTTAACTGGGCTAGACAAGCATTAAATTAAACACAATAAATGTAATTCTATTAAATATTGAATATTGAATATTAATGGTATTCAGACCTTAGTAAATTGCAATTCTTTTTGAAAGTAAAAGAAAAATATTTGAAACTTTCCTAAAAATTAAAATATAAATTTAAATGATTTTAAAAATATATTGACAACTTTTAGCTAAATTTTCTAATCTTCTTTTCTATAATTATTTACAGTTCAAGGTGTTGTTTAATTTCCATGTTTGCCTAACCGCAGCTTTATAGTTTTCTTTGCTATTTATAAATAACTTTTTTGTTTATAGTTTAGTTTGTTTTAAGAGCTATTAAATATTGCATATTAGTACCATATTATAAGATATTGACTTACGTTTTAGTTCTTTGATTGCTTAACATTTGCTTCCTTCCAATATACGATATATCAACTATTTGCACAGCGACAAAGAACCAAGGAAAGCGCAGAAGTTAAAGATACAGATACAGATTATAGTTTACAGTTGCAGTTACAGATACAATTGCAGTTACAGTTATGAGTTGTATGTACACAAACAATTGAGGGAATGTGAATGTACTTAACATATTCATTGCACTTCTAAACAACATACAAAAATAGTTAGCTAAATTATTCAACTTGATTTTGTGTGTTAAATTTTCCATGCAAATTGCTTAGGACACTACAACAGCAACTGCAATAGCAAGAGCAACAACATTAACAGAAGCAGCAACAGCAACAACAACAACTATAGTTGTATTCTATTGCACTCAAAGCGTTTCCATGTCCAATTTCAAGTCCAAGTCCAAGTCCGTGTCAATGTCAGCCAATGTCAAGTTCAGTGACGAAGCAGCAGCTGCTGTTGCTGCTATTGCTGCCGTCTCAGTTGCAGCAGCAATTGTTGTTGCTCTTGTTGTCGCATCCTCATACTTGGCTGGCTGCACTTGCTCAATGCTTGACACTGAGGTGCTGGGCGCCAAGGATGCTTCTTCTGTTTGCGTATCAACACGACTGCTGTCAGTTGCAGTTGTCGTTGTTGTTGTTATTGTTGTTGCTGCTGTCAGTTGTTGCTGCTGCTGCTGCTGCTGTTCGCTTAGCCTACAATTACAAGTACAGTTACAGTTATCACTAAATGTATGCGCATTAGTTGCATCTATTAAATAATTGTTGTTTCGTCTATATAAAATATTGTTAGTCGTTGCGGGCAACTGTAAACGGAAGGCATTGCTGCGACTGCCGTTTTGACGTGTTGCTGGCGTGCTGCTGTTGTTGTTGCTCTTGCTTGTGGGATGATAAATGATTTCCTGACGCTCATATTCGTTAAAATAGTTTTCAACAACAATGCCAGCCTCTGTTGCTGATGTCGCAGGCAGCAGCAATTGCAGCGGCGCATTGTTGTTGCTGCTGCTGCTGTTGTTGTTGTTACTGTTGCTGCTGCTATTATGGAAATTGGCTGCACGGGGCACCACATCGGGCGGTGAGGTGCAACGTTGTGTCTGCGGTGTATTGTAGTATTGCAATCGTTGATGTTGCTGCTGTTGTTGTTGCTGTTGCTGTTGTTGATATGGCTGCTCCAGTTGCTGTTGTTGTTGTTGTTGCTGATTGTTTCTATGTCGTTGCTGCTCTTGTTGCTGCTGCTGCTGCTGCTGTGCAGCGACTCTTAACTGCTGACGCCGACCAGTTTCAGCTCCTCGTCCTCCCGCTCCCGCTGCAATGGCCGGCGTCAGATATTGTCAGAAAATACCATCGAAATTTAATACAACATTGAAATATCAGGATAACATAAGCCGCCCTCATAATGGCACCAAACCGTTGCGCGTTGTCGGATTGCGCGCCATATATATATCCATATCATGATCGGTCCAATTGTCCGATGTATCGCAATAATTGTTTAACGTGTGCGTTGAACCCGCCGTGGAATATCTACAAAAAGAGGGGAAATCGTAGAGTGAGGGGCGTCAATAATAATACCAAACAATTCACACACACACACACACTCAACAATTAAATGCGTGTGTGTGTGTGTGGAAAGTTGTTAAAGAGGCAGTTAATGACTTGTGCAAAAATTGTTAAACCGAACCGAAATTAAATATAATGCTTGTTACACATTTACACAATGCGATATGAAAAGAAAATGAAAGAAAATAAACTGCGACGTTTAACAGTTAACTGAATGCGATAGTTGTGGCATGGATGTATTGATGTAAATTGTAAATGTATTATTATTATTTATTTATATAAATGTTTTGCGTATCGTTTTCTTATTAACTGATTGTGTTATGAGTTTATTTGCTTTAAATTTAACAGCATATTAAAGTTTACTTCAAATTTATGATACTTCAATATCTCTGCTATTTATTATATACATTTAAACTCTTTCTTCTTTATATTAAATATTCTGCAACCAATTTATAATTATGTTTTGAAACTTTTACCTGCTGATTATAATAAAGTAAAATATTTCCTTAGAACATTTCTAAAACAAAGTGGCTCTAAAATGCATTTGTAATTTATTCAGAGCATTTTTAACACATCAATTTAACAGCTCATCAGTCTATAGTTTTTTCCGAATTAACCTCATATTTTCGATTTCATTCATTAATTCTTTGAGACGTTTACTTTCACAAACCAAACTCTGTTCTCAATTCTTTGTTATACGAAACTCTTTAAACAATACTAAAAACAGCATATCTGAAAACTTGATGCCAAATCTTTAAGGGGGAAGGGGGAAGGTTTGACGAGATGTAGCACAAATCGTTAATAAAATTTAATGGAACACATAAAAGAAGACAATAAAAACATGTTTTCAGACAACTTTCGAGTGAAGGAAAAAACTAAAATTGAAAGTGTGGCGTTTGCAATTAGTGGGAAGTGTTAAGCTACTCTTAAGCAGCTTGACTGTTGTGCGAGATTGTGTGTAAGTGTGTGTGTGTGTGTGTTAATTGAGTGTAACTTCGGATATTGTTGTGAGTATGTCTCTGAGTTCTACTTACCGACTTCCCGGTCGATGATTATGTATGTGCGTGGTATTCAGTTGATCGCGTGATCTGGAACGCGGACGTGAGCGTCTTGCATTGCTGGATGCAATACTTGCCGGTCCCCCCGGGCCGACCAAGCCGGCCATGCCCATCAAACTGCCAGGGCCGCCACCGCCGCCCATCATGCCACCTCCGACACCGACGCCCATGCCACCGCCGCCCATGCCACCGCCGCCTCCAGCTCCATTATGAATGGAGCCGGCGTAGGAAGCACGCGACATACGCTCGGAGGCAGCGGCCAAAGATTGACGGGATTGGCGCAGTTCTGGCCGGGAATTGACCAGATTTGTGGGGAAGGCGCTGCCCAAATAGCCGCGATGTGAATTATTTGAGAAACTGTGCTGTGATTGCCCGTCGGCTATGGATCTGTGTGTGTGTATTGTGTGTGTGCATTGTGACATGAATAAACAACACATAAAATGAAATATAAAATACAAAAAAAAAATAAAGAAAAATAACAAAAATTAAATAAATAAAATGAAATCAAAATATTGCAAATTTCATGCATATTTTAAAGTAAAATGTAAATATATGCCACGCCCACTTACCTCGATTTTGCCACCTTGCCGGGCATGCCAGAGAAATGACTGCGCATATCGTCGGGTTGTTCGACTGGATAAATTCGTGGTCGCGGTATCGAGCGTCCACTGTACGCCGACACTTGATCCCATTCCTGCTAAGAATTGAGTGAAGTCAGAATTTTGTTGAAATTTATATAGACTAAAATTATAGCTTATTTTCTTTAGCATTTAAATGCTCTGTAAAAATGAATAGTGTATAAAATTTTTACTATTACTCTGTGAAGATATATAAATATAAAAAACATATATATATATATATATATATATAAATATTTAAGAGACAGATAAAGACATCTTCGACTCTAGACTGTATTTTTTGGAGATCCGTCTAACTGTCTGTAATAATAGTTACGTCGATCTTCAAATATTTAACGGCTATAAACACTAATGTTTTTATATGATTTCCACATCACTGTCAGATCATGATTTATTTCTTTAATCTTTTATTTATCTTTTTTTACGAGCACATATAAACTCTACCGTGTTTTCTATTTATTCTTAAAATTTCATTACGTTTGTTATCTCATATTTCCTTGAGCGTATATGTCTTCTAATGAGTTTATTTATGCATGCATTTATGTGTAAATGCTTGTTTAAGTATCTCCTAGCCGAGCATAAATTTAAAGTGAAATTTAATATTGACAATTGCAGTTTTATTCCTCAGGCAATACTAGTGTGCTTAAATAAATGATATAATATTCTACAGCTCGACTTTTATGCGAACCATTAAGTACTCTTGGCAACTAGAGTATAGAACCAAATATATAGTATATATATTGGCCAGAATATTTAGGCAATGGCTTTTTGCGCTCTTCCGTTCAATTTGTTGGCCCATAAATAAAAATAAAAAAGAAAAAAGATGACTGGGAATATTGGCATCAATTGCCGCCGTTTCCGAGTCACAAGTCAGTTCAACAACAAACTGGGGCCAACATTTGAACCCCCCGCTTAACCCCCTTAGTTGGTATATAAACTGTTTTTCTTTTTTTTTTATGGCCAATTGGCAACTAAACTCACCTTGTGATTGTTAAAGGCCGATAGCGTGGCAATGGAGCCAAGTGGTCCTGGCGAACCGGTTGGACCGCAACAATTAACGGGCAGACCTCCAATTGGCAGTGGACTCTTTTGCTGGTTATTTTGCAGTTTACGCGAGCGTCTGCAAAAGAAGTGCCAGACAGAAAGAGGGTGGGATAGAGTGGGGAATTTAGTAATGATGATGTTGTTGATGAAGTGTAGATAGCATAAAGCACTTGTAAACGGCCAAAACGGCGGGGGAGTGGGGGGGGGCATTCACCCACTTGGCCAACAACTGGCGGCAATTGCTCACCTGCTTGCCGCAATGAAGACAATCACGGCCACAATGATGGTGCCACAAATGGCCGCACTTGCCGCAATCGTTATCTTATCCATGTTGGAGGTCTGCGATGAAACTGTGCGCACCTCCCGACACTGTTGATACGGCACCGTCTCCGGGGTCACATGCAGCTCCTCCAGCGATATTACACATACAATGATACACTCCTGTGCCGGAACATTCTTAATTTTGAACTCTCGCTCACTGGACTCCAGTGGTGGACCCTGTTTGAAGGCCTTTTCACCAAAGAGTCGATAGACTACACGGAATCCGAGTATGTTGGCCGTTTCCGAGTCCCATTGTATGATGACGGAGCTGTCCTGCCGGAAGGCATGTTTCACCTGCACCTCGTTGCTGTCTTCAATACGTGTGCCCCGTTGCGGCGGGTAACCAAGCACCAGCGGCGGTCGCTGCGGCTTGTGTTGACTGCCGTTGGCATTTGAATTGGCAGCGCCCTGACGCCAACCCGGCGCCTGTTTTCCATTTGTATGCAGTGTCGAGGAGGATGATGAAGAGGAGGAGGAGGAGGAGGAAGAGGAGCTAGAGCTGCTTGTGGATGTTATGGCCGTGGCTTGAACGCTGCCAGTGCCATTGACGCCCACCGTTGGCAATACAGCTGCAGTTTTGATGGACTTCGTTGAGGCTGTTGTGGCTGGCCGAGGAGTCTATTGAGAGACGAAAGAATTCGTTAATGAAGTCAGCGTTGCATTAACTTATTAAGCAACTGTGGTAGTTTGAACTGATTAAAGTGATTCATTATTATATTTAATCATATTAATTAACCGATTGGCAAATGAAGAATAATTATATAATTAAATAGTTACAGTCAGGTTTAAATATGATTTATGTATGAGAGTTTATCTAAATATATATCTCTGAGAATGTCATTTATCAATTGACTTCACACCTTTTTCAAATAAATGCTAAAATTTTTACTTAAATCTGTCTATTCACATTTCAGTTACAGTTCCTTTTGAATTTGGTTCAGAATTGTTATATTGGAATATTGAATTCATCAATATTTGAGCTGTTTTCTTTTTAATATTTCAAATTTGATTTAAATCGGTTGGATTGTATCTTAAGTTTGTTTAACAAATGGTTAAACAAACCGGTTCACTACGGTTTCATAAATTTCATCAAACTCTCTGTTGTTTTTGAACATAATTTGGTTCAAGTTAAAAGCAATTCAAGCGCTCACTTAAACTTAATTCAAATGCCTTTTAAATCCATTTCAAAAGGAATTTATAATGTATTTGACAACAAATAAGTAGGTTTTGAACTGTGTGTGATTTAAGAGATTATTCAATTCTATAATATATTTAAAATCGGCTCAAATCAGTATCAAAACTAATTCAACTTCGAATCTTATCATTCACCGATTCAAGTATTCTTATAAATTGCTTACTCAAATTTAATTCAAAAACGATTCCAATTGATGCCTAATCGGTTCATAATCGTTTCATAACTGATTTAACAAACAAGTATTTTAACCTATTTAAAATCAACTCAAATCGGAAAATTGGAAGACTGACTCACCGTGCTAGCCGCTGTGCTGGAACTGGAACTAGTTGTAGGCGCTGCAGTTGTTGTGGTTGTTGTTGTTGACAATGTTGTTGTTGTTGTTGGCTGTGTGCTGCTGGTGGTAATAGGCGCTGATGCAGCTGTTCCCGTTCCCGAGTCCGTTGCCGAACCAGTTTCAAATTCAACTGAGTCGGGAGACGATGGGAAAGTTGGCTTAAGATTATCGGCCAGGCCAACTGGACCACGTAGAGCGGCATCTGCAATTTCTGGACAGTTCAACTCATCCGGCTGTATGGAGTAGAAGCCTCGATCACGGAAACGAGGAGGCGTGCCACAGAACTGAGGATTGCGTTCTCGAGAAGTGACCTATGGATTAAGAGAATAAATGGGTGACCTTTAAGTCAAATATACCCTTTGACTACTTACCTGCAAATCGCCATTGCGTATCCATTCGGCAACCCAGCGCAACTTGCAGTCGCAGTGAAGGAAGCGACCGCCGAGGGAAAGACCTCGTAACGTGGCATTCAAATGGGCAAACGCACCCTCGGGCACCGTGCTCAATGGATTGCCGTCGAGGGCGAGCAGCGTAATGCTTGGATTGCCACGGAAAGCAGCCTCCGGCAATGTGGTCAGCAGATTGAAACCAATGTCCAGGACACGCAACTCCTTCAGGGAATGCACAGCGCCGATGGGAAACTCCGAGAGCAAATTGTTGAGTAAACTCAATGAACTTAATGTCTTGCGAACGCCGGCAAATGCTGTTTCCGCAATGCTCTGGATCAGATTCCTCTCCATGTTGAGCGCTGTGAGGGCGTCAAGACCATCAAAGACACGTATTCCCGCCGCACCCGGCAGCTCCTTGATGCCATTCTGCGATAGATCCAAAAATGCCAGACTCTTGAGACCCCGAATACACTCGGGCACTCGACGCTGTCGCGTTCCCTTCAAATTCAGATTCTTTAGACTCTGGGCGAGGCCACGAAACGCATTTGGGGCCAGAGTTACATTGTTGTCGTTCAACTTGAGGGTGGACAACTTGTTGAGTGTGGCGAAGGCATCGTCGGGTATGTGAGAGAGCTGATTGCGTGATAAGTCGAGTAGATTGAGCTTGGCCAGCACTTTGAGTGCCTCCACTGGCACCTCCCCCAACAGATTATCCTGCAGATTGAGGTTTTTCAGCACCGACTCCTGACCCTTAAACGCACCACTTGCAATACGCTTGATGCCACAACTCGAGAGCTGCACATTGTGCAGACTCAGATTGCTAAAGACATCGTCCGAGAGCTCCTCAATTGTCGCATTGTTCACATAAAGCAAATCCACGGGTTTCAGGCGGGCATATTTATTCATCGCCTCCAGCAATTGAGAAAACTCCACCTAACAAAGGGGAAGGAGAAGTCAGAAGGAATTGTTTGCGGTTTGATTTTGCAACAACAGACTTTAAATTTTCAACAGTAAATACTTTATATATTGCCATAATTGACATTAAATAATTAATAATCTTAAGGGTTCTAGCAGACGATTTTATTTTTATTTATGTTGTCGACTTCCTGAGTTGACGATGAATAAATAAATAATACTGTTAGGGGCTCTAATAGAATGTAGTTTTTAAAAATTTGATTAACCAAATAAACTCTGGTGTCCACTGCTTACGTTAAATACATCAATTATATTATCACTCTAGCATAAGTTTTTAAAATTTATTCATTATTGAATTCTGGTGTCGACGGTTTAGTTGACAATATGTAAATAAAAATATAATATTATTTAAAATTATAGTAATAAAATAAGCGCTGTTGTAGACTGCTTTACTTAAGGTTACGTGACCAAATAATAATATTAAGGTCTCTAGCACATATTTTTATTTTTAAAATTATATTTTAAATATAATTGATTAAATAATCGCTTTTGTCGTTTAATTGTGTTTTGATTTCTAACAGAAGATTAAGATTTTTAAGTTCTATAATTAAAGCCATATCTAGTTTCGACTGCCTTTAATGGATATTTTACAATATTACCTGATCACATTGCACGCTCAACTCTCGTCCCAGATTGTAGGCACAGATGCAGCTCGTCTGTAGATCGGGCACGTCTCGCTGCCACGGACATTGTGCATGAATGCTGCCGCTGTACGCGAGGAGCAGAAGCAGCGTGGGCAGCTGGAGTAGCTGTCTTTTTGTGGGCGTGGTCGCTATGTGAGTGCTGCGTCTCATCTTGGTGCCGGCATAGAGCTGTCAGAGCGAGATAGAAGGATAAAGGTAGATTAGAGTCGATTGCCATAAATTATAAAATAAAAACTGAGACTGCCATAAGGTTTCTCCTTATTTGGTCAAAAGGAAAAGGACTCGAGGATTACTGCCAAGTGTCCTGTCCCTTGACTGACGAATGGCTTTATCAATCAGTTGTCCAGTTGCTTTCAATTTCATTTTCATGCTCGTTAAACAACAAACTGCGCGTGAAGTGAGTGTGTCCCCAGCTCCTATTCCACTTTTTCCTTATCATTCTCTCGTTGATCCTTTGGCAGTTTAGTTTGATTAATTTGCCAGTCTGCCATGGTCAGAACGAGCTTGTCAAACGTACAAGCGGGCAGCTCTCCTGACCATAAAAAAGAAGCATAAAAAATGCAAAGAAGCTAAGAAAAGGAGGCCCAATAAATCCTGCATCCTTTTTAAGCAGCAACAAAATTGAGACGCGGGCAAGGGGCGAACATTTAATTTAATTTGCCAGCGCGACAGGCGCGTCATAAAAATAAAAAACGAAGACGGCATGAGAAACCCTCCTTGATGTGGCAATGTGGCAAAGTGGATGCCCCAGTCAAAGCTGTTGACCTTTTTGCATAATCATGAATTATGGCGACACTCGGTTTTGATGCGCCCAACTTTTGTTTTCGAGGTGTCTCTCTATTTTCAAGCGAACTGTTAGAGATTTCTATTGTTTTCCTCAGTCTGTGTCGTGGTAAACAATGACAGGGTTGAATGTACTCTTAATAAATGTGTTACGCATACGCCGTGTTGTGCGTAGCGAAAGGTCAATGCTTGGGGAGACTGAAAAACTGAGATACAATGCAAATTTAGAAGAAATTATTCACTTGACAAACACAGGTTGTTCCAAATAATAAATATATGTTTCCAAAAGTCTGTAGTGCTTGCAGTAATTTAAGTATTATTTAAAATAAATTAAATACTTCTTGAATTTCCTAATTATATTTTAATTTATAATTTATTTAATTAAATAATCATTTCTAATTACGCTAAAAAGTTCAATGAATCTGAAATCTATTTTTCAATTTTGCTTTTCGTTAAAATTGCAACGCTGCAACTATTGCACAAAGCACTTTCAATTTAAGCTGCATTATTTAAAGGCAAAAGTAAAAGTAAATTTTTAAATTGTGCAGGCCTCCCCATTCCTGCCTCATGCTGCGCCTCCACCACGCTACTTAGTACACAAATAATAATCAAACGCTTCATCGATTCGTTTTCTATCACAAAAGCCACAAATAAAATTATTAAATAAATTAAGCTGCACGCTTCGCTCCCTCGCAATAATCATCCACAATTTTTTGTCTTTTGATTGATAGTTTTTCAGTAAATTATTTCATTTCGTATTATGTTGTGTTTTTCTCCCGCTTTTGCTAATTTTCCCGCCATGCGGCTCAAAATGTCGTTACGCTTGACTTAATGTTTCATGCGATTTGCGTTTCGTTTCGTTTTGATTTAGTTTTTATTTGCTTTCATTTTGCTTTCTATCTCACATTTCTTTGGTTTTTCATTTGTCCGCTTCCTTATGCTTAACTCAGTTCAACTCTAAATTGCATTACGTGGTCTAAAAATATTTTACACTCGAGTGTGCATTCCTCGCGGAATCCCTATGTTTCCCTTCCCTCCCGTCAAGCCCTCCGACACCATGCAGTGGCGTTCTCATTTCTCACTCAGCTGTCCAGCCACAAATTTAATTAAAAAATTCTTGCACCCATTTTTCTCCGAGTTTTCCACCAGCTCGTCGTCGTATTAATTGCATCACTAAAAATTTTTAATGCGCGAAATGTGCGAAAATTGCAAGACACAAGAGTAGTGAATGAATGGAAAAACGAATCAAAGTACAGTTGTGCAACAGAGTTGGGAGTTGAAAAGGATAGTCGAAAGTATGCGACTTGCAGATACTCTTTCCTAAAGAAATCAATTTCAAGCATACTTTGAGGAGCCAAGTATAAAATAATCAAGAGAAGGGAGAATGAATCAGATATCAGTAGTATCTATTCGACTAAGGTATAAATATGAGAATAAATGTATTTATGAAATTAATAATGGATTTTCTTTTATGTATTTCCCTTACCCATACTTTTTGAATTACAGGATATAAGAAACTTCGTAACTTCCACACTTTAACTCAGCCCAATTGCAGGTGTAAATGTTTTATTGTTGTTGTTGTTGGGGTCGCATAATTATTCACTTTTGTCTGTGTTTTTGAATTTTTTTTTAGCTGGATGGCTTGCCAAATTTGCATTTTAAGACAATGGTCGAGAGACCGAGCCAACGCTACAAAATTCGTATTTTTTTGTTTTTGTTTTATTCCATTTTTTTTCTCGCAGCGCGCATCTATTTTTGGGCAGCTTACAAACAATTTTTAGCTTAGGGCCGCGAGTCGACCCCACTTAAAATGAGATTTAATTGAAGTTTTATTTAACAAAGGCCGTGAAGTTGGCACACTTTTTTGTGGGGACGCATGGGGGGCGTGGCTGGGCGACCGCATGATAATTCGGTTAAGCATTTAAGTGGATTAGCATTTTAAGGTGTCAAAAAAATAAGAAAAGTACATTTTGAGGTGCTATTTTGTGTTAAAGACGAAAAGTTGTCAATTCAAAAGTTTGCAGGTGTGTGTCTGGTTTTTGGGTCTTTTTTTGGTTAAACTAATCTTTCAGGTCATCGCTCGCCTTAAAAGTTAAAAGGTAAATTAAATTTACTCGAGCTTGAGCCGAAGATAGAAACCATTCATGTATTTTTAAGTGGATTTCGGCAGGAAGCTCCCAGGCCATCTAATTAAATGCTTGACAAGAGGTTAACAGGTGTAGAAAATTTTAAAGTGAGTGCAGCAGTTGCCAGATTGTTGATAAACAAATTTATCGATTAATGCAGGTGTGTTATAATTCTGTAAAAAGGAATATCGAATCTGTACATGTTTTCTATATTTTCCTGTTCCTCTCCATCTCTTTTCCCCGTTTTCCTTACGTTTACTATGACAATATCTTGCTTATCACCTTAGTTGCCGTTTCAGCTTGTTCTCAAGGTAATAATATTTTTAACTGCCTGATAAGGTTTTCGCACAGTGCTAAACAATCACTTCAGTAATATGTAGCTAATTAATTGATCTATAAATAATTAATAACCAGCAGCTGCTTTTTTTACAATTATTTGTTTTGACGCTTGTGATTTGGTTGATAAGCAATTCGACAAGTTAACAATTAATTTATGATGCTATATAGTTTGGATCGTTAAAAGATGATAACATAATCTTCAAATGGCACGAATTGCTCCAAATATTTGTAGCAGTCACGTCTTTATCTGACGTTTTAATTAAGCCAAAAAAAAAGGAAACAAAGTAAGAAAGAGAAAGAGAAAGTAAGAAGCCTATAATTGAGATGGAATTTCCATTGGAAAAGGGATCAACTTTCAAGTAAATATTTATCAAATGCAAAGTTCTTAAAGTAGTATAAAATATTTGTAAGTTTATTGATAAGATGAGAAATCCATAGGTTGCTCTGTAGAATATATATAAAAACTATTTTCTAAGATATGTCCGCATAAATAACTAGCAAACATCATATTTCAATATTTGAGGTACACAGACGGCATTTTCCTCGTCGAAAAAGAAGTTGCCACAGGACTTCTCATCGATGGTACGTCCATCGGCGCAGCGTAGATAATGCCGGCAGCCCTTGGTTGAGCTAAGAACGAAGGGAATGGTGCGACCTTGACAACGATCCTCGGAGCAGGCAACCTTATTGGGTGGACGACAAGTCTGAGAGCTCTTGTCGAAGAACAAATCGTTGCCACATTTGCCCCACAAGGGTTTGGGATCTGGGGACTTATTGGCTTGTGCGGCACAAAAGAAATAACCCTGACATGTAGCACCGTCCGTGACAAAGACATTATTCTTGGGTTTGGATGCAGTACCGCAGACATTCGACGGATAAGGATGCGCATTGCAGTAGACCAAATTCTTGTCAATGCATTTTCCCGAACTGGCCTGATAATAACCCGACTTGCAGGTTTTATCCTCTAACTCGCCCTTGGTGCACACATGATAACGATCGCAGCCGTTCTCATTGTCAAAGTTCACTCCATTCTTGATAATGCTGCAGTAATCAAATTTGCTGGCCCTGCAGTCTGAAGCCTGTGTCCAAATGCAGGTTTGGGTTTTGGCATCAAAGTGCTGGTTTTCCTTGCAGGTGCCAAAGAGAGGAGTCTGCTCATCGGCACAATAATAATAACCGAAACAGGACTTGGGATCGTTAATAAATTTGCTCGTTGAATTCACACACGAGACTCCACAATCGTCGGATCCATCCAAGGTCTTTACACACTTCAGCGTGTCCTTATTGAAAAAGGGCGTGGATCCCGAGCATACGTTATAGGTACTTCTTGAATTGACACAAGTTATCGAGCGACTGCAGGATTCGGGATCTCTAAGGACCGTACCCTCGGGAAATATTGCACAGATATCATCAATGCGTGCCTGGCTCAAGCCACAGACGGCCAAGACTAACAGGGCCAAAAGGCAGGAGGAACTGCTTCCTACAGAAATAATTTAATATTTATTAGTCTAGTTTATTTCTGATCCTAGAGATCTATGCCCTGCAGACCCACCTTTCATTGTGCGTTGCGTTCTCGTTGGAAAGTCACTTCAAACTAATCGAAAACCATTCAAAGCATCTATTTAAAGCCCCATTTGTTGCCTGATAAACCCAATTGAAAATTGTATTCATTATTAAATAGCGTGATGAAGGAAATACCAATCCATAAGTGATTAGATAACTAGCCGAAAATAATACTACTCGTATATTGTGCAGATGTTGCGACCTGGCATTATACTATATTGTCAGGCTCATTGATAAATCAATTGCTGTAAAGTTGAAGATTAACTAGTCTGAAAAGATATGCTTGGGTATAAACTAAAGAAAACTACGTCATCCAAGGATTTCTTATCAATTCAATAGCATAAATACTCTCACTTGTACAGTTGGCGCCTATATACATATTAATTTCAGATTAATTGATTGTAAATTTGAAAATGGACGCTATAAACCGATGCAAATGCAAAAAAATATGGCTTTGTTTATAAAACACAATATATATATATATACATTTATAGCTAATAGAGATAAAAAATTATCAATAATGATGATTTTTCAACATTTTAATCTCATCTAGCTATTTGTTATTAACATGTTTATCATTTCAATTTCTAGATTAAGTTGACGGCATATAAATAAAATTTCCTATCACAATATTCTGCAAAAAATGTATTTCTAATCGATGGTCAGTTATTTAAAAAATCTGGAAATTTCTTAAATAAATTCTTCTCTGACGTTCATAGAGATAAGATTTTGTTTACTCTTTAATTAATTTCTGAAATAATTTGAATATCTTGGCTAAGATAACTATTCATAAAAGTCTCATAGCTGTCTGAATACTGAATTTCAGTAAAATAACTCAACAGAACCAAGTGAATGAGTATTCGTTTCTAAGAGCTTGAATCATTTGAGATGCAATTTAGATAAAATATATTTGTCTATAACATTCAATTTGCAATATCATTGTCGAAGTTATTCAGACAAATTCTATCCAAATTTAATATAATTTGCAACACTTTTGCCCTCTCTCTCTTTCTCTATCTCTATCTCTGTCTATCTTAACAGTGTTGTGGCTTTAAGATCTGAGCCATTTCCGGCTGTTGTGTTTATCCAATGGCTTCATCTCAGCCGCACTCGAAATAAATATAACTATAAAGTGACTTGGCCAAAATGGGCCAAAGAACAAATTGTTGTCTATGTGTGTGTGTTTGTGTCTAGGCCACAAAATAAAACGTAACGTTTGGTCATATATTTGGCCAGTTTATTTTTGGAAGGCGGAGCATTCTGATGATGAGGATGAGGTTGAGCTTGAGGATAATGCGCCTCCGCCCCAAAAACATTTAATGATGTGCAGGGCACTTGATCTTAAACTGGACAGCAGCTGAAACTAGCTATATTGTGGTCATCAGCAAGGAGACCGTACAACTTGGCCAATTGGTTTTTGGTTGGCTTAAAAAGCTTTTAAGCAGCTGCTGCTTTACGAAACTCATAAGCGAACTTTATGCAAATGCAAAAAGGGCAGCAACTTCACTTCGTGTACATCCGCCTGTGTTTTGGCCAAATAAGTCAGTTCCTGTCCCGTTTTTTTCTTTTCAGCAGCAAGCTTGCTATGTGCATGCAACAGAGAATATAACTGAACTTGCGGTTCAATAAACTCTTCGTCGATGAGTCACGAGACCAGCTTGTTACCACTTTGCTCATTTGCTATGCACAACAACCAAACCACGCACAACAAAGCGACCACTGTGAATACCAAAACGCTTGGAAAGGGTCGCGACAATGACAACCACTTCGCGGTGACTCTATGTGGTGTCTTCTGTCAGTGCGTGTCATGGATCCAACATACTATACATACTTATATGCAAATATGTCTACTCGCAGCTCGCCTGACAGCTGATGGCATTCTTCTTTGTTTGCACGCCGCGATGTCAGGTTTTATTGCCACTTTGTTGATGGCTCTGAGACGGGCGACGGACTCTGTCTTCTTTCTATGGGGTTGGGTCTGAAACGGCGACTGAGCTCAGTACCGAAAATAAAGTACAAATCACCGCACTTTTTACTATGGCTTTTACAATTGGCAATCCTTATATGCACATCAAATCACAGATAAACAGATATCAGCACGCTGATTTTAGTTTAGTGTCAAGTAGCGCAGTCTTAAGTCTGATTTCTCATGTTTATGTGAAGAATAGCGTTTAGTTATATACAAATAAATTCAAACTAGTTAGAAGGTATACAAGATATTTAAAGTAACTTAAAGTTACAACATACTTTAGTAGATAAGCTAGCATTTATAATTATAAATCAGTGGAATTTTTCACAGCTTCCAATCATATCATTTATCTGTAAACTTCCATTAACTTGATCAGGCACTTGTTTGGTGCCTTTTTGGTTAGTATAATTTCTACTACACTGTATTGTCTTATTCAGGAAAGCATATATATTTTCTGATCTGCTATCTATCTTTACTTTTATCGCTATTTAATTTATCGATAAATAAACCAATCTTGGTTTGAAGCGTTTAATTTTCAAATTATTTACTTTAAATTGAATTGTTTTACAAGCAAAAAAAGTAACCAGTTTTTTCTTTAATCCTCGCTTCCTGCCAAAAATTTGCATTCACAGTATCGCACCTGGTTTTCCGGACACACGCACCTGTCTGCTGCACCAGAAGCTGCAGATGCTCAACGTTTGCGTGGAGCGTCGTGTACAACGTGAGGCAATTGGGAAACGCAAACAACAACAACAACAGCAGCAACAACTGAGCGAGGAGGATGACGAGGATGATGATGGCGAGTTCTATGACTGCGATGAGCCAACTTCCTCAGGCGGTTCACCGAGCAGAGCTGTGTTAAGCCAGAAGCCCGAGGGTCGCCAGAAGCGTTTGGGCCAAGAACATTTGCTTGACGAACCCGAGGAATTCCTTTATATACCCGAAACACAAGAGCCGGTGCCCAAGACAGAGGATCAGCTGCACGATGATGCTGAAGTTATGCTTCAATTGGGACCCGGTTCTGGTTTGAGCACTCAAATGATGTGCACCTCCTTGTTGTCCGATATGGAAGCATTCAAGGCGGCAAATCCACGTGGTATAATGGAAGACTTCATACGTTGGTATAGCCCAAAGGATTGGGAAGAAGTGCGAGATGGTAAGCACATAATAATATACATGCAGAGTGGATTCATGATATTATTTCCTCAGCAACTGGGCAAACTACACATCAACTGAGTGTACGCATGACAACAGAGGGAAACACCTGGCAGAAAGTGTGGCAACAGGCGCAAGCGGTGCCTGTGGCAAGACAGCGACGTCTCTTCGATGATACCAATGAGGCATTGAAGGTGTTACACTATCTGGAAACGAGAACCATGAGCGAGATCTATGCGCTGACATTGATGCCCACATTGCATACGGCAATTCTAAAGCTAATTGTAAGTCTAGACAAATTACTTAGTTATACACTCTTTTAATTATAAAGAGGTACCACTTATTTCCCTTTTTATAAAATTTATATAAATCCTCAAATGGTGCCTTTCATTTTGTTCATCGGCGTCGAATGTTTTTAGTAATTTTTAGTAGTTATTCGATGTTTAAATACAAAAGGTGCAATAACTTTTCTTTGCTATTTTTTCAGGACATCTACAGCAATGCACATGTGGAGGATATTTTCAGTGCTCACATCGAGGAACTCTTGACTGATCTCTGTCGCCTCTCACGTGCTCAGTCCAATGAGCTGCCCAATGTGGAAGCCTTCATCGCCAATCTCGCCGAACTGGAGCGTCGTTTTTATCAATTCAAATGCTTTGAAAGACTCGCTGGTTATCCAAAACGCAGTAATCAGTCTCAAGTCAAGCGTCAGTTTGAGGAGATACTTAAAAATGAGAATTGTTGCACTATTGTCAACAAGAAGCAGGCGGCAACAAGTGATATTGTCACTGGCGGAAGTAGTTTATATGATATACTAAGTCCTAAGCTACAACAAGATATTTCTAATCGGTTGATCAGCAAGGATTATGTTATACGACTCGATGGCGATACGAAAGCAACTGAAAAGGGACTCTATCTGGGACCACAATTCATGAGAGCAATTGTCACAGGTGATAAGCTGAGACTTTGCGGCGCCTTCACAGAGAGCACAACATTTGTTTAAATACTGATAAAGAAGTAAAAGGAACTGAACTGTACTGATTCCATAACCAACGTATTTATTAATATTCTATATTATATTTATCTTTGATTTTTACTGTCATTGGTGCTTTTGTTAAATTTAATTTTTATTATAAATGCAATAAAACTATTACTATGCCAAGTTGTCGAGTCTTAGCAATGTTTCCTATCATCAACAGGCAACAACATATAATCGTATAATCATTTCCCCATTGACTCAACACTTAAAGCCATTTTCAGGCAAATATTTTAGCCATCTACTGTAAGTTGCACATGAATGACAGCCAACAAGGCAATGAACGCTCTGGAAACTTGAGACATGGAAATTGCCTACATTCCAAGTGGTAAGCAAGTCTTTGCCAAAGGCGCCTCCATGGTACCACCCAAAAAAACCCAACTAACACTCGGTTTGGTTAGCAAATTGTGGGCCATGTTTAACTGAAATTATTTTAAGCGTACTCGTTGCCGCTGTAGTTGTTGTTGTTGCTGTTTGATGCTTGTTGCAAAAGGAACATTTTTGCCTCTTGGCCAACACATAAAACATTTCTTCTCTTTCCTACTTTTCTTGCGCCTTTTGCTGATACTCGTAAATGTTCCGACACTAAATTACCTACGGGCTATAATTGTTTTGTGTACATGCCGCAGTCGCCGTCGTTGTAGGGAGTTGGAAGCAGACGGACCGACAGTCGACCTGCCACAACAGAGCAACTAGAGAAAACTCGTGCAGCCTGCTTGCAACAAAAAGCTCCGCTTACCCCGCCCCAAAATGAAAAAGTGTAAAAATACTCATAGTATGAGTATGAGTACGAGTACTAGAACGGGTATTTATAGCATTTGCAAAGCATTCTGTAAAGAGCCGCAATGTTAATAATAATCCTTTAAAATGCCATTTACACTGAGCGCAATTTCTTTCCACAAACTATAAATAAACAAACAGTTTTAAAAGCTCCAAGTGGGATCAATTGTGTTGCTTGAATGCACAATGAAGTCCGCATAAAGTTTTAAGTTAAAGCAACTATACTGGCAGTACTCTTTCTCTGCACTTGGTAAAAATACGAAGCTTTAAACACTTTAAGCATTATGAACATAAATTTGACACTTATCTGCAATTTTTAAGACAATCAATTAGTTGGAACTTAATCAAAAGAAAGCAAATGCATTTTCAGTTTTGACTTTCAGAATATTTTAAGTAAACTAATTGTATTGTTTAATTCTTACATAAAAGCTTATTAAAAGTTGAAAAATTTGGCCAAACGACAGCTTTAAAAATGGCTTCAGATTAATCACTTTAAATTCATAACTCAAGAACAGAGAAATGTTACTCCTTATAGGTTTTATTAAATGTTTCAAAAGCCTTTACTTACATACAATTAAGATGACTTACAACCGAAATCTACTCTTTACTTTACTGTTACCTAACTAGACTGAAAGAAAGTAAATTGAAGTATTTAAGAAAAATACTCAAAAGTTACACATTCAGTTGGCCCGCAAAATGATTCACAGTCGCACCACAGTGTCTGCAAATAGTTATCCTTGGCAAATCCACTTGGCAAATCAGAAATAAATTGCGCACACACTCTAAAAATATGAATTTAAATATATATATATATATATGGATGTGTGTGCACAAATACATATGCAATGTCGTCGATTTCAATAATATGTTAAAAAAAAAATTAATTAAATTCTTACAATCAATTTGGCATGAAATGGCCGCTGAATGGGGAAGCACACTTCCAATTGATTTGCTGGTGGTTTTGTGGTACCTATACACAGTCTATATATGTGTGTGTTTGTGGTGTGTGTTGTGTATGTGTGTGTGGCCAGTGTTACAATTTTGCTGATGCAGTTGAATTTTAATGAAAGCGCTTTTATATTTTTTGTATTCGCACAGAAAATTGAATTATAGCAGACATACAGAAAGGAGAAAGATAGATAGAGAGAGAGAGAGAGGGAGAATAACGGTGTGAAGGGGAGAGAGAAACTGCAAGACTTGTTGAGATTTTCAATTTCTATTGAACTGTACGTACATATATGTGGCTGCAAATTGAAAAGTAGCTGTGAATAAAAATGAAATGAAAATCATGAAAATGAATGAAAGCAGCAGCCACAATATTCGCATTGGTTATCACAAAACTTCTCCAAGAACTATGAAATTGAGTTAGCAGGATTTTAACTTTGATGCACATGAATTATTCAGTTTATAGCGCAAACTGCTAAATCCTAACTAAAGCCCTTTATTTTCACTTTTTTTTCAACTTCCATCTAATTGCATGACATGAAGAGTTCTGTGGCCTTTAGCATAATAATTAAGTAAAAAGAAGGAAAACTTTTTTTTTATACTCTTGTAAAAAATATTGAAAATTCATACAGATCACAAATTATAGAAAAGTAATTGTTATTAAGATATGTCGATTATACCAAATAGTATTACATATATATTATCCGCCGAATATAAATATATTATACTAATATATTATATTGAATGAATCTCGTTGGATAGCCAATGTGACTTACAGATAGCCTATAAATTTATTTATAAGCTCAATGATATTTATTATATATAATCCCGTCCAAATTTGATACAAATCTGTCAGTTTTTATCATAAATGTTATGTTGTTGCTTGAAAATGATGATGATCAAAAATTAGCATGTCATGAGATATACAGGGTGTTAAGCCTTCTATTTCAAATATTACATTCTTTTTTTCGTATTTTAGTATTTCAACAAAGCCGCATTAAAAACTAAGTGTGGGAATTGCGCACAAATTTGCATATTCATCGTAAAAACGGAAAACAAGTGAAACAAAACTTAACTGAACTGAGATTATAAGTTTCACAACTCAATAATTAAAAGTAAACCAAACAAAAGAGCAGTAAAAAATCATAAAAAAAAACATCTTAAATTATGATTAAAACGTGCCAAAGAGCAACAACAACAACGACAAATTGCATACTTTTTTTATGGTGTCAGAGTTTAGTTGAGTTGAGAGTTACGATATTTTTGGATGGGGAGAAGTTGTAACTCGTTGACGCATTTTGGGGCTTGTCAGCCTAAAACCTAAAAGCCTAAAGCCCAATCTTAAGCAGCTTATTACAAATTGTATTGTATGGGTGTAGGTAAACACTCATGGGTGTTGTGAGTACACCTGTAATTTACGAATTAACGAGTTTCGTAAAATACTTAACAAGGTTGAATAACTCGTCTTGAGCCAAGAGCAAAGTGATTGCAAATAATTGTAATTGAAGATGCCAATTGTTTGCCTGCAATTAGTCTTGTTTCCTTTTATGTCTCTTTGTGTGTGTGTTTGCGGCACATTGCGTATGCTTAATATCGTGTGGGGGTATTTAAATAAATACATATTTACGCCCGCATCTCAATCAATTCGTTTGAAAACTCTTTTAAGGCTTGGTCTTTCAAAATGAATCTCTTAACAACATCCGTTTGGGCAACTGACCTGCTTTAACTTATACCATTTGTTTTTGGTTAATTAATGATATTTTGTGAGTCATGATTACGTCTAATGAAATATCTATCTAAATATGTATTTAAATTTTAGCTGGCATTTACAAAAACACGCGTTAAATTAAAAATTACACTGTCTGGAAGCGTATAAGTATTTCATTAGACATTAACTTTATCACATTTCAATTAAAGTAAATAAACTGACCTTTGGTTGAGCTTCGATTGCTTAGAACTTAAGGAAAGTCATTCAAAGACAGATTTGTTCTCCTAAATGCTTTAATGTACTTTTAAAGGTATCGATTTCTTTTTAAAGAAATTAGTTGAGCTTTCATTTCAGTTAAATCAATTAAGATTGCTGTGAGCTTCAAGTGCTTAGTTTAGAGCTTAAGTTTAAAGCTTTTAGTTTCATGTAAATTCAGCAACCAGTTCATTAAATTATGATTGTTGTAACTGCACTTACGCGTTCTTAAAAATTCATTTTCTGCTATATCTCTGTTCTATTTTATGCAAGAAAGCATAAATAAATACATTTTATTTCTTCTCCATTATATTTCATTAATTTTATAGCGCGTAAAGCCATATTTTTAAGTTGCGCGCAACTGAAATCAAGCCGCAAAAATTGGATTATTAATATCATCATTGTAAGCTGCGTATTTTCCGGCGAAATTTTTAAACAAACAGGCTGAGGAAAGCATTGCCGGAAAAATACTGGATCTTACTCTTTCGGCATGCTTAAATTCTTAATAAACGGCTTTAAAAACTTTTTAATACCTCACAAAAGGGCGAAGCACCAAACGATGTCGACGTTGGCAAACTTTAAGTCGTTGCATGTTTTCTTTTCAGTTTTTTTTTGTTTTTTGGTTTCTGGAGATCAACTCACTGCTTGCTGAGATGAGAGATGACGATGATGGAGGAAAGAAATGGTGGGAGATGGGAGCTGGAAGCAGGCATTTATTAACATTGCCTGGGCGTGGCAGCTGCTGCCAAAAGGTGTTAAGTGGCAGACACGACGAGCAAATGATGATGAGCCAAACTCACTCATACGAGGCTGAGCTTAAGCCCCCGCCGAATATGAGAGCCTCGAGAAATCTGCGTAAAATTCACAGCACAGCCCCATAAATTACAACAAGCGCATCAACAACAACAAAATAAATAATAAAAATTGAATGATAGCAAGCAAAACCTACTCGAGAGTCAACTTATGAATACCCTGTCCAAATATATCATTGTATTCAGCAGGAAATTAGAGTCCTCACTCTGATTACAATAAATATTATTTAAGAATTAATACATTTTCAAAAGAATTGTCTTTTATTTTTAATTTAATCATTTTAATATTATTTTACCTATAATTTCAAATCCAAAAATATATTAATTAGCCTTCTTTCGTTAAAATTATTATTGTTAATTTGATTGATTTGCTAAGAGAAAAATGGGTAGACTTTCGTCTATTGATTTATATCAGTTTTATGAACTTACAAACGATATAATATCATATTGCTTATTGAAACAGAAATGCCCCGCTTTCTGTGTCTGTCCCATATCTTACACGCATTTCCACAATTTTATTATTCCCATTTTGCACATTTTACGAGTGCAGGGTATAGATATGCCAGAGCGTTGAAACGTAATATTTATGAAAATATCTGCACCGTTACCAATTCTCGAAGGAGGCACCAGACTCATTTTTTTTGTTGTAAGTATTTTTTTTTTTTAATGGCTAATTAAATTGGCAAGCGAAAAGAGCGCGTTTCAAACTTAAAGTTGAAATCTCCAATTGAAAAAGTTGCGATGGCCAACTGAATTGGAAATTCAATTGGAAAACAACTGCTAACAGAAACGCATCAAAACACATACACACACATTCACTACCCACACACACATACACTGAGCAGTTGCCACACAAACATTTGCACACAGTTACGGACAACGCGCGTTTGAATGTGGTCAGAAATGCGAAATAAGAATCGTGCTTATAGAGCTGAGCAATAATCAATAAAAATTCTATCTGTATTTCTATCTGATATTAGAGTTGTATGGATAAATTAAAAATGAGAATTTAATAAAATTAATACATTAAATATTTATTTTTGTACGTTTTTGTAAGAATATTGTACAAATTATTGGTGAATATTATATTCCTATTTGAATGTGTACGTCGAAAACTATAGCTATGATATAGGTATAATTGAATAACTCTCGCATACAGAATTGCATCTTTTATATAGAATGATATTTATATTTTTATCTCCTTGGCATAAGGAGGTATTCTTAATGTATACTGACGGATAGGGAACATCCATAACAATATATTCTCATTAAATGTAACTCTATATAACATTAAATATTTCTATGAGATAGATAGATACGATAAAGATAAAGTCTTTTGTGTGGTTGTATCTTTAAATCGAGATTATTCGATTGATTGTTAAATTCTGATTGTTAACTTCTGAAGATATCAAATAGAAAGTTAATTTATAGATAAATCTGGTGACTTGTCAGAAGCAACTATTAACTTTATTAACTCAAATATTTAGAATACAAATATCACAATAAAATTTACTGAATGCGTTATTCGTAAACTCCCAGTCCTATATAAGCTGGACTTTCTTTACCTATTTAATATGTTTAATTTAATATCGTTCCTCTATAACCTTACTTAATCACTGCCTTCTTCAGCATAGTACTATAAAAACGCGCTCATCTCTAACTGGAAATGCATTTGGAGACGTTCAGGAAAATTACGTCAGTGGCTTGGCACAAATACACACAACTAACACACATAGACAGACACTCACACACATAGATAAGTGACTGCTTGGGTGCTTAAGAGATAGACCAACACATGCCTGGCTGGGCAAACAGTGCGTATCTGTGTGTGTGTGTGTGTATGTGTGTGAGCCAAATAAGGAAAAGCAGCAGACAAAGTTGGCAATGTTGCCACGTTTCCCCTCTGCAGACAACCCCGTTAACATATCCACCACATTACTGCCTCTGTTGCCTTCGCTGGTTGTTGGTTTGCCCGTTGCCAATGACGCAGACGATTGAATCTGGCCCCAAAACCCGTTCAAAAGAGTTGGAGACTTTGGGACGTCGCGATGTTGTTTTGCGAGAATTGGGTCAAATGCCGCATTTTTGGCCTGCAGCTGGCGTTGACGCTGCCGTTGACGCTAGCAGCGCTGCCTCTAACGGTTAATGTTATTGCGCTTTTGCCATTTATCGCTGGCCATTGTTCTTGCCGTCGACGTCGCCGTCGTCGTCTCTCCAGCTGAGATTTGTTACCAAAACGGCAAGAGCCAAACCTCTGCCTTCGAGCCAAAGTCAAACAGGCGAACACACAAAAGTCAAACGGCAGACGTTTTACTTGAATTTACTTTACGACTCATTGTAAACGGCAAATTGATGGAGATGGAGCCAGAGGGAAGTCAAGGGGAATCAGTTGTGCAGAATAAAGAAGCTGCCAAATTCGAACCAACTGGGTGCGAAATATGTGTGTGTGTGTGTGAACAACAATTGTTGATCAAATTTTGTTGAGTAAATTGTGTGCATTATGATTATAAATTTTGAGAAATGGTTTGCCTATTATTATTATTAGTTTACTCTTTGAGGCCAATAGAAAATGAGTGTGTGATGAAGAATTTTAATATCAAGGCAATGTTCAATAAATAATTGTAAATTACAGCAAAAGTAAAACATTATCAATTGATAGCACATTATTTAAGGCAACGATTTGAAATCTAATTTAAATAATTGCAACATATCATTTCCTTCATAAAATTTCAGTATAAAATGTGTATTATAAGAAGAAGATCAAATTTATATTAAAATTAAAGCATTGCAATAAATTTTTGCTTCTAAAATGGCTTTCATTTGAATTCGTTGGCACTTTAAGTACCAGAAGTCTCTGTAGTACAATGTCAAATTAATAACACTGCCGAAAGTAACACTGGAGGACCATCGGTTATTATAAAAATGCAATTTGGCGTACAGTAAAATTTCTTAAATGTGTATTAAACAATTAATTAAGATAAGAACAATTTTTATAAACAATTCTAACTATTTCTTAGATATTTCAATATTTTTTCTGATTCTGATATTTCTTTTAACGGAAACCATTCCATCACTTTAAAGTCCAGTAGTCTATATAGCTCTCTCAGACTCGATCCTCCAATGTGAAATTAATCAAACTTCCGAAAGTAAAACTGAAGGACCAACGGAAATTATTAAATTTCAATTAGATTACAGTAAAAATCATCAAATGTCTATGCAATTTACACTAATTCTACACAAAAGGCAGCCCCAACAATATAGCACAATTAACAGCTTCTCCACGGTCACTTTATGTCCATTTAATGAGCTATATAAGGGGAAGTTTAAAGGCACAGCTCCTTGGCCAAAATTGTTGCCAACTTTAGTTGGCCATAAAAGGAGCTCTCATAACACGCCGACAGAAACGACCGTTGAATCCTTTAAAACACATTTAACGAATTCCCGATTTTATGAGCAGGTTTTTTCTTCGTTTATTGTTTGAAAGAAGTTTTGTCTGGAATTTCCGTAACAACTTCCTTCCGCTTGATTTTATTATTACAATATTACGCATTATTAGAATGCTTAAAAGGCGTTGTATTTGTTGCTGCTAAACGTATTTATGTTATCGTTTATAAACATATAAAGAAACTTCGCCCTACCCAAAAAAAATGGACAGGCTATTAAAGTTTAATTAATTTTTGCAACAAATATTGTTGGACACGACGCGACGTTTTCTGGGGCAAGTCTGTATAATTATGATTACTTTCATTTAATAAACGTCATCATTATTAAAATTAATTTGATGGCGCAAAGTTGATGCTGTCGCTGGCGTCATTGTTGTCCTTTCTGTTTGTTGTTGTAGTTGTTGCTCTCGTTGTTGTTGTTGTTGTTGTGGCTTAAACAACATTTTGTGACAACCATTTGCCAGCGGCTATCAACTGAGATGGCGTTGGAAACTGATTGGAGCGCAGTTTGTCAGTATTCTTTTTGTCTGCGGAGATGCTGCTGCAATTAATGATGTTGCCCCAAAATGCCGCAAGCAACCAACGACTCACTATCGCTCTCACTTTCTCTGTTGTTCTTTGGATATAGTACTTCACTTATTTTGGTTGTTCGAATTGAGACATTTTGCAATTTTAATGTTTTAATTAGTGCAGGCGCCTTAGCTTAAGGCCAAATTGGCTTAACAGCCAACAGTTTAGACAGTCGGACCATTTGCAAAATGAAGTTGCCAGAGAATTTATGAGGCTCAGTCAACATTTAAGCTTAACTGCCAACTACGCTCACAGTTCTGGCCCAAAGACCCCAAGTGCTATCTACAACTCGGTCTACGTGTGCTTCGAGAAATTTCGTTACTTTGCCTGGTTAGATTACCTGACTCAGCTCCTTCCTTTTGCCCCTTGCCGTGGCGCGTGGCTGGCATATGAACGAGTGTAGAATATGTTGCAACATGCAACACACACACACACACACACATGCCAACAAATGAAATGTTTGAACCAAATCCCATTTGTCACGCTTGCAACGAGCCGGTGCTCGACCTGTTCAGTTTGTCAGTCTCCATTGACCCGGCAACGCGGCACCCGAGTGGGGGAGCAAGTTGGGGGGTGGCAGGGGCAAATTTGGCCTCGTAAAATCTAATATAAATGCAAACGCAAATGTCAAAAATTGTAAAATTAAAAATCACATCTGCCAGGCGAGAACCATGCCGTCTGTCGACTATCAACTATTTTTGTACTGTGCACACATGACGTATACGCAACATTTTTCAACATCTGTCACATTACGTATACGCAATCAGTCGTCGAGTCGCCGGAATATACCACATATTGACAAAAAATTTACACTGCAATGGCTGGTAAAATAAACTAACTGTATGCGCATAGCCGACAATGGAGATACCCTGTAATTTAGTAAAAACCAGTTTTAAAACTAATTTGTAAATGAGATAGAATTTCTTTGAGTTCTATAGAAAATTGGAGTCTAAAATTTATTTGGGAATTAAGTAAAGATGCAGAATATTTATAGAAATTTTAAATTGAAGGGATTTCAATCAACTCAGAAGTTGAAGAATACAAAAATTGATTGCCAATAATATATAAAGAAACTTTAACATGAGAGATCATGGAATGTAATAAAATAGGCAACTTTCAGATGGATACAATGTTAAATGATAAGTAAACATAAAAAACACTTGAGTTATCAAATACAAAGCTATTTAGAACTACTCAAAGATGCTGAAATGTTTTGTCTGTTGAGCAAAAATATGGCATTAATAAGCAAATATAAGACATGTAATACTGCAAACTCCCTTCTTAACATCATCTTTTAAATGCTAGAAAACAAAGGGTATCTTAAAGATATTCCCGTGTGCTGCGAGATGTGTTTGAAGGGTTTTTACAATAAATGTCAGGAATGTTGATTGAACAGCTCGCTAGTTTGCATATCATATGGGCCAAGTACATGTGCACATACATAGTTGTTGGTAAAATGTAAAATGTGTTCGCTTATAATACGAATAACACAAAATTTTACAAATGCTGTCAACAGTTTTATTGAGAAACCAAATAAACAAGAAAAAATCGAATGGAAATTTCATCAATACGAAATGTTTTGCACAGGGTGAAAAAGACAGAGGGAGGAAGAGTACGTACGTATGTACGTACATGTATTGACATATTGCGAAATATTTGGATGTACTCGTAGCTATTCATGCATGAATTGGCTGTCAGTGAATGATGAACCCTGGGATTGAGGATTACGATTGGCCATGTCGGCCATTGGGTCACAGTTCAGATGCGAAAGAGGACTCTACAATGGTGGTTATAATGCAACTTGATGATGATGGCGATTATGAATTTATAAGTTTAATTTGCAAGGCAAAATAATTTGTGCAATTCTTTATTTAAATTGCAATGCGTCGAGTTTCATTTATATGCCATGTTGCATTTGGTTTTTAATTTACACACATATTTGGGTGTCTGTCTCCAAAACGAATTTTATGTTAATTTATGCACAGACATCAGCAGACAGTGGCAGCAAAACTAAAGCACTCAGGTCGACAGGGGGTTAAGACTTTTGCTAAACATTCGCACACACCCACACAGACTCATTGACACACAGTCTCCCACAAGCACAGACACATACACAGACATACACGTAGCGTTACAGTAACACACGCACACGCAACTACTTTGAAACGGAAACGGAAATATGCGCAATTTTTCAACAAGACAATGTCTGACGTAGTCTGGGAAAAAGGGAAGAAAAATCAAAAGCAAAAAAAGTAAATGAATATGATAAACCAAAAAGTTTTGCCGGCGTTTCTCAACTTTCTGCAGTTGCACAAAATTGTTTAAGTTTTGCGTTTGAGTTTGAGTTTTCAGTTTGCTTTGTTTCAAGTGCGTTTTTCATTTGAAATACGTTTATTTCTTTATCTTTATTTCTTTCTTATTTTGCCCTTTGTAGGATTTCGATATAATTACTGAAGTGCGTGCCAAGTGAATAGATAAAGTGGTTAACAGTATTCCAGAACCAGAATCAAACTATGCTGCAATTGGGTCAATTTAAAACTTGTACTGTGGTTATGCAAATATCTGAAGACCTTAATTTCAACTTGCCACATAAAAAGTTAGACAATTTTTAGTTAGACAATACATAGTTGGTATCTAGTTTTTGGATCTTAAAACATAAATCTGTAAGAATTTCTTATATATTTATAACTTCGGAACTTTACAAATATTTTAGAAATGTATTTCATTATTAAATTATATAGAGTTTAAGATTCAAATATGTTTCATGTATTGAATGTATTTAATATTATGTCATAGATAGTACTTTTTTAGAACAGTTATATACACAATTTATTACAAAATACAAATGCCACAAATCCAATAAATATGTCAAAAAGTATGGCAAGGAAATTGCGCTTTTAACAAATGACATTTTACAACATTATTTATATTATTTATATTTTTTCACAGTCTGTTTCAGATGTACTCACTCAGCAGCCCTTTGATGCCTTGTGTGTAATTAAAAAAGAACTCAACATTATGGCAAATGAATAAATTTAATCGTCAGCCTATTAAAAGAGTTCGCTGCAATCGAATAAGTGCCATAAATACTCGGCATTAATTTTAAGCACTTTTGCTTGATGTGTGCATTTTTCATAAAACAATAAAAAATTGTTTATCAATTTCTGCCACAAGCACGCAATGCAACCATTGCATTTAAATGAACCGCAAATACCAACAATTGTAAATACGAGATGGATGGATGGATATGATGGACAAATACTTCGGCATTGGCAAATGTTGAATAAGTCAGCGTAGAAAATGTTGCAGCGCGGAAAAAATCATATTTTTAAACAATATGCATGCAATCTATTAAAATTTAAAGTTTGAAGTCTCATTTACATTGGTTTAAATAACCAATGAGCAGCGTCGACGTCAGTAAACTGTCAAATTTATTCATTTAGCACAGCTATGAGATTTAATGTGCCTTAAATGAATTTTAAATATTAACGAAATCTAAGTTAAGTGTCGAATTTCCTCATTTAACAGAGATTTCAATTTTAAATGTGCTTAATTAATAAATGTGAAATAAATGTTTTCTATTAAATGAATATTAAATATTTCAAGAACTTAATTGACTTAAAAATACAATAAGATAAAATTGAAATCTCCTTAAAAACACAAACAGTATTCTAGGCTTCTTTTTACTTGCAATGACATTTAAGAAGAGTGGTTGCTCTTAAGACATTCCTCATTCATTATGTAAAAAGTATGGTTTATTAATTTAAAACTTTCTAATGATGTGTCCACTTTTGTTTGTTATGTAAACAATACAGAAATGTCATTAAATCAGTGCATTATATGACACAACACAATTGCAATTGCAGAAATCAACAATAAAATTAATTAGAGACAACAATCAGCATTAATCGCTAGACTTCCATTGCACAGCATGGGCTAAGAAGTGGTGATGAAGTGTTGATGAAGTGGAAGCGGGAAAGGAGGAATAAACAAAAACAGGTCAGTGCATAAATTGCTAGAAATGGCAAAGCCGGAAGAAAAGGCAACAAAAATAGTTGGAAACGAAACGTAAACAGAGACAAAGTCGTTGGTGACAACTTCATGAATTGTGCAATGTGCTAACAAAAGCGCCAAAAGAGTCACTAGCAACAAGGAACTAACTACTTGGGAGATAACGAAGAAGAAATGCCCTTACGAATTGATTTGAATAATTAATCAAGAGAATGGAAATTAATGGGATACAAGTAGAAAATGGAGATATACATAAAGCTTAAGTAATATATTAGTATAAAAGAGAAGACAAGGAAATTAAATATAGTTAACTAAGTATATCTCTTAACAGTAAACTGGCCTGCTAGTTCAAGCTTGCTTTATCGATTTGTCCTATCTCACTTTTCAGAGTAAATACAAACTTTATAACAGAGCTGAAATATTTTTAGTTAGGGTATTAAAGTGGCACCAAAAACAGACGTTAGACAATAAATTAAAATGCAAATTTAAACGAAAATAAGTGTAAAACGTAAACACTTGCGACGCAGTGCTGAATGCAGTTCGGACAGAGATATGTCTCTAGAACTGGCAACTGGCAACTGGTAACTGGTAACTGGCAACTGGTAACTGGCAACTCAAGGCTACACTGCAGCAAGTGGCGACAATGAGACTCTTCTGCGGTGAGTGCATAGAACAGGAGCGGATTCAGTTAAAGAGTAAAGAGGCAGGAAAAGGGCTTTGTGCTTTAAGTTATTAGTTATACAATATTACTAATAATAAAGATTTGTAATAAATTAAATTAATTGCTTTGTAGTTAAATATGGAAGAGAAGATAACAAAAGTACCTTTATAGATACAATCCGTCCCTGTTTCTAACGATGTAGACTGATGAGGCGGAAGTGTCATGGAAAGCGAAAAAATTAGCTATTGCTACGGAAATGCCAAAGACTTGGCGACGACCAACTGACCCAAAAAAAATACAAACGAAGAAGTAGAAATAGAAGTAGATGAAGTAGCATTTGATGCAAATCTTTAGGTAGATTGCCAGCCGATACAAGTGCTGTGCCATTGTTTGGGTCGCTCTTGTGAAGGTCGCAACGCGAAGAAAGTGTTGAGCTCGTGCCAAAAGGCAATTGCCAGAGTTACCCAGTTACCACGTTTCACTTACCCACAAGCAGTTCAGACATTGCCTCATTACACCCACTGACAAGTCCAATAAATTAAACTAAATTCATATAAAAGGTTGGGCGCACCTAAAAATAAAAGAGGAAAAACAAATATTAATACAGGCAAATACATTTTATATTTAATTTAATTTGCTTGAAACTTTATTTGTGGCAATACACATGTGTGTGTGTGTGTGTGTGTGTGTGTGTGTGTGTGTGTGTGTGTGTGTGTGTGTGTGGTGTGATGCATGCCACAGCAATTGCAGTTGCAGCTTTGCTCTGTGGCTCTTTTGGTTCTGGGTTTCTGGCCAACTGGGAAATGCCCGCAGAACGAAACAAAACTTTTCAATTTTAACAATTTTTTATTGTCTCTGTTGCTTTTTAGCAATAATAATAGAAACAGCAGAGAAAGACAAACGAAACAAATCAGAAATCTTTTAGTTAAAACCATGTAAATGAAAGAGAACAATTGCCACTGGTCATGGTCAAAACGTCAATTCGCTTCCAACTGTTTTCCTCAAATGGCTTTTGTTGCTTTTAATGAGTGCTTGCATATATTTCAAAGTGGAAACTGCCAAAAGTCAAGCAAAAGCAATTGGGAATCAAATAGATAGCATCTACTATTTATTGGCATTTTTGTAATAGTTTGAAAGAGAAACACTCGATTTGTTTGATGTTATTGCAGTTCTAGATAAATTGAAACTTTCGCATTGGGTAACAAATTACAATTTATTAAAGTATAATCTATTGATTTTATAGTTGACAAAGTTCCTAAATTGTTTATTAGTCGGTTTGAGATATTTGCAATAAGATTGTGGCTCTGTTTTGAACAGTAATGAGTGAGAATTATCTTGAAAGACCACACTTAAAACTGACTGCACTGACTAACGACTTTCAATATCCAAATAATATCCAAATAATTGGTTATAATCAAGGTAAGCCAAAGTAATTTATTTGCACATCGAAGTTATTTCATAAATACCAATCTGATAACTCTTTTAATCAAAATTCATATGCATAAGCAAAATTTCATTTGATTGTTTTCTCCTCCCTTCTGCTATCACTTCATATACCAAATATTAGCTGCAAAGTTTACACAACAAAACAACATAAATGAATATTCTGCGATGCGATGCGATTCATTCAAATGAATTGCTGAGAGTTAGCTTCAATCTCACAAATCAAACAAACTAATGAACAAAATTCAAATAGTATAAAAAATAGAATGCAATCAATACTACGTCCCCACAGTGGATGTACAGTAGCTTAAATAAATCTACAGCCACACATCACATACACACAGCTGGGGTAGAAACGTTTCCATTTGAAATGTTAACCAAAATGCGATGAGTTCAATTTAAAAGATTTTTCATCTAATTCAGCACGTCGACTTCAATGTCGACACTCGGCAGGACGTTTTTGGAAAATGAATTATTGCTCTTGGCTGTTTCTTTAGACCTGCAACAGAAACCGGCATACAGAAACTGGTCTATATCCAAAACATACACAAAAAGTTTTCCAAATGAAAATGAAAATGATTCATATACAAAATGATGTTTGCAAACTGCGACCCCCGTTTTGTCCTCCTCTCACTTGGTCTGTGTTATATAAATACCACAATGAAGAAGTAAAGTGGCAGCGGCAACAACTAAAACATTTGGCATTATCTTGATGGCATTTGCCACCCGCACTTTTTGGCCAAAAAGACGACCTCAAGAAACGATACGAAAGCCAATCCCAATTCCCGCCAGGCAGTCGGCCAGGCTAAGCACTCAGCCTTGAACTGCACAGTTTGACAGCTGAGCAACAAAAAAAATATACATACAATCTATTGCACATATAGTCAGGTTGAATATATACACTGGTGGGCACAATTATTTTGACAAAACCAAAGTTAAATCTACTCATAACTTGAACTTACTTCATGTAAATATTGGCATCAATGGAAAGGTCGTTTAAATGCCGTTTGAATGATACATAACTTTCCTTAACCCATTAAGTACCCATTGAAATTTTTGAATTTATGTGAAAATCTACTTTTTTGACTATTTTCCTCGGGCTTAAACAAAACATGTTTTGATGCAAAAAGTTTCTTTAAACCATTCTAATAGTGACTGCAAAAAGAAATTTTCAAATATCTCTTCGCAAATATTTTTTATGATTTTTTGAATGGGGTGACCTCAACATAATTTTGTATGGAAAGGAGGAAAAAGAGCCAAAAACTGTCATTTTTAGCAATTTTTAAAAAATCGTAAAAAATATAATTGAAAAGATTTTTGAAAACAACTTTATGCAGTCACTATTAGAATTGTTTGGAGAAACTTTTTGCATCAAAACATTTTTAAAAATTTAAAATTTAAGACTCGATGACAAAATTTCGAAGAGAAGACTTTCTCAAAATTTCCAAAATTTTAATGGGTACTTAATGGGTTAAGGAAAGTTATGTATTATTCAAACGGCATGTAAACGATCTTTCCATTGATGACAATATTTACATGAAGTAAGTTCAAATTATGAGTAGATTTAACTTTAAGTTTCGTCAAAATAATTGTGCCCACCAGTGTATATTTTAACAACAATTTGTTTGGGTTTTTATATATTTTCACATCTGCCTGTGGGGTAGACTGTTGCTTAGAGAAATTCATTTTGTCTTTACTGAAACATTTTGTTCTTTCTGTAAGTGTTCAAGGATTCCCGGTAAAATGTTTAAATTTTCTTTATGCATGAGAATACATTTTAAAGCATTCTATACTTAAATTCGAATGTTTCCTCTTCGATTGATTACAAAGATAGAGAAATAGGCAATAAGGACGATTGAAGAATATATATATATGTATTCTTGTAATAAAGTAATAACCTATTTTATTAATTATAATCTGTGTATTATTATTATATAATATTATATATTAAACTGTTCATTGCTGATAGCTATATTTGATTTTTCAATTCTCGAAAAACCTTATAAATAACCTATTTTATAAAGAATCTTTGACTATATAAATTGTTTAAAAGTAAATTAAAACTGCTACCAGAATGGAATTTTACTCATTGATTGAATTAGATTTCCTTAGACCTTGGATTATTACTATTTACAAAGTATCTGCCTGTCGATTTTTTACACAAGTTGCAACTGTTTATTTACAGTATTCCCTGTATTCATTTAATCTTTATTTATTTATTTTCTTATATATTTAATAACAATATCTACCCACATTATCCAAACAATATGTGTAAGTCTGTGTATATTTTAAAAGAGTTTGTTAAAAAAAGAAAGAAAATAAAAAACATGCAAAATTATTGTTATTTTTATGCTGTGACTTTGGGCACGATTAGCATAAACCGCAAAATCTGTTTGTTTGTGCGAATACTCCGCATACTCGTTGTATTAGCATTTGGTTTTCCTCACCAGCCCACAGTCCGATCGTCCGTTGGCCAGTCCAATAAATTTTGCAGCACCACGGCCAGCCTGAAAGTCGTTTAAATATCCGAGATAGAAAACTTGTATTTTTATAAGCAAAGTAACAACAAAAACAATATATGCGAATATTTAAATTTGCGGCTTTTGTTGTAAAACAAGCTTCGGGGGCGCCAAACGTAGTGGCATGAGTATCCGTATCTTTTGGGTGTATTCATCTTTATTAGGCATTCATTCATGCGTTCAACTCAAGTCGATAAACTGTCCGAGAGACAAAAGTTTTGCAAGCCATGCAAAATGATGAAACAGCAGCAGCTACAAGGGGGGCTTGTGTCTTCCCCCCATCATCCCCCTCCTGACACACACAACTACACCCAGGGCAGCTCCCTCTGGGGATTAGTTCCAGTGCTAGACATGAAAGAAACCCAACTAGTAATAAGTTATCAATCACATTTTTCGGCATATGCCTGAAACCTGCATGCAATCAATTTGTGCGATAAAGTCAAATGTCGGACAGTCGTTGGGGGTGTCTAGAGGCAGGGGTGTGGGGTCAGTATAGGGGATGGAGCTTTGCCTGTTTAGCATTGTTTGGTTGACAGTTGTAAAGTGATTTGCTACGTGACTGATGTTCCTTTTTTTTGCCAAATTGTGAGAAATATGATTTGTATGCATTAGGAAATTTTGTGTCAGTTCGGGGAGAATGTTAAAATCATTTGTATTGATGCTTGACGAATGATTAATTATAGTTACGATTTATCAATAAAATCCAAGTTGGGACTAATCAGATTAGGATCTTAAATCGTTTCCAAGGGTTGTCTGTACGAGTTTGTCAATCTTAAACTCTTCACCACACTAATATAATTCAAACAAATATTTTCTGCTCTTAAAAAATACATAATTTCTTTATAGACAACTTGATTAATTTTTCAAACTATTAACCTACAGACTTTAATGTGATTTATTTGGATATTTGTCTTAGTTAATTTAATCATTATTAATGTTAAAGTTTTATGGACATAAAACCACTGATTGTCTATGCAAATTTACTAAAATAAACAGCTGTTCATAATTATGGATACACAGAGAACGCTGGATATTCCCATATCATTTTCAATTATGCTACAAATGAATTTATCATTTCAAGCATCATAATAATATTGACAGCGAAAAAACTAATAACGATAATATTGTGTTTACTAATATCGAAACAGGAATTTGTCTCGATTTCCTGTTTATTGATCAACAAACTGAATGAAACTTTTGGATTTTCCGTGGCACAACGAGAAACACAAAAAAAAGTTGAACGGAACTCATAGAACTCAAATGAAAAGTAAGATAAAAATGGCAAAAGTTTCTGTTAATGGCTTATGGAGACTATTTGCAGACCAAGTAAAGGTCTTAAATATGCTAATTTTCAATAAGAATTTATAAAAATAATAATAATAAAAAAAAGAAATAACACATTGTTAAAAATCAACATGCACAATGGAGCGTAAAATGTATAAAAAATGTTAAGTGATTAAATAAAAAATTGACCAAAAGCAAAACTCAAAAGAGCCGCTGATGATGATGATGATGAGGATGATGATGAGACTACCGTGACGAATTCACACGATGTGGGCAGTCAGATATTTCGCATTCAAGGAAGTGCCGCGCGATTTGTAATTTAAAATTCTATTTGAATAGATTGAAACATTTGCCAAGGTCGAGTAGTCGCATCAATGACAACTAATCAATAAAAACAACACCAAAAACAATAAATTGGGATGTCTACCGATTTTTGAGCATTTTATTTTATTTTTTTTCGTTGGGAGATTGTGAAGTGCTTGAAGTGTCTCTCATTGAAGTGCTGCTTGTAACCAAAGTGGCATCTGATCGAGTTGCGTAACGAGGCAGGAGAGAAGTTGTTGTTGGTATGTTGTTGGGTCAAGTGTGACCAGCCAAGTGAGTTGTAAATAGGAATGTACAGCGAATATGGTTATATGGTAGCTTATGACAGATATATTGCCGCAGTTTGTTGCTCTTGACTGCTCCCCAAGCAAATAAAGCTAAGTGCATTGCCTCAAACTCATACTCAAGTGTTTGTTAATGTAAAATGTGTGAGTGTGTGTGTGTTTCTCGTATTTTCGAGGGTAGCTTAGAAGTTGTTTTGCTCGATTTGAAGATTGATTGCAGCCAAAGCCATGACAAATTATAGCTAGTCCTTTAGTTAAACTTTAGATAAAATTGCCCCTTATTCTTTGCCTCCCTGAGGTATAACGTTATATTCAGCGAACTTCTCTGTGTGAAGCTTGCAAACTTTGGTTAAATTGGTGGTTAGGAAACTACGTACATACACTCTAAAATACCACACTTTAAAGCTGCTTAAATAAATTTGCAAGTATATAAGAGCTACAACATTCAAATTTGCAATAAGACTATGATTTATTTATGTAAACTTTAAATACAGCTACTCTATTTCTCTACTAATTTATCTCCCTCAAGTATTGCCCTTTAATTAGGCGAGGTAACACAAGACAAGAATGCATATCTCGCAGATGCTTATTAAACTTTAAGCCTACTTAAAGATAGTTTCAAGTATTGCAATTATAAGAGAGAGAGAGAGCGAGAACCTTTAAGATAAATAATTGGAATTTGTTACACGTAAACTTAATTAGGTTATCTATTTATTTATTCCAACAGCTTGACTCCTCTGTTATTTAACAGCATTGGCCTGACCTCTTGAACTTGCCTTTACATATTATGTACATATATAACCTTCAGCTAGTTCATATTCACAACATGCCACCGCTATATTAATCAGTTAATTCTCCTCCCCCTGCCACCATCTTCTTGGTCCTGTCTTGAGGAGCAACTTTAATGAATGTCAGGCAATAACAATAGTCTTTGTTTGGCATTAAGTGATGGGGCTTGGCAAATTTTGGGGGCTACAAAAATATTATCTCATTTGGCTTCTAAGTGTACAATACAACATAATTTATATGCGTGCACTTGCCACTTGGCATTGACATTGAAAGTCGTGCAAGATGTTAATTAGTTAGTTCATCAAAATTGTACCTGAACCTGAGCATAATAAATATCGCTATAATGAAGACATCAACAACCTGAACAACATCAACAAAAATGTTGTCGGCAACAATAAAAGTGAAGACATTTGGATGGATTGTTGTTGGACAGTCAACACTTTGCTTTTGCTTGTGCTTTTGCTTTGGTTTCGCTACGTGCTGCAGATGAAAGCGATTTTCACTGAGAGACAACAAACCAGCCAACAACCAATGAGAAAAACCATTCCACACCAAACCCAACAACTCAACTCAACTGAACTCAGCTCAACTCAACTGAACTGAACTGAACGCATTATGAAAAACGCTTTTCATATTTATTGTCGGCTCGTTTATGTTTTGTTTTGCTTTTTGCTTTTTACATTTGCTTAACTTCACTTTATTTGTTAAACATAGCCGTAATGAGGGGCAATTTATGATAATTTCAGGTAAGGTCGACACATAAATTTAACTTAAGAGTGAAATTTAAAGACAGTGCCCGCAGCAAAGCACCGCACAGTTCAAAAAGTCAAGAAGACGAGAGAAAGAAAGGTGATAAATAATCGTGGGATCTAGTTGAAATTGCTTAACAAGCAGATATCCTTTATTTAGAGACATCTATGAAGGACACCAATAAGTTGATTGAGCAACTTTTGCAATCAATATTCGATTGTTATGCACATTTTAGGATATTAAAATATATATTTTATATGATCATTAAGAAAATATCATAAGTCTTACTGACAAATTGTCTTGTCTGTAAATTATTTGCAGAACAATGGGAGAATATAAAGACTTAAATAAGTTTTGTATATTTTGAAATGATATTCACATGAGGCAATATTTCAGCATATCCTATTTCAAACTCATTTACAGGATATAAACAAATTTAAATGCTTATATAAGTCCATATATAAACGAACAATTTATAAACAAATTTTCATGTTGTCAATTTATATTGAAACTAATAAATTTGACAGCGCGTAACCAGCTAAAGTAAAGGACGTTGGGTCAGAGGGAACGTGTTCATAAAAAATAGACTTGTCAACTTTGCTGTTGGTTGTCGTTGTTGTCCTCGTTGCTGTTGTTGTTGTTGCAGTTTGTGTTGTGTTTGTTTGTCTGAAACAAGTGAAAGTGTCAACGCCATGAAATATGATGAATGGCCCAGAGAATATGCCCACGAGTTGGGCAGAGACAACAAAAACAAAAAGAAAACGAGAAAAAATGAAAATAAAACGTGAATCGAGACTGGCAGGCTGGCCAATGCGGCGTATACGTAATTTATATGCTCTACATGTGGCGGCGAGTTACTGTGTGTGTGTGTGAGTGTTGTGACTGCAAGTGAAAAGTTTGCCATTGCATTGTACCGGGCAATCATTAACTGCTCCCAAAGATAGCACTGAAATCTAGACATTGTGCAGCGCAAAAAAATGAAAAGATATGAATGAATTACATCCAGAACAATGGAATGTCAGGGGTTCATCCATTGTGTAACGGTCACCATCATTTAGGGATGTATTTAAATTTCTGACAGCGTTTTCACAAGAGCAAATATATTGCATTTATTTATTTTTTTTTTAAGATTTAAATATTGCGGTATTGTTGCGGACATTTTGAGACTCTACGTTAGAGTTTTTTTTTAAGATTATAAATTGATCACATCTCTGATTAGCACAAGACTTGTAACTTTCATTTAAGAAATAAAAATTTCATATTCATTTTATAATAAAATGTGTTTAAGTCTGTAAGTTAAGTATGAATATTAGAACCTGAAGGAATTACGAAGTGTTCATAGTTTATCTAATATCATATGCAATATTCTCTTAAAAAATAACTTTTCAAATTTAAATAAAATACAAAACATAATAACGGCTTGTTTAAGATCTAAATAATGGCAAAATAAGTTAATGATATAGAACCAGTTATTATAGATTTAAAAAACTTTGTTATCACATTATGTGTAACTTTTAATTTAAATAATATTTAAGAGTATTCAATATTATGTTAAACAGAGCATATCAAATTTTAATATAATAATGCGAAATCGAAAAGGAAAAAAATGATACAGAACCTGTTTTTATAGATTTAAGAAACTTTGTTATGTGCAACCTATAGTTTTATTTATTTAAGTAATTTGAAAGCTTGTCTAATTCCTCAATTATATTTAATTTTCAGATCTTTGCCGCAACCTAGCCGATTTAACTTAGACATAATTCATAAGATTGATTTCATGTCTACAGACTGCTACTAACAAGTCTGTGATTTAAGAATTATTATCATGCCCGCCCACAAGTTGAGTGCTTACTACATAAACAACTCTCGCAGGCTAAATTTAAAAAAAAGAGAAAGAAGACAGTGTGATGGAGGCAGGTGGCAAGAGGCAAGTAATAGGGGCAGGGAGAGGGCGCAGAAAAGGGGGCAGCTGTATGCTGATGCTGCTGCTTATCAGGCAGTTGGTGCTGCCTAGGACTTTATAGATAACTGCGAGGACTCGTGGCAAGCGCGTGTGTTGCATAATGAAAATGCTGCGGGCGAACTAAAGCTGAGATAGGAGAAATGGAGGAAGAGGCGGGGAGAAAATGTAGGAGACATTTGAATAGCTGCCTCTACAGTGGCTGCAAAATGTTATGAGCGCATTAAGGCGTATTATTTAGTGCCCCGAATGAAGCTGCTATGAGTACAGAAGAGGAATGGTTAAGAGGAGGAGGGGATTGTAAGAGAAGAGCGGGAAAATCTGGGGTTTTTGACGTTATTTAGTTGCTAATTTCTTTGGCATGTGCCCGCGATGCGTAGTTGGTAAAGTGCTAATTTTCTAGGCAAGTGTGTGAATGGCTAAAAAGGGTTTTGCAGTTGACTTAAAAGCCGAGAAAGTTCAGAAAGAGAATGTAAAAGGTGCTAAAGCGTGTATGTGAGTATCTCAGTGAATGAGTGAGTGCGTCCAACCTCACAATGATGATGTGTGCACAGTAAAAGCAGAAATACGATGAAAGTCAAATAGTTGACCACATGAAATCGACTTGTTATTGACAATGAAACACCTTTGAAATTGTAGTTGCGAAAAGTTTAGTTACTCTTCTTTGATTTTAGCTTTGATTAACACTGAAAGATGCGTCATGTTTCTTGTGAACTTAGAGATCTTAAAAGTTAGAGCTAGAAAGCACAGTGTATAGTTACAGTTTAGTCAATTTACTACTTTATAAGTAAAGATTTAGGGCGGCAGTTTTAAGATAAAAGTTTCATATAGATTAAATTACATTTTCTATATTTAGATGTTAAGTGAAATATTAAATTTTCTCAACAAAATCAAACAGATTTCTCATAGAACTTGAAAGCAATGAGAATCTATGATTTAATATTTGCCAGCTGCAGTCGTCGGCCCAGAATATTCAATAGAATCCATTGGGGCACAATGGAAACCCATTGAAAATCCATTCAACTGAACTGAAACGACCGACAGTAACAGTAAATCTTCAGCACGCACCTCAAAACAAATTCTACGACAACAATAAAAGTTTCTCATGAAGAAGAAATATGAAAGAAATAAAAAAAAAGTAAGAAGAACAAAAAATAAAGCTAAACAAATATGAGAAAAATACTCGTACTCGTATGTGATGCGTGTGGCGACGGAACAAACCAGGCCTAGGTAACAAGCTAAAGTCTATGACCTGGCCACCTATAGCACTATAAAGTTATAAAATCCCCTACCCCCTCCCCACCTTACACACTCACCTCTACACCCACTACACTCTTGTGCGCCGACTGTTGGCAATCAAAAGAGGCGGCGGTTTTCTTTTGGGCTGCGACTCTTAGCCTAAGCGCGCGGTACAATGAACTTTGTGCAGCATTGGGGGCAGAGAAGAGAGGGGCGGGAGTTTGGTGGGGGTGGGGGGGGGCGTGGTCGAGGGTCGCCTTGTGTAATGCAACGCAAGCAGAAAGCATCAGAGAGCAGGTTGCATGCTGCGTCGACTGCGGCTGTTTGCATTTAAATTTTTCACATTCAATTCATCTGAGGCCTGCCAACAAAAAAGCAAACAAAGTTACAAAGAAGAGGCGCCCCGAGGAATAGCAGGGGATGAAAGGTGGCTGAGTGAGGGGGAGGGAGGGGGGGTAGCTTGGGCTAAATGCTGCACAAAATGAAGCTAATACTTATGTTGCAAACTAAGGCTATGCCACGTCCCCCTACTAACAACTGCCCTACACTAAAATGACTGGCGGGCTTTATTCTTCTTTCAAGCAGCAAAAGTTGCCGTTGTGTTGATTTTTAACCTGGCAACAGCCTCCCCTCTGTTGGCATTGTGTGGGCGTGGCAAGCCAACGTGCAACAACATGTGTATTAGTGTGTGTGCTCATTTCATTCAATTCACTCATTTGCGCTTTTCCAACCTCCTCTACAGCTCTCCAAATCTCCCCTTGATCTCATTCCAAGCCAGAAGAAGAGAGAGCTCCCCTTAAAAAAAAATGTGAGAAATAAATTTTAGAACTTTATCTAAATGCTAAGTCTCACAATTGTTGACCTGCTAACCTCCTAAAGGTCTGCCAGACCACTGATTAAAAGTGTCCAGCAAGAAAGTTTGAAGACTGAGTGAGAAATTTAATTAAATTACAAATTTATACAACAAAATTTGTTTCGGTAATATGTTTTAGATTTCAAATATTGTGTAAAACATTTTAGGGTAATCCTTAACATATAAATCAATTTTTTTACGCTATTTTCATAGTTAATTTATTACGGCTTGTGTGGTCCGATTTATATAAAATTTGTTCTGTTTTGTTCAATAACCATTTTGAGGATAATTTTAAAGTTTTCACACTGAAAAAAGCTCTGATCTTTGCCATTAAAAAACCCGACCAATACAGTTTCGCAGTCCTCAATTGAATTAACAAGTCACCATCCGTTTAAGAAATGGGTAGATTTCAATTCCACCTTTCCAAGAAGCCCAAGTGTAACTCAGTGTGACCAATAGATTACAAATCAAAACATACCAAAGTCGATAAACAAAAATATGGATTACTTTTTCCCCAAACTAATATTTAAATTGACTTAATCAATTATATATTAATTTATATAATATAAGAAGAAAATATATTATCAGAAAGTTAAGCGTTGCTTTAATTAGTTCTTTTTAAATTATACTTATATTCTATTAATATATGGTAACAAACTTAATAGACTCTTGTTACAGGGTCTAAAAACATCTAGCTACAGAAATGCCTACTAAATATTAAGAGGAATATGTCATATTAAATAATTAAATTAATTCGAAATAAATCGATATTTTGGAAATATACTTAATTTCCAGAAATGGTTCTTTATATGAAATTTGTTTAAATTTTCGTAGTTCCCAGATTACATTATTTAATTTAAACTTCAAATTTATATAAAATAATTAAATTAATTCGAAATAATCATATATTTTTAAATTCTATTTTATTTCTATAATCTGCACTTTATTTGAAGTTTAAGAAATATATATAATGGTTCCCTAATCATCTTTAATAAATTTAAGTTTCAGCTAAATTTCAATTGGAATACATAATCTAAAATAAATATATAAATTCGAAATAAATAGATATATTGGAATTATATTTAATTTTCAGAAATCGTCCTTAATTTGATATTTGTAAAAATATTCGCAGTTCCCAAATAATCTTCATTAAATTAAAATTTCACCTAATTTCAAATGGAATATGTTATATGTATATAATAATTAAATTAATTCGAAATAATTAATATACTTGAATTCCGTTTAATTTCCAGAATCTACTCTTTATTTGAAATTTGTAAAAATAATTGCAGTTCTCAAATCATCGCCATTAAATTTAAATGCTTGAAAATGCATTTTAAATGAAACTGTTCACTTTGATGCTCATTGTTGTGGGTGTATGTGTGTATTGTATGTACTGTGTGTTTGTGTGTGTGTTATGTTTCTATTGCCATTGTTGCATTGTAATTGAAGTTGCGTGTGTGTGAGTTTTGTGTGTTTGTGTGTGTGTAAGCAAAATACCGTACACTTGCTAACAAGCCAACTACGTGCATCTAACGTTCAAATGGGCACAACAACTAACACGACAACTACAACAACATTAACAACTCGAACAGCATCGACAACAACAACAACTCGTGCAACAAGATGCCGCTCGGCAACCACAACTCGACTGTTGCCGGCGAGGATACGAACGAAACGAGCTTCAGGTCCAGTAAAGCTTCGCTTGCATCAGTGTGAGTGTGTGAGGCCACAACGGTAAATCATCAGATACACACACCTGCAGACGTTTTATGCTTACACACAACTGCACTCCACGCGCTTTGATGACAACTAAACTCACCCGCCAATTCACCACCCCCAACTCCCTATCTCCTCTTTTATTTAGCAACTGACTCCCTCTTTCTGTATATATCTCTCTCTCTCCCTCGTTTACTCTGCTTTTTAGTCTTGTTTTGCCAACACTGTGCATTTTTTATTTATTATTTATAACACGAATTGACAAAAACAATTGACAAAACGACTTTCACATGCACTTTTAATTTACTTGAAGCCTTACAATTTATATTAAATTAATTATATACTTACAACATATTTTGAGAGATAATTAATAAAGAGTTTGCTTTTCTTTTGTTTTTTTTTTTTAATTTTAGAATTGAATTTAACACTTTTAAAATTATTTATTTTATTTATTTCTTTTAGAGATATATTTAATTTTAAATTGAATTAATTAAATAGTTTACTTGATCTATTTAGATGATGCTTATTATTTTGATTGAAACTCATATTAATTTAATTTTTAATATTTTCTATTTCTTTAAGTTTTAATATATTCAATATTCTTGATCAATTTTCCAAGAATTTCAATAGTTAATTAAGAGGTAACTTTCGTAGATTATTCTTACATATTTTAAATTTAAAGTTAATCTTAAAGCTTAATTAAATACATATTCTTATTATTATCTCTTTTTATCAAGACTTTTATTGCAGCTTTGAAATCTTATTAATTATAATATATATAATATATATTTAGATCTCAGGGAAACTTGTTACAGCATTTTCTCTAAACGGTCTTATAACATTTAATTGCTTAAATTGAAATAATGATTATTACTATCTATATAGTGAAACATGAAACACAGTCCTAAAATAAACTCCTGCGAAACTGACTTGCAAAAAGGCGACAATTCTTTAATGTCTGACTTCCAGACTTGATAAATAGAACAAAGTACACTCCCAACTCCTCCCTCTCGGTCTCACCCACTTCCTGTCCCTTTCTAACTGTAGCAAGGCCATAAAAAGAAGGAGAACAAAAAATGATACAGAATACAGTTCATGTGGAGCGTCGATTGAATGTCTTTTTGTATTTGGGTCAGCAATGTTGTCGCGCCTGGCCACTTGACTGCTGGTTGAGGCTGTTGTCCCGGTCCGGGTTCCAGTTCCAGCCTCTTGCGTATTTGGGCCACGTCAGAGGCCAGAGGATGTGGTGATGAGAGGGGAGGAAGGAGAGTCTGGTAGCTAAGGGGAAACTCGTTTTTAATCGTTGTCAATGGCCAAAACGTTAAGTGTCCCGTTCGCTGTCGTAGTGGACGCTGCACTTTGCCAAACACGCGACGACGCGGCTGCGGTTGCCACAGGCAGTGGCATGGTAAAGTGGGTGAAGGGGGCAACATAGAGGAGGTGGGGGATCATTTTGCGGGCCAATTTGCTGGCTGCTGCATTTGAAACTTGTTTCCAAGTGCTCGCAGCGCTGTCATCGTCCATCGGGTTGCACTTCAAAACAGGTTGCACTGTTAGTTGCACTGATTTAGTTGCACGCTGATTGCTGATTGTTGTAAATCGCAACTGATAGCCCCCTCCCGTCTGCCCCACTCCAGTCTCTCTCTTGTACCCCCTTGGGCGCACTCTCACATTTCAAATAAATTATTAACAAATGGCACAGTTGGTCACAGTTATGGAGTTATCCACCTATCGAGACGATATTGCGCTCTTTAACTACACGAATAACAAATACTAGCTAACAACATTTACACACACACGCACACACACACATATATAATCATCATGTGTGTGTGTGTGCATTTCCAAATGATTGCCTACAATTTGGTCGTGCGCAACGATTTGAATTTTTTTCCGTTTTATTATTATTTTTCTTCTTTTTTTTTGGTATTTAATACGCATGACTTCAGCTTGGGATCTGTTGTTGTTTATTTATGTATGTTGTAACTGTTTTCTGACTTTTGGACGTATTCATAGACCCGCTTTTTCCTCTTCACCATCATCGTCATCATCTTCTTATTTTGGTGCTAAACGAGTTACCAATGCGAATTGCGTGGGTTACTCGCTTTGTAATTTATATGTGTAGAAAGAAGAAGACTACGGAGTTGCCAACAGAATGTTGAATTACTGCTGTGATATTACTGTGCTTAATATGTGGAATGAACTTGGCTTAGAAGGGACAAACAGCAAACGAATAGCAGTTGGTAAAATAACTAAGAAAAGAGTTGAATCTTTGACATGACGTGAGTTAATCCATCTATAGTGATTGTAAGACTTAATATGATAAAATAATAATATAATAGGCGTGGTTACAGCAGGTTCTGCACTAAATGACATCAGAAACGTTGGAAATTATACTACTAGTTAGACAAAGAAATGGAGAAACAAGGAAAGAATTAATAGGCAACATATACTATATTTACTCTTTAGATGAAGAGGACAATATTTCTAAAATTGTTAATATTGTTAAAATTATGGAAAATGTTTATGTCTTTGGAATTGTTTATCTTATATCAGAATATAAGCATTTGGCTATCTGAATTCCAACAACTATATGACTATATGACATAAGGAATAGTTATAGATATCTACCAGAAATTGGTTTAATTTTAACGAACTAAAACGCTTTATACTTAAGTCTTTTAAAGGCTCATCCAGTAATACATATCTTTAAACAAATCCAATGCTTATTTAAGCAAAAGTACGATGAACAAAGACTATGAAAAGAGAGTGTAATTGGAGATTGGTATTTCTTGAACAACTGTACAACTCAATTGGAAATTGATGCCAACTCGAAAAACGATTTTAAATGGTCAGATAAACAGTGGCAACTGATTGCTGCTGCTGCATTTGGCCAATGGAGCGAATGGCGCAAAGGCGATTCAGTTACCGCATCAACAACATCAACAACATCATCATCATCATCATCATCATCAACAACATCATCATCATCATCATCATCATCAAGAAGTTGACCGTTTAGGGGCAGTCGAAAAAAACAACAACAACAAAACGAGTCAATCGAGTTGCGTCGCATACCAAATAGCTAAAGGAAAAGCAAAGAAAAACCTCTCTGAAAAGTGCGTTACAACAACGAAAACGAGATGCCCGAAAATCACAAAAGCGTGGCAGCAATTTCAAGCTATTAACGGTTAATCTGGTATAGGCCTTGTCTTCCTTGACACGTCACGCTGGTCAACAGTTTATTGGCCATTGAATATGTGTCAAGCGAGTATTAGTTATGCGTAGTTTGTTGTGTTGTTGTAGTTGTAACTGTAGCTGTAAATGTATCTGTGCCTATGTTTTGTAAATGTATCTGTATCTGGGTGCCATTGAGCTGCTGTATCTATGACAGGCTCTTAAGTGACCTTCAGGCATCCATTTGGATGGCAATTAGCCGCATTTATGTGCGTTTCATGTTCTTCTCTCGTTGTTCCTGTTCTTGTTTTGCAGTTAAATGTTGCATGCGACATTTGCCACACATGACACGCGCCACATGTGTTTTTGATATGCCAATCGAGTGACCCACGGTCAACGCTGGACATCGATGCCACAATATGGATGCCCTGCTCATTACAGCTAATTAATGGAATTCGCACTACATTTCGCACAAGTTTATGGCGCTTAGAACACGCCCATATCCCCATTGGGGTGTGTCGCGTTCTGTTAATTGGTTATTTATTTTGTTTTATGTGCGTTTCGGCAAAATATTTTATTATACATATTTCTTTCTATTTTAACTTTGCTTTCTCGATTCGAAAAACTTAGTTTTTTTCTGATTCTTAACAGGCAGTTAAGAGGGTCATTGGCTAAGAATTAATGGCTCATTTTAATGGGCCATTCGAGAGCACTTTGAAAAAGTGATCAGGCCACACACACACACACATTCGTACACTCCCAGACACACACACACACACACACTTCTATGCAGAAGCTTTAAATGTAATTAGTGTAGCTTTGTGGAAATCAACTGGTCATAATGGGTCAAAGAGCATGTGAAATTTTGGTTTTACCTTGGTTAACATTTAAGCGGCTTAAAAAAGTGGGGCATTTACCTGAAAAGATAACAAATTATGAGGGAGAATATTAGTAAAGTTTAAGTTTTTCTAATTTTAACAAGTATTTAGGATTTATTTAATAGCTCAACCTGAATTTAATAAATGCCTGCGTCCCTAAAAACTTAAAGTCTGTTTCTAGCATTATGAAAAGCTATTTTTAAATTTATTAAGTTTCTTTTGAGTCTGTTGCACGCAGGTGAACAGAATAAACAAAACATCTTGACTGTTTTCAAAGTGCATTAAAGCTTTTATTTAATCAAAACTGTCCGCTTTAAGCTCCATGAATAGACAACAACAATTCAGCAGCACTTCCCTGTTAACTAAATCAAAATTGCCATACTCGTCTAGTCTTATTGGCACTTAAGCTTGTATATAGGTAATCAGATATTACACTTTGTTTCCCAAGATTCCTTTTATTATTATTATTTTTTGCGTCTGCTAATGGTTCATAAATTGCATAAAGAATATACCGTAGGGAGAATAAAACCTGTTTTTACACAACACATTTATTAAGGAAATATAAAACATTTTTGCAGCAGAACCTCTCAAATTTCTGACAAAAAAGAAACAAAATCAAATTGAAAATCCATTGCACCCGGCAGAGCCGGCAAAATAACAACAAATTTACGCCTTGACGCTGCAAATTTAATGATAAAAGAAGGAAATACAGTATAAGAGGGATAGCGAGAGAGTGGAGAGTTGAAAACAGGATATGAAAAAAAGATAGAGAAAGGAAAATGCATAAATTTTATTGCAATATGCATATTAAATTCAATAAATTTCGCATGGAGAGAAGCAGTAAACGGAGATAGATAGTCAGACTGGCAGACGCCTCTGATATACTAGTCTATATATATACATATACATATATATATATATTTATGTATATATATATATACAGAAATATACATTTATGTAGAGACAAAGGCAGAGATAGAGTCCTCTATTTATACTTATGTAGCTCAAGGATGGATGCGCGGTTGATGCCAGTCCACAGGTCGAATTGATAGACACATAAAATATGTTCTGTGAGCGATGGAAATGGATGGCGACAAGTGACAGTAAGTTACAATCGATATTGCGCGACGAAAAACTACCCTATAACAATGGACTGAAGTTATCGATAACTAATTAACTTAATTAAAAAATTTATAAATTACGTCAAGATATTGGACTTTTAAAAATGAAAGCTTTAGTTATGAATTAAAGCAGCTCTGACACTAGAAATGTTGATTAAAAAAAATCAATTGTCTTTATTTGATATTATTAATGCTATCAACTGTTTTCAACATATATATATATATCAGGAGATATTTCAATAAATTATGGAAAATATATTGCAAGCCAATGTAATTCGATCGATAACTTTGCAGCTCATCTCTCGAAATCTAGTAAGTAAATTGATTATCTTGATTTGTGCGTAAATACCTGTACTTTATTTTAGATTGAAATTCCTTTACTCTGTTCTTAAGAAACCCAATTGTTATCGATTTATTTTATAGGGTATAATAATAGATGCCAAAATTTGAAGAAAAAGGTGTGCTTTCGTTTTTATTCTATTTTACTTGCTCTTTTGCCAAAGCCAAGCGACAAAGTTTATTTAGCCCTTGACTTGGAATTTGAATTCGACTTTCGTACGTTTCAAAGTGCGGGATTTGAAGTAGTCAGAAGGAGAAAGAGAGCTGGGGAGTGGTGAATGGAAGTCTGCATAAATCGAATCAGTTGACAAAGGATCGGGAGCTGGGACACCTGCCCGGAGCACATCATCTAGCAGCACAGCATTTGTAATGTGCTTGAAACTGGCAACGTGATGAGAACCCAAAGTGCGCCATGAAAGTCTACCCAAAAATAGCTCAAGATTTATATTTAGCTTAGCAGAAGGCATCATTTTATTGGCTGCAAACCAATCATTACCAATGCTTCGTTCTGGCTTAATGATGGTCTTGGCCCCACATTCAGGCAAAAAATGATCCCCCGTGGAGCTTCGATTGGCAGTTCGATTGGCCTTCATCTCTTTCTCTGTAGTCAAAGCTACATTTAATTAAATATCAGTTTTGGACACAGCCTCGAATCAAAGAAACTGGCATTGGGCTGGAATTGAAACGGCTTCCATGCAGCATGTAGCGTACAGCATGTGGCATGCCGCATTCCCGTACCAAAAATAAACCAAACCGAACTTGAAGCCTCTCGTTGTGCGTTCTGTGATTGGTTTTTGCTATCGCACACAGAAATAGTTTGAACTCGCAAATTGCAAAATTCAAAATAACAAATTGCATCGATGTTGCCCCTGTTGGTGTCGCGATTGTTGTTGTTTCTGGTTGTTGTTGTTGGTGTTGTTTTATTCACTGCGGTCGTCAACTTTTGCCGCTTGCAACTTTGCCGATTGGCGGGCGGCAACCGCGATTGCTGTTGTTGTTCTTGTTGCTGTTATTATTGTGTTGGCTGTCTATAAAACTGTGACTGGACCTGCCCCCCTCTCAAAAAGCCAACCCACTCAGCCAGAGGCGTCGTTAGCGCAAATTGCTAACAGGGAGTGAATAGCAAAAGCTGCAAAAACAAGTGACTTGCACTTCAACTTCAACTTGCTGACTTTAGGCATCGAAAAGTTAATGCTTTTTGTCTGCTTTTCAGCTGTTCGTGCAGTTAACGTGGCCATTGAATTGGTAACAAAATTAATTATTATGTTAAATGCATTTTAAGAGGAGGCTGCTTTAAGCAATTGAATGCAATTTATTCTAACTTAAATGAATTATTATTTATAAAGTTTCTGATTTAATTAGGAGATAACAGATTGCAACTAGATTCATAGAAATCATAGAGAAAAACATTTAACAAATAACTTAATATATGGCTTAGTATAAATTAATTTGATTGCATTTTCTGTGCACTGTGGAATGGGTCAAGCTGTCCACTTTAATTCTACGAGTTATAAAGATACTTGCAATTTAACGTATAATTTCACGTTTACGCATAAAAACAGCGTATCGAAGTAAAATACGATGCGACACAAAGCAAAAATATCTAGTTGAATACTCAATTCAAAAAAACCTCATTTATGCACAGTAAAACGTTTACGAATGTGACATAAAAATGAAGTAATAAATTAGAATGCCCAGGTAGATGTTAACCTATTATTAGTGAGTAAAACGTTTACGAATTCAACAAAACAAGGAACAATGAAATTTAAATTTGCTTATAAAATTGTCAGAAAATAATATAAAAAGGAATTAATTAGAGATTCAGCGGCAAATAAATAATTAAAACGACGTTTGACGTTTTAAATTGTCTACATAACAGGAACACAGTAACTGAATTATAGTTTCTATAATAAAATAAATAATAGCTTTAACTTAAGGCTGAAACTGCAGTATAAATAGTTAAATAACAAGCAGAGCGAGCTAAAATTTTTAATTCAATGCACTTACAAAGGATTCTACGTTTGGGTTCAAGTGTTTTTCACAGTTGTTGGGATCATAAATCAACGCATTACGTATATTTCTTTTGCCATTATACGTTTTACTTCTTTCGCTGTCAGTTTTAATACTGAGATTAACATTTTACTGCCCCCAGTGGGAACGCCGCTGGCTTTAGAGTAAGGGAATCAGAATGGGAATGGGAATAGAGTCAGCGATGGGAATAGTAGCAGGGATAGGAGCAGGATGGGCAGACTTAGTGTCCTTCTGGCTAAAGTTCTGTTCTACAGTGTATTGTGTGCTGTGTGCTTTGTGCCAAAATCAACCGCGAATGCAATTAAATAGAATATATCGTCTGGCAGCCAATGGAGGGAAGCTCGTGGATTCACCAGACCAGACTCGAGTCCAGAACTTGCCTCAGACTGTGGCAGCCATCAGCCGAAACTCAAAACTCACTCGCTTGGCAATAATTCAGCGTTGTTCACTTTGCTTGTTGTTGTTCGTTGTTGTCTTTTTGGTTGTTTTTGGGTTGTTTTCGATAGTTGTTATTATTGTTGTTGTTGTTTTTGTTGTTGCTGCTGCTGTCGGCGTTGACCAAAATGCGATGCATTTGCTGTCCATTGCAGTTGGCCGCTTGTTAAGTAATTTTGTTAATAGCCCCGGCCGGGCTTCAATAAATCTTTGTGGCTGCCACAATTCGTTGCACATTTCATGCTCTCTTTGCTGCCGCTTGGCAGACCCAACGCTATCGCTATTAAAATGGAAACTAGTTCACCCAGCAAAGCCAAGCTCTTGCAAATCTCAAGAAGCTCAATGAAGTTGTTGCACGTCGACTAGCTGCCTCTTTTTTTGTTGTCGTTGTTGTTGCAGCTGCCACCCACACACACACACACAAAAATATGCGGCAAGCAAGCGAAAATTGCTGCACGCACATCTGAGTAGACAACGCCTGTGTCTGCCTTCAGCCTACAAAACAAATGCTTCATCAAATAACTTTGTCGACTTTCACCAATTTGTGGCATCGATTCGAACAATGGCAATAAAAATAACATTATTATAATCATTATCATTACTTGGATTATTTCTCTACTCGAATTCTGCTCAATTTGAAGAGCCAACACGTGTATTTAATTGTTTTCTTGTCATGTTACTGTCACGATGCATGCTAAATTTTAGACAACTCTATGTTGCCACTTTATAGTTTTAATAACATTTCCAAGTTTATCGGAAGGCCATCTGTTGTTACAAGTCTCAAATGAAGAAAAAAGTCTGCAAAAAAGCCTCTGATCAAAAAAATTTTTAACTAAGTTCTTAATATGTTTTGCTTTCTTTTCTTAGAAAATAATTATAGAAAAATAATATTAACTCGTAATTAATAGCTTGAAAATGTAAATTAACATTTTAGCTAAAAATAACGTTTACTTTAAATCTTATTCTGCTGGGAATTTATTTCTTTGATAATATCATATTGATTCAAACTACCAAAATTATATTGGAATAATTTTATTTGAATAAGGATTTAATTAAAAACTATTTGCATTACTACCTTTTATTATTATTTTGATTATTTTTAAAATATTTTATTCTATTAATATTATTTTATTCAGTTAAATAAATAGATATATATATATATATTTAATTTTGGTGTAGTTCTTCTTTCTTAATGAATCTTATTTAATTTTGCTTATTAATTTCATTAATTTTTTATGCTGTTCCATTTACTGTTTCTTGAAACTAGACTTCATTTTCGGCTTGCTCAACATTTGCCCCAATTCTGTTGGGTGTCTTCCGTCTTGGCCAGCCATAAATAACTTTTGGCTCTCTAATTTTCAGTGGCTAAGAATGTTGGCTCACTGAAGTTGATGACGGTGATTATAACTGCACCCTGTAACCGCTGCTAGCTGCTCCATTCCACTCTGTCCATTCCCCTTCCTCTTCCATTTTGTTCTGTTGTAATTTACACCTGTTGCGCTTAAATCCAACCAATGAAAAGTGCACAAATGCTTACACAAAATTTAGCAACTTCCACAGCAAAAACAACAATACACAGCCGAGTGAGTGTGTGAGTGTGTGTGTGTGTGTGCGGAGACTTTGTTAAATGGAATTTAATTATAAAATAATTATGCGCTCATTTGTTGCTTTTGTTTTAATTGTTTGGCGCTTGCTTAATTTGCCTCATTAGAAACATTTTTTTGTTGCGTTTGTTGTGTTTGTTTCTGTTTCGGTTTTTGCTCGCTATTTGGGTCAGGCACTTTTGCTGTTCGCTGGCTTTCTGCAACAATCCATCTGTTTGTCAGTTCGTCAAGCCGTCAATTAAACCACATCAGTTGGCCAACCTGCAGCAACTGCTTCTTTAGCATGCGTATATTTTGTTTGGATACCCTGTACAGGAATGTGTCATGGGATATACTATTGAATTTAACAAAACCTGAAGTATTTTCTAATTTTCTTTTAAATTTTAAATGTTCAATATCACTCAGGGAAAGCATATATTTAGATTACTTATTACCTAGAGGGTATATCCTAGTCAATCCAATCTCTTAACAAATTAGCTCTATTTACAGTTTTCAGTTTTAGTTTAGTTTTTTTTTTGTTTTGCCTGGTAATAAAAGTGCAACTCATTTAAATTGGCTAAAATCAGTTGCGTAATATTTCGAGTTAGTTGTTCTGCTTATTTAGCAACATTTCATTGAAGTATTTAACTAGTATTTTCATTACTTTGTATACTCGTTTTTGTTTGGCATTTCGACTTCATTAAAATTAACATTTTTTTATGCTGCAAAGCGAGGCAAGCTCCGGCCAGGAAATCAATTACAAAACTGCAATTCTAAAGTTAATTGCAAAAACAGACTCATACGCAGCATTGCACAAGAATTAAATGTACATTTATGTATTTATGCATTGTCAGACTTCAATTGTCTATTCCGTCATTAACAATGTTTAGTTTTTGCCTTTAATTTGGTCATGGTTATTGGTAACTTGTCTTGATTTGACGCATTCCACTTAGTTACCCCAGCAAATGCCTTTGATCTTTTTCAACTGTTATTTTGCGCAATAATTAACTATTTACAATTAAGGTTTATGTTATAATTACTTATTTTTAAATTGTCAACTGAGACTAAGGACATTAACCACTTAATTGCGCCTTGATTATGGTTGATAAAATTTTATGTTACAACAATTTGATCAAGCGTAGGTAAATAGATGATAAAAAATTATTCTAAATGTGAATATTAATTAAAAAATATCCATTCATACTCTATCTATCTGACATTTATCTTTAGAGTTTATTTCATTATAACTTCTTGTAATTTTTGTCACGTTTGATTTAATCTTTGCAGAGCTGTATTGAAAGTATCATAAATAATTAAATAAATTAGTTACTTTATTAATTATTTAGCAACTAAAAATATAATGAATTTGGCAGTTGTTTTCCTTATACAATTTCAATATTAAATTAATTTAATACAAATCATTTTTCAAATATTAACTCAGTTATGTAAATTATTAAAAAATATAAATCTAAAACACCATATCTGACCACTTTTTGCATATTCAGTGCTGTGCATGATTTAGTAATCATTTTATTTTAATTTTCATTTAATATTTTCAATGAATATTTAAATGAAAACATTTTTGAATTTTTCGTGCACGTTTAAAGTTTATATATATTTTTATTTCCTCTTTATGATTGGTAGCCATAATTTATTTGGGTCGTTAAATATTCGCACTGATTGATTCAATATATATTTGTCGCCTTTTGCCACTCACATTGCGTATATATTTTTCCCAGCTTTAATTAACTAATTGTAAGTACAATAAGGAAAAAAGAAAAGGAAAAACATTTGTAATTGCAATTGAGTTTATGTGTTGCAAGCTAATTGCCACACAGTCCAACGGGCAACTTTTATCCCGAAGAAAACAAAAATAAAGCCACTACACTGATTGATGTTAATAATCAATGTAAGTATAAGGATATATATATATATAAATACGATATATGTCAATAATACAATACTAAGCCATAACTAAATTACACAGCTAGACAAAACGTGAGGGGCATGCCGCAAATGATAGAGAGAGGCTGCAAGACCTAAGGCGGGAAGGACATAAAGCCCCAATTCCACATGCAAAGGGATGTTTAATCCGTGTGAGGCCAAGGAATCTCTGATTCACAGACCCAAAAACTGAAATATTAAACAGTCAGCAGTCGGTAGTCAGGATAACAGTTGCCTGGTGCATCCTTCGCTCCTTTCACAATGAAACTCGAATGAAATATGATACAAACACAAAGCATGTCCTTAGTTAGGCATGCAAATTGTCAGCGAAAAATGTTTTGGCACAACGACAAATGGAGAAAAAATAAGTAAATAAAAGAAAAGGGAAAAAATTGATATGAAATATGTATAAATAAAATGTATTATAAATATATGCATACAAATTGCGATTCGTTTCCCATAGCAATTGTCTGGCATTTATGATCATATCATTTGGGTCGCATTGAGAATATATATTTAATTAAATAGCATATCAACATGTTTCAATATGCTTATAAAGAAATATGACGCGAATTGAATAATATAGGATTTCTTTTCATTAGTCTTATAGATATGGTAGGATTTTCTTTTAAAAACTCATTATGTTCTCTTGCTGACAATCTCTATTTACATTCCAGATTTTAACCATCCAGAATATTTCTGTAATCTGCAGGTTTCCTGGCAATCCCTAAACTATTAAGTTGTATGATTAAATTCCTGTTATACTTACTATCCTGAATCAAATAAATTCATAGTGTTAATTTTATTCAAGTCAACTGCTTAAACGCTTAAGTTGAATACACCTATTAGTTTTTTCGCAGTCATTTCCCTGCATTCTATTAAAAACAGTTGATTAGCTATTGAAAGAAACCCCACGCAGTGGATTTTCTAATGCGGCTAATTGAAATTGCAATTACTTGGAGAGTGGCGAATGTTGGGCCCGTTCTCTAATTAACACACATTTTAATTATTAATTGCAGCACTTAATTTATAGGCTCCACACCGACTGGCAACCTTTGCCCTGCCATCCTCCATCCTTTTTCCTCCCTTCTTCATTATCCCTCAATATAGACTGCGTGTTGGCATGGAACAAATTGCAATTTACTTCAAGTGTCCTGCTGGCCGGGCCAGGACCAAGTTTTCAATGGCTTTGTGTCTGACTCACACTCCCTTTCACTCTCCCTCTTCCCCCTTTCTTCTGTCTCCTTTTCTACCTGAAGAAGTGAAAAACTATTCGCCGTGATTTCAGTTGGACCTAAAAAGTTGGTAATTTGTCTTTTGGCTTTCGTTTTTGAAATATAAATTGAATTGAAAAGTTTGGCATATGATTTCATTACATTTATATTTTTGATTCATTTCCATTTTATGATTTTATTTTTTTGTAACTGTTGTTTGTTGTTTTTTGCTTTCATTCTACTTGGTCAAAATTAATTAAGTGCATGCAGCATGCATAACGGCCAAGAAACGTTTTCACTTCAGAATTCATTTTATTTATTGGTATTCTCCAAGTGGAATCAACAGCGGTAACAACCCAAAAATTATACAAGCTTCACTTGGAATACTAGAGGAAAAGAGAGGGTTTAAAGGGGAGGCAGGGGGTCATCATTGGCGATTACCAAGGCGAAATGAATTAAAATAATGCAAATGAGCCACAAAACAAACTATAAGAGAGCTCGAAAAAAATAACGAAGGAAATGCGGCGAGCTGAGGAAAACTGTGGAAAACTGTGGTGCAAGAACAACTGAGAGAACAAAAGAAATACGGTTTTCTTCTATTTTTCTTCTGCTTCTCCTCTTTTTCTTTTCTTTATGCTCTTCTTGTTCGCGTTGTTGCATCGTTTTACTCAATGATGAGCCAACCAACAACGTGCAGCTTCTGGCCAGAACGTTGTTGGTACCAAGTGGCGGAGAGGGTTCTCAAGCGGAGGGGAAAGGGTATGGGGTACAACAGCAGCTGTTTGGTAAGCGTGACTTCTGAGTGCCAAAGAAACACTAACAATAAGCAGGAGAGAAAAAAAGAATGAGGGGAGAAGAAAAACAATTCTTTAATGAGCTGCATGAACTGCAGAAGTTTCCTTTCCTTTAAAAAGTGAAGGCATAAATCAGTTCACAATCAACTAACTTAGCTTCAACTTGGATTTGAGCTTAGCGATAACGTTTTCCACAAGGTGCTTAACACATTGCGGAAAATATTTTATATGAGAAGAAAATTCAAGTTAAGAACGGCAAAGATTCAGTTCAATGGAAGGAATGAAAAGACTTAAAGGGAAGGATTATTTATTTATATTTCCCCCTACAATATATAATAGTTTATTTTTCTATTATTTTATTTTCAGCTCTGATTTGTGAACTGGAAACATGTTCTGTCGGAGACAGATGAAATTCAATTTGAACAGTTAAAATATCACATAACAGTTGGAATTTCTACCTGTGGCGAAAAGTACGAGAATCTAGAAATTTATATTTATGAAACGTAAAAATATAAATAGTTTGCTGCAAAAGAATCCCATGGAAAGTTGTTAGAACGCGTTCCTGTCGCATTTCCGTCCGCAGGGTGCATGAAAAACATTCAGCTGCCAGACAAACACGTGCCACACAGTCTAATGTTGGCCATTTCCTGTTGGCCAACACGAAAACGAAAAACACAGTCAGAAGCCCAAAACACTCTTCCTCTTCTTCTCTTCTTCTCTTTTTCTCTCTTTCTCTCCCTTTTTCCCGTCAGTCTCAGTGCCAGGCATTCTAAAATGCATAAAGTGAAACTATCTTGTGCGTCACCAACAGCAGCAACAGCAGCTGCAACAGCAGGTGGCAACAACGTGTGGGGAATGGAAATGGAACTGGGGAATGATAGGACGAGTGGTCAGGATTGGGTCTCTCTCTGGCTATGCGAGGTTAGGTTAACTATGGCCTTCTTGTTTGGCCGTTTTTCTAGCCAGAGCATAAAGGAACTTGCAAGGGAAATGAGACCACAACACCACACAAAGGCATCAGCAACAACAACAGCTGCAACACGCTAAACAGCTAGTAACACACTTATAGATACGCTATAAAATATATATAAAATTAAAATATGATATGATATGAAGCAACCTTATAATAAATATAAGTATGTATGCATATAATAATGCAAATACAAATAAATAAAACAATCAAATAATTATGTAAAAATCAGAAAATGGTAATAATATATTAGCTATGTTTGGGTCATATTTGTATTTACTTTGTAATTTGTGATGTGTAATGTAAAGATGAAGCTAATCAATAATTTATATATATTGACTAGCTCCCTAATTAATAAGCTTTATTTTGTAGCGCTGGGAATCAACTCTGAATAAATAAATAAATAAATAAAATTAACATCATTTGCATTTCCCTTTTATTTAACTAAGGCACTTGAAACTTACAGTGTATACAGCTTATATGTTTGAAATCAAACTGTTTATCATGGGTATACAGGATAGTATGCGCAGTAGTTAATTATTTTAAATTAATATAATATTGTAGTATATTAATATAATATTAATATTAAAGCTCGAGTAAACTCGAGTAAACCTTATACTAAAATTCAGTTGAACTACAACTACAACCTACAACTTTTTACATTACAACTGAGATTGATAATGAGTGGAAATAAAACAGTTTTACATAATTACAGGGCATATAAATAACTTTTAAAGTGCTGCTCTTCATCTTATCTACATTGTGGTAAATATTCTTTTGAGCAGACTATGCAAATATGTTTAGAAATTCCAAACTTCTTGTGCCTCTTATCTAACTACTTTACCCCAAATTTTTGGTTACTACAGGGTATAGAAATATGTTAATAAAGTGGACCCAGGCAGGCATGATAAACGTGATAAACGCTCCGTTGGATGAATGACCTCTAGGCTGGCATGTGTGCTCTGCCTGTCTATCTTTTCCCCTCCATCTCTCTGCCCCCTCTGTTGATAACCAAAATCTGTTACACTTGCAGCTGCACCCAGAGTTGTTGCTGATGTTGCAGATGCACAAATAAATATTAAGAGTGCGTCCATTTCTCGAATAGACTGAGCTCAGAATGCCTTGCAACGGACATGTCTGAAAAGAATGTAAAGCCTGCCACATAATGTTGCATCTTTGGTATTTGTTAACTGCATTTCTTGTTGCTGCCGCTGCCGCTGCTTCTGCTGCTGCTGTTTGTGTTTGCCTCGTTCTTCTTTAACATTTGTTGTTGTTGTTTGTCTGGCATTTCTTTTGAGTTCATTGCCGCATCTCAGTTGAGATTGGGTTCGAGTTGGGCTCTGAGTCTGCCACTTGCACTTCTTTTTCACATTCATTCGCTTTGCATCTGCAAGTGCTAACATCATTATCTCCGTTATCTGCATTATCATCGTCTCTATCATTATCAACGTTATCATCATGCGATTCAGTTGACTACCCTTCTTGGCTTGGCGTGTTCATTAGTTTCGTCTGTCCGAGTGAACGCTTGACACAGTCAGTGATCATAATTCAATTATGGGAAACCAACGCCACAGTGGGAACAATTTGTATTCTTCTCTTTGTCTTTATTTTTATTTCATTTTCTTGTATTTGAGCTGTTAGAAATTAGTTAGCTTGGTTTTTGGCTTGAAGGAAGTGCAAGACATTAGACAAATTGTAGCTTTATTGCTCTTCAAATTAGTTCATTTTCTCAGGTAAAAAGAACAATTTAGTTAGGCAGGAAATACATTTTAGAGGTGTAAGCACTAAAAGCAATAATAATCGACTTAAGTTGTTAATGATTTCATTTTTAAATTATGTTTTTTATTTAGATTGTAATCATAACCCAGCTTACTGTTGCAGAAGTTAGAGGTAGTTAATGATACAATTAAATTGATATTTATACACTTGTTGTGCTTTAGATTAATTCTGCTGAAAGTAAATTAAGAAAATAACAAAAGCTTAAAATGACATGAGAATAGCGTACCAACAAACAGCTTTAGGACTGCATAGAATCTTTTCTGTAAGCGTATTTCATAAAGATTTACTTATTGTTAGTGTGCTAAAATCCCAAAAGCAGTTCCAATTGCACAGCTTTAAAGCTTAAAGCTAATCTATCCGATTTATTGCTAGCTGTACACTTAGCAGAGAGACCACTGTACCATACATTTGCACGCTTTCTTCTCAACTTAGTCAGAGACTTTCGTCTTTCAAAAGTTAATTCTTCGTCTGCGGCACCTTAGCACATTTTTCACAACTTTTGAGTTCACGATCAACCTCTAGAGCTGACGATGATGATGATGTTAGAGAGACAGAGTGAGAAATACATAAGAATCTGTAGATCATATTTGTGGAGAAAGAGAGTGCGAATGTGAGATAAAGAAAGACAGAGAAATGACAGTAAAAATTGTGTCGGACCAAACGACTTAGCCAAAACTCAATTGCCGCTAATGATGCCAAAGATGCTGCGAATGTAGGGAATACTGAGGGGTACTGATGTAGAGAATTAGACTGAGGAGAGGGGAGAAAGGAAAGCAAACTGTAGCCCAACACATTTTGACTTTCATTTCTTTATACAGTTAGACACTTTTATTGTGTTTTACATTACTTGTGCGGCGCTTTTTGTTTGTGTTTTCTTGCTCCGTTTCCCCTTCTTGGCCCCCTCACATTTGACTGTCTGTTTACTTGTATTTTCTTCTGTTTATTTGAACTTTTCTTCAATTTCTATTTTTACCAACGATAACAACTTCTATATATGCAATGTGCGATATTTTGCCTTAACTTGACTTCACTCAAACTCAACTCAAGTCCGTCGGTCTGTCTGTCTACTGTTGCCCCTTTGTGTGCCTTTTATTTAACTTTTTTTTTTTTACGCATTTTCCACTTCTTAAGATTCCTTTCTATTCATTGCTAGTTCTCCTCTTCCCCCTATTCCCTTCGTTTTTGCAACTGCAACTTGGTTTGTAAAAGTTCTGTGACAGAGCTGGGATTAAAGCAATAGTTTGACTTTTTTCCTTCAGTTTTCCTCATTTTTTTTTGTACATTTGCTTCTAACAAAAGCGAATACAAATTGCCTTAGATTAGAGACGTTGTGACGGGTAACAGTAAAAATCAAGTTAAGGCCACTAAAATAATCACAATGAAGCAAATCAACAAAAGAGCTGTAAGAATTTCGGATTCTTTTCAGAGTGGAATTGTGGAATTAAAAACTCAAAATGAAAATAATAAAGGAACTTAGTTAATTTGATGATGTGCATTAGATAGTAATTTAATTTGTTTAGGGTTGGTTTGCTTAGTTTTTGTTTAGAAAAGTCAGAAAAATAGAAGAAGTAGAGGAATATCTTCAATCTCAACTCAAACTGAATACCTTTTGCTTAATTCCGATTGGGAATTATTGTGTAATTCAAATAATTAATCAAATTGCAGATAGAAAAGTGGAACTAACTATACTAAGTAAACGAATGAAATAGATTGAAGTCATGTTTATATCTGAAACTCAATAAATAACTTAAATACCCTTTCCATAAGTTTTTAATTTCTTTTGATTCCAGGTATTTATTAGATTTATGCTAATTTGGCATAGAAAAATTCATAAAAAAATTACTCAATTTATAAATTAACGCAATTTGAAAGAGATCCAATTATTGCTTTTTGATTATTATTCCAAGTTCATTCTATTTTTATTTTAATAAGTATGATCAAACATTTCTATATCACTTAATAAATTATGAAATTATGATCTTTAATTGTATATAATTTAAATATATTTAAAGGTAATATGCAATAATATTTGTGGAATTCAAAAGTTAATTTATTAAAAATTTGTAAGCGTATTTTGTCATTTTAAAAGCTGTTAAGAATTATTTAAAGATTTCTTTCGATAAATTGTTTATCATTCTTAAATAAAATTTCAGAAAGAAAGCAAACGTTTAATTGATCCTTAAAATGGAAAATTAAACAAGCTAAATAAAATATCATCGCTTGCTATTCTTCTATATATTTTTGTGGCACGTGGAAAACAATGTGCCACGTTTTTTTTCGCACAATGGAGAATAAAGCACTTTTGGGTTTTGGGGCTATGGCACCGATTTTGGTTAACGTTTATTGTTATACAAGTGGCGGTGTCCCCGACCATTTCTCCCCCGATTCCCGAATCTCCCTCGCTTATCAAAACGAACCAAATTCAGTTTGCAGCCCTCGCAGACACTTGTGCATATTAATTGCTTATTGAGCAGGCGACACGATGCTGAGGGAAGGTGTCGGCATGGGGAGGGGTATTCTGTTTTTAACAAATGGAATATAAAAAAAAGGAAAAAGCAAGAACAACCTGTGCATTATTCTCTTGTATGTGTGACTGTTTGTGTGTGTGTGAGTTTTTCATCTCTTCTACGTCGCCTTTTATTATGCTGCTTTTCCTTTGTTGTGCTGTTGTTTTTTTTATCAGTTTTCAATCACTCAATCGCAGTTGAATAAAGAGGGAGGGAAAGGGGGCAGGCAATCGCATTCAAACACCACTAGGCTGGCTGGCAGGCGGTTCCATTCATTCATTCATTCATTTATTCACTTCATTCATGCACTGTGCTCACCTGTGTTGTTGTTGTTGTTGCTTTTGTCACTGCCTTGTCGAAACAAGCGTTTTCCTGCCTCGGGTTCAAAAGGGTTTTCGGTTTGGGCCTCAGTTCTTTATTTGTATTTTGTTTTTGGTTTGCAGGGTCGCAGTGCTCCTGTCTTTTGTAGTTGTAGTTGTTGTTGTTGATGTTGTTGTTTCGGCTGCCGTTGTTGTTCTCGATGTTGTTGTTGTTGTTGCTGCTGCTGCTGCTGCTGCCACTTGTGGGCTTTTATTGTCGCTTGGCCCTTTTCTGGTTGACAAAACGCAAGCGCTTAAAATTCTTTATTTTTGCTTCTCAATTTCCTTTTTTTTAATTTTTTACGAGCATTTTTTTACTTTTTGTTTTTTTTATATGTTTTTTGTTTGTCGTTTTCTTCGTTTAGTTTTTGTTTTATTTGGCGCGCGCGTTTTTTTTTTAATTTTTATGCGGTTTGCGTGTTTTTTGGCTTTATAATTTTCACGTTTTTTCCGTCGTTGTCGTTGTTGTTGTTGTTGTTTTTGTTGCCAATGCTGATTTTCTTGTGGCCGCCCTGCACGTGCTGCTCTTGTTGTTGTTGTTGTTGCTGCTGCCGCTTATGGCAACCTGTTTGCCAAAAGAATTTAAAATATTTTGGTTAAACTACAGAAGAATGCCAAAGGCAAATACCAAACATGAAATTGACTAATATGCAAATTGTGGTCTAATTAAAGTATGAGTTGTGACTCAAACATTCAGAGTGAAATTCGTATTTTATTGTTGTGAATTTATGTTTTTTCAAGCATGTTCAAATATTAAAAATAAAAGAGTTTCTCAAGGAACGCTTTTTCCCAGGGCGAATTGATGGAATTATGAAATATTCTTAAATAAGTGAATAAATATGTAAACAGGCAAATTTATATGCAAATGAAAATCAATTTAAATACAATTGCTGAATTTTCAAAAATGTTATCAGCTTGAAAAACAGCTTTAAATAGCTGTTAACAAATATATGTCAGGGAAATAGTATTTCCCCGTCATCTTTTATTTTGTCAGCCATAGCTTTTATTGACTTTTTATATTCACCGAATTATTGGTTACTTATAATTTCCCTTAACCCAATATCGTCTGCCGTTCCGCTAATGAGAATTAGTTCCCTTACAACACTAGTAACGCTCAACTCCAGCTCATACACACTGAGTCCCACTCAACCAGGGCTGATGCAACGAAAAGCAGATCTCACAATCACACAGTTCGCGTACATGTCAAATATAATACCGCGTAATGCATTCTCCGACATACATACTATATATGTATGTTTATTTATCTAAGCATAAATATTTAAAGAAGAAGGCTCAAGAATTTGTGCTTTAAAATATGTTAGACAATAACTTTTTAAATTCTTATCATTTTGGTTTGTTGTTTTGAATATTTGTTGGCTGATTGATATAAAATGCTTAATTAATACTGTTTTGTTGTTGTTAGGCGAAACCAAGAAATGCGATGAAATAGCGTCAAACAATCAAGAATCGAATTAATTAACGGTATTTCGGTTTCGGTACAAGAAGTCGGTCAATTTATGTCTAAAGACCCAACAGAAGTTACGAGTGAGGTGCTTTAAATTTAATTAAGCATTTTTAAAGCTAGACTTGAAAACCGTTGATAGAGTAAAGATGAAGAGGCAGACGTAGATAAAGAGGGAGAGGCAGAAGCAGCTAAACTATGTCTGGAGTCGCCAAGTGGCTTTCTAAACACAAGATCCACCATACGCTTCGTTGGCCAGAGGGGCGCCATGTTGAAGTAGTAGAAGAAGCAGTAGAAGCAGAAGTAGAAGAGGTGGCCAGCACTCGAGATAGAACAAGAACAAGAACAGCAATCTACGAGAGAGATACAACAACTAGATGAGAACTTCTTGCTAACCGCTAACGGTAAACAACAAAAACGAAAAGCCTTCTATCGATAGTTGGAGTAGAAGAACTGCAGCCACGAGTGGAAGAGGCAGAGCAAGTGGAAAGAAGAAGAAACCCGAGCGACGTCACGCGGCGCGCGCTTTAAATTCTTGCATGACAGCCAATTACTAAAGCCGTATCGAGTATTTGTAACAAATCAAGTGTTTAAAAAATGAAGACAAACAACTAATCGTTAAAAAATTAACGGGATTTGTGTTTAGAACTTGACAGAGCGCGTTTTATGAAATGTGTCAAAATGTTAAATGTAAATAAAAACAAAGCACATACGCACACACACACACAGACACACATGTAATACGATGCGCTTAACACTCACACTCGCGCATACACACAGATAAATAGACTCACAGACGCTCACACACCGATAGAAACCGTTGCGAAGTTGCCGCTACGTTGCGACGCGCTCAAACCTTAGCAGGTGACTGAGACAAGCGCCAACAAGCCTCAAGCCAAGAACTGAAATAACACAACGGCAACGCGGGCAGCGCTGCAGCAGCGTCGAACTTAACAGCAAATACCAGAGCCGAACTCTCAATGTTATTGTCGTTAACAGTGGCACACGAAGCGTAGGCAGCGACGCAACATTGCGACGTCGGCAGCGCATGTTAACTAACTGACTGTTAACTAACATTGCGCTTTTGAATATTTCGAATTAATTCATTTGTGAATCTTCCTTTTTTCGCATTTAATAACCAAATAACAAAGCGAACTTTTGCATGTTTGGCAAAATGGAAAACAGATTGTGGGTTAATTAACATGCAGCTACAATTAATGGTCTTAAATTAAGCACCCAAGTGTGATTAACTTAAGGAAATGCAAAGACTTTTAAACGCTATTTAAAACATGGAAATCATTAAATTGTTTAACTTATGGAATGTTATGCAAAGATTACATACATCAGGAAATTGTAAACTGTTTAACTGATGCAAACGTTATTTACAAGCAAATATAAAAGATATAAAAAAAAGAAATTTACTGCAGAGTTGAGCAACGACAGCTTAAATTGTATAGAATATTCAATTATTATAATTTAAGCTTAGTATTTCAATTAATTTTAAAGATCTATCTTACGGTCTTATCATCGTCATTAGGATGCATCGATGATTTCAGAATAATGACAATAATAATAATAATAATAATAGCCCTGGATACTTAGAACATTAAGTTTCCACAATAAAACAAAGTTTAGAGGACAAATGTCAAAAAGATAGATTTTTTGAAAAACATCTGAAACTATTCATACAATTTAAATTTCCCAATTTAAGAAATTAAAGTAAATAAGCAGAGTTACTTTACAGGTCAAAAGGTTATAATGTTTAGAACATACTTCAAAGTACTAACAATTAATACTTACTTAGTATCTGTTGGAAGTGTTAGTTGATATTAATTGAAATGAATTTGTTTTTAACGATTCGGATGCAATTTGCATCAGACCACAGACCCATAAAAGCCAAAAGCCACACGAATACGAGAATGGCAACCAGCAGGCTGTTACCAACAACCTGTTAACAGGCGTTTAACATGTGACCAACTGTTAAGAGCACTTATCCCCCGGCATAAACTGAAACTTCTCACATAACTAACCGCATAGTTTGCAGTTGGCAGTTTGGCTGTTGCCAGTTTTGTGACCTGCAACCAACGATAAGTAGCACCATTGCCTGCCACAAACTGTGCAAAAAGATGAAATGGGGCAACTTTAACCTTAACTAATTATGTAGCTGGAATATGTGGAGGAGCTGTAAATAGTTGATGTAAAGAGGAAAAATTCAAAAATAATACCTGAAATTCTGATGCACTGGCAAGACTTGTAAAATTGTTTATTGCTGAAGATTTTCAACTCAAGTTCGAGTTATGCGCACAATTTTTCAAATGCCTCACGATGGGGCAGGATCAAAAGTTATCAAATGCATATACACTGCGATAACTGATGCCTGAAATTTGGTACACTTAAAAGCGAGTTTGTTGAGTTGTTAGTGGATTCGTTGCCGTCGGCAGCAGTTGCCAGACGTGTGAAGAGTGGCAAGAACTTGGCCCAAAGCTGTAGAAGTCCCTGTCGACGAGCCACGCATATTAGCATCGATAAAAGTCGAAGACGTTAACAACAAAAGGATATCCTGGCAGGTAGCATCAGAGCCAGGAAGCAGCACAGATAAAGACGTAGTTGAAAATGACGTCAACGTTTCCATCATTTCTGCCACCGCCCGTTGCACGTGTGCCCGCCGGAAACATGGCAGTCATATGTGACAGTATGTGTGTCTGTGTGTGAGCGAGTCTGGCTCTAACAGAGCTTGCCACGCTTCGCTAGATTACAAAAATATTGTCGGAAAATTAACGCATTAAAATTGTGTATCGTCTGCATACATACTCCGAATGTATCTCAGAGTTTTTGTATCTTGTATCTGGTATCTCAATATTTTGTACGTGTTTGTTCCCCGAACAAAGTGTCTTGGCAACGTGAATTCGCCTAATGTCTCCGCCATCCCAGCTAAAATTAAGCTGATTTTTTTTTATAAATTGTTTGCCAGAAGTTTCTAATGAGCCATTTGGCTCTATGAATATGAATATGAATCTGAGTGTGAGTATGAAGATGAATACGTTGGGTAATTGCCGCTGAAATTGCTGCGCTTCTTTGACAGCTCAAAAGTGTCGCCAATTAATAATACTTATCAAGCAAGTATGTGGATAATTTATAACTTCTCAGAGTATCCATTTCTAATTATGAAATTCACGTTAATTGTATCAACATTCCGCACTCGATTAGTGCCAATAATCACATTTTCATTTTTAATTACCTAATTCGATGGTTGGGCTGAATAATCAATAATGTTTTGGGTTTGAATTGAATATTGTGCAATATTTGAGGAGCTAATTGAAGGCTTTGCCGAAGGCAATAATATAAACGATTCTGTATATTCCGACAAATCGCTAGAAGCGAAATTTTCTGTATTTAATATCTTTAATAAACTCATTTGATAAATATAAAAATATTGCAATATATTGATATGTGAAACAAAATAGATAAATGTATTTAACGTGGCCATAATAATCTTTGCTAAAACATGAAAGCTAACTACAAAGTTTACCACTTGTGGAATTAATTTATTAAAAGCTTCATCTATTATTTTCTTTAGTTTTCTGGTCTCGGCAATTTTAATGAATTGATTAGAAATAAATCATAATAAAAAATTTTAGCTGAATCTGCATATAAGCGATTAAAAAAACCTTTGATTATAAACACTATCCTTTCAATTTAAATGCAAAAATTACAGTTCTAATAAAATAATTGTTTTTTAATTTGCTAGCTTTGTGGTTGTTAATACATAATCAAAGCCACGTTTCAACAAAAATGTTGCAGTTAATTCAAAAAGACAAAAAATAATAGAAATAAAAAATATATAAATTAATTTGCGATTTATTTGATAGTTCGAAATTGACGGCGATTTTGCATAATTTATTTCTAATTCGCTTGCAGCTGCAATTTATTTTGTTTTAATTGATTAAAAGCTGTACGCTCAATTATGTATACGCCATGTGTCACATTTAATAGGCGTATGCCACACGTATGTATCTGCATGGCGATATATTAATATATATACATACTTATATATCATTATTAATTCATAATTTCATAATAAATTTGTTAACAAAAGATACAATAGAGAATATGGAAGGTGTAAAACTATAGAATACCCTGACAGATTGTTTGTGAGTTATGTTTTTATATTATTTATATTTATGGTATTTTATGATTAGCTTAACGGTTTGATTAAAACTTTCAGAGATATGCTATATATTGAGATATCTGCAGACTTTCATTGTAGAATTTATATAATTCTTAATCAAGCGATAAACATATCAAAGGAATATCTTGAGATAATCCCAGGCTTTTTAATACACATTACATTTTATTTATCGTCAAAGATGCAATCCCCGTCTACTTATAGATATTATACCCATTTTACATACTTCCATTATTACTGAGTATATAATGGTAAAAATGAATGTAAATGTGATGTGTCGTATTTCACTTTCATTTAATTGACAGCAAAAAGAAATCACTTTAATTGCAACAGTTATATCAATTTACTCAGGCGTTTTAACTGAACATTGTGTAAATGCAAATCAATTAAGGCATCGCCTTGCCAATCGTTGCAGCATTTTCATATTTACCTCGCAAACATTTAAACCAACTTAAATTGAATAATGAGTTCACATTTATTGTAAAGATTGTCAAGCTTTTAATTCTTAAAATAATATTTACCATACACTTTCTAAATATTTAATAATATATATCATGATTGTTGCAGTCAATGGCCAAAGTCATACAATTTGGGGTTAGTTTATAATATTTAATATGAAATGCAAATGAATCAATTTAATACAAATGTTTTTTATTTACTTTTCATGCTCACATTTGTTTACCATTTCAATATTGCCAATAAAAAAGATTGGCTTGCTTACTTTAACAAATTTTGCATACATATTTATTTGTGAAGCACAGTGATTGCTCTACGAAAAAGACGATTATCTAAGAAATCATGTTGACAAACTTCAACTAGATTTCGGCGATTAAAGATAAAAATCAATAAATTTAAAAATTAAAGCTGATAACTATACAATTTAATAATTTTTCAAATGCTTACACTTTAGCGAGCTCTTACTGTACAATTTTAATTCTACATGTTAATCCAACATTCGTAAAGTAAATAAAGCAATTCGAGATATTTACCTCAATAAATTCTCTTCAATGCATTGCTTGCATTTATTTATCTAAATAAATTGGCCCGAAATATATTTATTTTGTTTTTATTTAAATAACGTGCTATCTGTTTTTTTGTTTTATCAAATTCATTGCAACATTTCTGCAAGTCAGTAAACAATTTTAACTATTAAATGTAACTTTCCCAAAAGCTGAGTTTTAGCTAATTTGGCTTTTATTTGGAAGACATTCAATTGAAATTATTATTTATAAGTGTTACACCTAACATATATTTATTTATAACTTTGCTGACCATCTGCTAAGTACAAACACAGTCCTTCATTAAATAACAATTTAAGGTTTATTATTTAAATGAATTCAGCGGTTGGAAGGCAGCTCACAGAGCGTATGCTTAATATGTGGCGTATACTTAATACGCTGAGCGCTGTGACTGGAATTGAAAGCTTTGCGAGTGACAACAGCCGTAACATAAACAAAGCCGAACTCCAGCTCTTGTCCTTGTTCTTGTCCTCGTCCTGCGCAGCTTTTGACGTCACAGCGAAGCTGTTGTTGACTGCGACGCCGACTGCGCTGCGTCAACAATTAGACGCCGGCAAATGGCCAACAGAGAGACTCTGCTTTGGCCAATAAATTGACAAATGATGCATGTTAATGCCATTGGGGCTGCCGTTATGAGCCGGCCTATGTGTATGGTCAACAACGATATTGATGCATGCTACCGTCGCCGTTGCAGTTGCAGTTGCGTCAACGTCTGCGTTGACGTTGATACGTATAATGAAGTGATGGTGATGTATGTGCAAAGCCGCCTCATTGGAACACTGAGGTCCGGCCATATCTGAAGTCGTGGCCAGGCAGCGGCTTAAGCCGCTTTCATGACCCACAACAATGCAACATGCAACAGCGGGCAAACCCACAGGCGGCTGTCAAATCAGCGACGTGCAACGGGGCCAACATCTCATCTGAAGCCACGACAATCCTTTGCTAATGCCAATAAGCCAAAGCAATGTCCTCGCTGAACCAACTACCCCAACACACAAACACACACACTATAGCTAACGAAATTGACCGCAACATTATTCGTATGAATGTTGCTTGTGAAACCATAGCAAGGGGCAACACACAGAAAGGGGCGCTGCGAGTGTGTCACGGAGTAGGGGAAGGTGCTTTCTCAAAGCGTGGGGGAGAACAGGGACAGGCGACAGGCGACAGGGAAGGACAGCTTAATGCATGGTCTCTGTGCGTGCCACGACGCTTGACAGAGTTAACATTTTAATTGACATAAAATATTCAATGATGCGGGGAGGCAGCCAAACATGAAAATAGTTTTTGCATGTCCCCTAAACATTCAAATGTACTATGTACATATGCTTAAAAGTGTGTGTACACTGTGCGAGGTGGGCCATAGAAGTAAGTGGAAGAAAGTTTCAGATATCATGATCATTAAGGCATTATTAAATTATAAATACATTTTATTATTATTTATGTTTAAAAGTGATCGAAGAATGCCAGAGAACAAACTCAAAGAAATGAAAGGTTAATAAAAATTATAATATAATATGATAAACTCGATATTAAGTTATATTTTGGGTGTAAGTAACATTTATATGTGTAGGTATATGCTTTGAAATTGACACGACATAATATGATATATGGTAAATGTCTTATTTAAAATCAAAATCAATCAAACCATTAGTTATTAATAAATTAAAGATATAATATATCTACAAGTCATATAATCTTATCAAAACATAGATACACATTCGACACATTAATTCATTTACAATATTCCAAAAATTATATAAATATAAGCATTAATTTGTATGGATTATATACAATTTGTGTAATAGTACCAGAATCTCGATTTATTCATAGATTATTATCATAATACGTTAATATATTATATATATTATATATCAGCTAAAATATTTTAAAATACAAAAGAGAAAATATGAAATTTCTATTTAGATTTAATCTAGAATATATTGAGCAACAACCAACATATTATTTATATTTTAAATATCAAATTTTATCTTAACAAATTGTTCTTCTTGCCCTCGCTGGTCTTTCATTATTTTGTGTAACCGCCTATTAACTATTAACCGGAGGGACAATACTCCATAAACCCGCAGTAGCTGCTAGCGAAATAATAGAGTGGGGAGCTCTTTAAAGTGTTTGGTCCTCTGTTTAAAAGTTAAGGCACGCCCACAGATCCTAGATTGCCCCCGAACTGCTTCAGATGAACCCATCCTCCGTCCCATTCCCCGACAGCCACCTGGATGGGGCTGTTTATGTTTATGGTTGTGTCTGCTTTGTTTGTCAAGCGATTAAGTTGTAATTATGCGATGCTACGTGGTTAACTCAGAGTTCCAAACTGACGACAAATGCGAGTCCGATTCGGAGTCCTGGAACAGAGGTAGAGCATTTGCTGTTGGTTCCCCAAGGATGTGATCTGGTGATTATGGCTAGCAGTGCCTAATGAGTTGACATTAATACTTGCCCATGGCATTCACTGGGAGATTCACAAATGAACTCGGGTCAGCAATGGCCAACGGACACATGTTACAGCTGCAATTAAAACACCGAGACCTCGACTGCCTATTACAATGCTAGTTTCGAGCTGAAAAGAAAAACAAAAAAAAAATTCCAAAAGGATAGAAATGATAACATTTCCCCAGGCAGAGACAACATTGACATCAAGAAGCCAAAGATGGAAGACTGAAAAATTGCAGGGCATGAAATTAAGAAGTGACATTACTGAAGATGCCACCAAAGATAGAAAAAAAAAGAAAAAATAAAACGGAAGAGAAAAGGAAATGAGAGCCGAGAAAAGTGCGAAAGGATGCGAAAAATAGCATCTTAATGTAAAGAGAAATGATGGAAAGTAGAGCAAAGTGTAAGATAATTAAAATGGAATGTTAATGGAACTTGAAACTCGGACGATAATCAATAAAAAATATAATTACTTTGGTTCTTCTTAAACTCGTAATCGCCTCGATGCTAAAACAATACATAGCTTGATTATGGCTAGATGAGCATTGAAAGCTCATTAAAGCTGCGCAAAGTGAAAGCAATTAAGCTCACTTAAAGCATAAAGCTCTATTGAAGTATATCAAGATGACTCTATAAACTGCTTGAGGCATATTAAAGCTTTAACTCCGATAAAATACATATTTAAAAGCTAATCAATTTGCTTACTTTTTGACCGTTTACTAACTGTTCTATAAGAATTCTCAGCAACTGAGGGTTGCAATTGCGATAACACTTCCGGCTAACAATTAGACCAAACACCTGGCGTCGTAATTTAACAAGACTTGCCAGAACAATTAAACTGTTCCACTATCAAAAGAAAACATTTTCTAAAATCGCCCTGGAATCAAAATGGAACTGGAAGTGGTGAATTGTTTTCTGGGTTTGACTTAGAACAATGCCCTGAAGACATATGGCTAGTATACATGGCCTAAAACAATAGCCAAATACGAGGATAGGCCAGCTTGTCAATATGATTTTAATTATGCTTGCTAGGCTAGCAGTTACCCTGTAGAGAACATAAAACCTTCTTGAAAATCACTATACACTCAGATATATAGTTTTAATAAATTCTGTTTTTATTAACCGATCCTTATGAAACTTTTAAAATATATATATATGTATATACAGAAATAATAAATATATTATAATATAATTTGTGTTTATCAAAATCTTTTTAGAGATTATTAAAAATTAATTAATGCGACTACTAAACTTACTTCATCCAGTTAATTGCAAGCTTATGATCCACCTTACACCCTTTTCAAATAATTCAGGGTATACTTATGTAGATCACAGTCCATATATCTGTGTATTCTGACCCGAAAAAATGCCTTTGTCAATTTTTCAACTATGTGGCACTTTTGGCCACACAATTTTTGTGGCAACAACAAAAAAGGGAACAAAATTGCAAAACATTTTCAGTAGCCATTGTTCTTTTACAACATTTGTTGTGAGTGTAAGTGTGTATATATGTGTGTGTGGTTTCCACAAGAATGCAGAGACATATTCAGATATAGATAAAGGTATATATGTATATTCATGTCGATAGATGACTCTGTAAAATGTTATGTTGGGTGCTATCTTAGTGGCAAATTGTAACTCATCATCATAAATATCTATAATTGTCTGACGTTACACAACAAGACAATGAAATTCACACATCCAACACACACACGCACATACATATGTTTATTTAACATAGATTTTCAGTCGAGTCATTACAATTTCAGTATGTCATGGCAGCAAAGTTTCCCAGTTTCCCCGGAAAAATCGATTATGCAAAAAGAAAGAAAGCAAATCAAACATTATACACACAAATTTTTGGCCCCGTAACCTAATCTGAGAGATTGTTGGAATTGTAAAACTCATGTCCCCAGTGTTGAGTCTACTCAACTTCAGCATATTCCCCCTACTTTTATTTCCACTCACAAGTGAAAAGCCGGAGATAGAGGGACAGTGAAAAATGCAAAGTCAATTAAAGGATTTTCAAAACTTTATTGTCACATTACAAACTGAGCGTCTGTTTTGGGTATGTAAGAGTGTATAAGGGAATTCTCAGTCATGGCTATGGGAGCTAAGAGAAAATGAAACTAGAATATATGAAAATCACAGAAAAATTATGTAAGCTAAAATGAAATAGCAATTAAAGAGAAATACCTAATACTATATAATTATAAAGATAAGAATGATGATTTATGCCTTCCAAATTAATAACAATAGCAGAACTAATCATGGGAAAACTTAGCAATAAAAGTGTTTAAACTTTGGCTGAAACATATGCATATTTGATCAAAATTAAAGCTTAAACAGATTTAAAAAGCAGACAGTTTCAGTTAGTTGCATACAACATTAACATTTATTTAGAATTTTTAAAAAATGTAATTTTTTCAAACTTTTTTTATGACATTACCATAATTTTAAATAAATTTTAGTTAGTTGTAAGCAATATATAAATTCGTATACCCTGTGGATATATAGTAAGTTTGTTACTAGTATGCAACAGGCAGAAGGAAGCATGACAGACCCCATAAGGTATATATAGTCTTAATCAGCATGAATAGTCGTTAGGATAGATTGGGACCTTGATGCTAATCCTGTGTGCCAAAATTCACGATTTTATTCGATGTTTTATTTGATTTCAAAAATGCTGTTTTCGATTTACGGGGCCGGAAGGGGACGTGGCAAAATTTTAATACAAACTCGTTCTGTTTAGCCCATAGATGGACTATCATAACAAATTTGGTGTTTCTAACTCTTATAGTCCTGAGATCTAGGCGCTCATACAGATGGACAGTTGAACAATCGGACGGACAGACAAACATGGCTATTCGACTCGGGTGTTGATGCTGATCAAGAATATATATAATTTATGGGCTCTGTCAGACTTCCTTAGACCTATTACGTTTTTTTTTTTTTTTTTTTTTTTTCAATTTAATTCTTTATCATTTAATTTTCTGTTATTAACAAACAACTTAACTTAAACATATGGGAAAATATACAATGCCAACTGAGTCTAAAAACTAAGTATTAAGTAGTATAAATATGTACATTAATTAACTAGATTTGAATATTATAAATTTCTATTGTCAAGATCAATTGGATGATGCCGCTTCAGTCTTCTCCTTATAGGCCTTCCTCTTTTTTTACGCCTTTTCAGAAGGCGTCGTGCTAAAGGATTTGTGTGATTTTTAAGCCGACCCATATACAATGCAGCTTGCTTTTGTAGTACATCCCCAATTTTGGGGACGCCAAGGTCTCTCTCTATGTTGGCAGTTCTCACGTACCAAGGAGCATCACTGATTAAACGAAGAGTCTTGGCTTGCAGGATGCGGATTTTGTTAAGATGGGTTTTAGCCGTTATTCCATATACTTGTAGAGCATATCGCCAGGAGGGAGTAATGCACGTCTTGTATATATTGACTTTATTTTTTAAGGACAGTTTTTTGCTGGTTAGGAGCCATCTCATTTTGTTGATCCTTGTTTTTAGAGTTGAGACCTATTACGCACATTTTATTTTTATTTTTTTGGCAAACTTAATAGACCCTCAAACTTATTTAAAATAAAGGGTCTACAAATAATGTAATATAATATATAAATTAAAATAATAAATAAATAGAGATGAATTCAGTGCGTACTCAAGATGTAGAACTTAGTCCACTTCAGCTGTGAGTGCTTTATTTTATGCATATGGGAAGGCATAAAAATTGTAGCATACTTTGAGGGACAGCTGAAGGCTGGTGAAAAGTCAGCAAAGTAAAGTGCAAGTTTTATGGCAGCTGGAGGACAACAGCTGCAGCTAGCAGAAGAAGAAGATGATGATGACACAACAACAACAACAACAACAACAGCAACAATGTTTAAGGGGAAGAATTACGCCCAACAGTCTTTGCACCCATATGAATGAGCGAGTGTCCGGCAGAGTTGATTGTTTGAGTGCCCGACTAAATGACTCTCTCTTGTTGGCTTTGAATCCGTGCGTATGTGCGACATGTGGCAAGTGGCAAGTGGCAAGCAGAGCTTTGTTGCTGCAGTACAATGTTTAGCTGCTTATCAAGTTGTCAATTGATTTGTTGCGCTATTTTCCATTTTTCCACATCCATTTTCCACACACATACACTCACTTCATCATGTAGTTACTTAGTATATTTTTTTGATTGATGGGCATGGGCTGGAGTGGGATGAGGGGGAGTGACAGAGCTCTAACGATGTGTAAGGACGTTGATAACCTTAAATTGGGCTGATTGTATTACATGCTCCTCGTTGTTTTTGTTTTCTTTCTCGTTGTTATTATTGTTATTGTTTTGTGAGTTTTGTTTACATTGACGCGTGGGCGTTGTTATTATCCTGGCTATTGACCTGATGCTTGTGTTGTTTCCTAAATAAACAACAACAACGACAACAATTGGCTAAGTGACAGTTTGACATTTAACATGCAGCGGTAAGTTCCTCCAATCAACTCAAAATAAAGTTTAGTTACTGTTAATTATAGCAAAAAGCTTTGCATATATCAACATTCAATTGACATTCGAGTGACCATTGGCACTCATACGAGTACTCGAAGTTCTAGCTAATGAATGATGTTCGCCTTGACATCGAAGTTCAAGATTGTCACTCGATAATAGTTTTTGTTTTAGTATTAGTTTATCGTGCTCGAAATATTTCAGAAGGACATTTGCTATATTCAAATGGATTAGATTTGTTTTTATCTTGTGGAAAGCATTGCAAATATTGATTAAATTAGTTTTATGTTTAGATTGGATTCGATTAGATTGTCAACAGCAATTCAGTGTGTCATCTCAAGTGTTTTTTAAGAAATTAGTTTCTTAAGGTATAAATATACTTTGTATATACATAAATTTATTTAAAATAATGAATAGAAGATCGATCTAACTGCATAACATATTTGATGTATAAAAGAAGGCAAGTACTTATATTTAATATGTAATAATTTTAACAATATAAATACATTTACATAAATTCCAGGTCAAATATCATTCAGTCCTGCACCAGCTCCGCACTGCGCCGATCGACGCAGACAACTGAAATCTCCTGCTAAAATAATGCTCTATTTATGCTCCCTAAGTTGTGGGTTCTAGTTTGCTCAGTGTGGATGTCAACAGCCTCTCGCATGCACACATATACATGCTTGTTAACTGCAGCGAGCTTGCCTAACTCTTCACACATGCCCACATTCTTGGATAACACTGTGGATGCTAACAGCAGCAAGTTCAACCAATTGAAATGCATACGAATCACACTGCAGTCTTCTCCCTCGTTGGCGTTCATGTATGGATCTTCGCTGCAGAGAGCTCACCCCACTGATCACACATGCAAACATACTTACAAATACCCTTGTGGATGCTATGGGCAGCAAGTCTGTCAAAAATAATCGATATGACAGCTAACTGCAGCGTTGTCTATCTTCGTCTCTTTCTCACATTTTAATTGTTAAGTTGTGTTTTCATAAATTCAATACCCTTCTGCAGTCTTTAATACGTATTAATATTGATCAGGCCACAACAATTATTTAAGATAGAAAATGCTAGAATACAGGGTATATTAAATGTTTATATATCAATGTCTCTCTGTCTCCCTCTTTCTCTCTCTATGTCTCTCCGTTGTTATATTTTGTTAATCATTTTCTCTTACGTAACATTTACCCAGAGTTATTTATTGAATTCTATTACATTTGATATTCCTTTTTTTTAAATTTCTCTCTGTTTATGCTCTTTAATTGAAATGTTCTCTTTACTCGTTCTCGTTCTCCCCCACGCTCTTTCTATGCTCCTTCCTCAGGCTCGTAATATGTTAAGCCCACAATGTGGTCATTGCATCAGCTTTAATTCTGAGCGCTTTTCACGGCCACACTCTTCCGAGGAAACTCATGGGTTCCGGGGCAACGGAAATTTCCTTATTTTGGTTTTTCCTCATCGAATGGCCACTTTTGTGGTGCGTTGCATTATCACGTACCGTTTTTTATGTGCTATTAAGTGCAATATAAGCTTATGGCGCCTTAAAGTGTGCTATAAACTCACACAAACATCTCCCTCACTGACACACACAAATACGCACACACACATGTGTGTGTAATGTGGCCACTTAAGGGTGTACTTGCAGTTTCTGCTGCGTCCAGTCTATAAAACGACTAACGATCCAAAACACAACAAAACAGTTTTTAATACAGATATACGAGCATAACCAAAAAGTGGCCAAACGCAATTGCCGACTACGAGTTTGTAACATGGCCAACGTTTCCGAAATTCAATGACTTCAATGAGCAACTGCAGCAGCTGCACTTTAACTGCAAGCTAATACCCTGTAATAACTGTCCAAATGATTGAAACAGACGAAAGCTGTATGATAAAGTAATGAGCCTGATGTTTCCCTTTAAACTGAATTCTCATTCAAGGTTTTATGCTTTAGTCGAAACTACAATCGTAACTTAACAAGCCGATCAGTCGACAGTAGGATACCCTGTGCAGGACTTTAAAGAATCTATACATAGATATGTGTTCATGTATTTAAATAGATCACTCGATATCCATGTTGCTTATATCGAGAGAATATTGCTTGCGATAGTCTGGCAACACTGGACTGTTGATACGTAAATTGTTTCAAGTTTGAAATAATTGATTTAAAACAAATTCCTGAATATCTCCGAGGTGTCAATCAACCCGGCTATTGACACTGATCAAGAATAAAGTTCGGAGATGCGTCCTAATGCCTATTACATACATTTGCATAAATTCATTATATCCTTTTAAAAATGTGTATACTATTTAAATTGTAGGCAATTGATGAATATTTTCTCTCTCTCTCTAAGTCAATTCATATTTACTTTGTGGCTGTACTTACAGTTTATGCAATAAATGCTCAATAATAGGTAAAATAATGTTTAAGCTAATATCATAAACCTCCGCAGAAAACCTTTACTTTTGTAGTCAATGTTTGTGAATTATTATAGTATAAGCGTCAGTTTGAATTGTTACTATATATCGTTCCCAGAAATTCCCCTGAAAATGTTTAGAGTAATGTCATAATCAATAGTCAGAAGCTGATTATCGTAGAAGTTGATATAAGCTTTTAATCGGAAATTCCAATTATATCTAGACATTGGCGAATATTACAGGATATGTTTTAATTCATGGTCTTCTAATAATGCATATCCAGTGATAAAATTATTAATAAATTAACGAATTCTAAAGTCCTTCGTAAAATATCAAAATCTAAGTTTATCTCTTAAGTATCTCTTATATTATATGCCTTGTATTATAGGGTATGCCATAGTCGTAGCAACAATAATAATAATAATGCACTCTTACTTGTTTTATGTAAACTACATTGCATACTAAATTTCAATTTAATGCAACAACAATATAGAAATTTACATACGCTCTTCCCTCTTCCTGCTCTTTCTACTCTTCCCCCTTTAGTTGCCATCCCCTTGCCCCTCCCCACCCTGCTCTAACCAAACATTTGGCTTTTCTATGGGGCATTTGTGCTACATTTGGCAAATATTTTCATCGTTAGACCCGGGGGAGCATTTCCCAGTGACAGGCAATGGAAATTGTTCTAACCAAAAACGGAAACAGCAGCTTTTGCTGTTGGCCATTGTTTAGAGACCGTTGAGCAAATCTGTTTGCAATTCTGTAGGCCTTTACTTTTGTTTTTGGCCATGGCTTTAACTCTAGAATTTACAATTTGCCATTTCTAAGCTAGCGACATTTTTGATTTGTTGCCATTTTCGGTTGTAGTTTATTTGTTTTTAATTTGAGGGCCAGACATAGATTTAGATTTGCATCGTTACATTTCCATTTGCATAATAAATTAAATCTAAGAATATTTCAATTTTTCAGTCAGCATAAAAGTTCAACTGCCAACAATTGACAACACACACATGCAAAAAATACTTTTACAAGCTTCCATTGAGTGTAAATGTGTAATAATCACATGAATAACCAGAATATTGGGGATTTTAAATGAATAATCCGTCAATACGCTTATAAATGTTATATAAACTAAGTCAATTTAAATGTGTTAATTAAAGTAATTATTTTGTAAAAATATATTAAGTATTTAAAACTATTTTGAATGTATTTATGAGCAATTGGTGCTAACCCTAGAAGTAATACTATACAAGGACCAAAAGGAAATAATATAAATATTTTGTCTAAAATGTAATCTTTGCCAACTTTCTCTTGTCTCGAGTTTAATATAAACTTATCACGGGATTATAACAAATATTGCAGAGATATATACATAAATATGCGTTTAACAATCCTATAAACACCTTTCAATTCATTAACAAGTTTATATGACAGTCTAGTGCGAAAGTTAACGGCCAGCAAAATTTACGCACTTGGTCAAGTAAGCGAAAAAAATATGTGAGTGTTGCAACGAATCAAATAAACTAAAGGCAATGTGGCTGAGTATAAAGTGTAGGAAGTGTAAGTGAGTGAAAGAGATGGGTGTGTGGTGTGTGTGTGTGTGTGTATAAGTCTGTTACTGTTTTCTGTTTTCTTTACTTAATATATAACTTGGCATTAGTCGGGCGCGAGCAACTGAACTTGAGAAGTCAAAAACTCCCAAAGAGGACTTACGACTTAAGCACAGCCAACACTAACAAGAAAAAGAAAGGGAAGAGGACCTGGAGAAGAAGGAGGAGGAGGAGGAGGAGGAGGATACAGGAGCAATAGTCCTTTGCCAGGACGTTGCGTTCAGCCAACTTGTTTTCGAGCGCAAACTTTGCTCTGTTCCCTGTTGCTCCTACGGCTGTAGTTGTTCCTTTCGTAGCTTTGATAAACTTTAACTAGCATCAACACACACCGCACACACACCGCACACACTCCGCACAGACACCACACACACAACACACATACAACATGTTGCAGCAGGATAAATGTAACGGCATGTGGAAAAGTTGCTCGTTGCCTTATTGCCAGTTGTTTGTCTATTTGCTTGGCAGCCGTTAGGTTTCATTTCCGTTTCATTTCATTTCGTTTCATATTATTTCGTTTCATTTCATTTCATTTGGTTTTATTACTTTGGTCAGTTTTTATTCTTATTCTTGAACTTTCTTTCAATTGCATTTTTTTTTTTTTTTGTTGCACGTTTAATTGATTGCTTCACCTTTGGATGTAGCTTTAACCCCTGGTTAGCTTTTTTCCCCGTTAACCTCCCTGGTTCAATCAGCATTCCATAAAAGTACAAACTCATTGAGACATGGCGTCGACATCTTTAGCCTGACTTTTTGGCCGTCTTCTCTAATTGCCGTTGACTTCGCCTTCTTCTTGTTTTTAGCCCTCATTACTTAAGCACGCGCCAGACTCTTGCACTCTGCGATTACGCGAGAGACGCCCACGAATAAGGTCATCACCAGGGCTGCAGTACATGTGAGTACCACAAGCCTAAGTACGACCACGAGTATGAACAAGAGTGTGAGTACTGAGTGTATGAATATGAGTTTTGGGTATGTCTGGTTTTGTTGGGCGTCTTCATTAACCGTCAACCGTCAACCGTTTTCGCTTTGGCTTTGGCTTTGGCCGTAATTTGCCTGTAACTGGCAACGGTTTGAGTATGGGCGTGGCAACCGCCCCTGCAAAAACGAGCCAAGTGCGTGGCTGTTATAACGATATGAACTGCAGCTTTGTTGAAATTCTACAAATCAATTAAGCTGCACCTTGGATAATTAATCAAAATTGGCATTTACAACTGAACTGCATGTGAGCAAGCTACGCTTTATTTAATTGCTTTAAATACGTATTTAATAATATATTTATAACAATAAATAATAATATGTAATGATATATAAAAATAGATAATAGTTAAATATTATATATAACGATTAAATATAAATAGGTTCGTTATTCTGATCGTGAATTAGTGCAAAGAATCTTTTCTGTTCTTATTTATATAATCGATCTGTGTTTCCAGTTAAACGTTTTCAGGGCCCCAATAACAGAGATAAATAATGTATGAATGGAATTACTAAATGATTTCGTAATAAAATAAATAATGCAAAATGCTTAGCAATATCCTACAGTAGAGATAATATATAATTTACTTCTCATTTTCATTCCTGCAAAACACTTACGAGTATGGAAAAGAAAATAATACAAACTTAACTGTTATTCCGATTTAAATGTAATGTGAAATGCGTACGAGAATCACACAATGATAGAAAGAGTACGATTAAATGCAAAACAGTTAATTTCTGCTGAAAAAACGTTCCAGTAAAACGTTTAGGAAGCAGAATAAGAAAATATAGTAAGTCCAAGGAAGTTGCTAGGTATTTAGAACGAAATCTGTATTCTTTGAATCAAAGCTAAGCGTTTAAAAGCTTTCTCAAGAGAATCAAGTTTTTCCAGCATGTGAAAATGCTAAATGCTGACTGTAAAACGTATACGAATTTCAAATAAAGCAAATATGCAAAATTTAAAAACTCTTTCATGATAATTGTTTGAAATTGAACATTTTTAAGCAACATAATAGATGACACTCACAATTTTCATATTTAAATGCTAAAGAACTTAACGAGAAAAGCACATTGTGTCTGTCTGTATTTACCTCTTTCAAATGGAATATTCCCAAGTCAATTTGTGAAGTGTGCCTTGAAAATACGTTCACAAATAACCCAATACTCAATTGTGTGAGCTATCCGTACCCATTTCCATTATGGACCAAGTCAATGCCATAGTCAGCTCATCAATGGACAATTTTCTGTATTTTGGGCAAGACGACAAGATGTCCACGCCTCGAATTCAGAATTTATTGCGGAAAATATTTCTTGAAACGCTTTTGACATTTTCTCCGCCTCGAATTTTATATTTTCTTCGTGCTTTTTTTTTACTATGTTGTCTACTTTGTGTAATTGAACACCTTCGTGCTGTGCGCCATCTCAAATTGACAAATGTACCTGAGATGCTGGCCAAGTCAAGAACCAAGTGGGCGTTTGTCAATGCTGCAAAATGCTTGATTGAGAGGGAAGAAGAGAAGCAAGCGAGAAATGGGCATAACACTAATTATACAATCGCTACGCAGACGGCTGCTCCCCCTCTTTCTGAATTAATTAAAGCATCAACCTTGGGAAATTTTGCATACTAAAGAGCTCAACTCAACGGAAGGTGCGTTCATTATGTAGGTAGATGCTTCTTGGCCTGCTTTGCATATTTTGCCAGAGGAGAGGTGTTAGTTCGCATGTGTTGGAGTTTATATTATCACAAGGCTGACAGAGCTTACTGATTTGTCATATCTCAAAAATAAATACAAAAAAAGTCCCCAAGGGATTTACAACTGCCAACAAAAACAGCCCACAATCCGTGACTCTCGCTAATTGCCCTGACCTTTGACATGGCCAACTTTCGGATAAACTTGCATTCAAAACAAACAGTTTCGCTCTTTATATATACGACAACTTTCTGGGGAATATACCAAAAATACATTCCATGCAAATAAAACACAAAATGTCAAAAGTGCATTCAACAAAAAATGTTTAAAAATAGATGCACAAAACCGAAAAGGAAGAAGAAAAAACGAGCATTGCTCGGTTAAACGCTTTATGCATCGAGGAACATTGAACGAACTTTATTTTATTTTACAGTTTTTGCATTTTAACAAAAATGTCAACAAAATATAAAAAATTTGAGTATTTAGAGCACTAAACCTATAAAAAAAATGTGGGCTTTAGGGTCATAAACTAGTTTTACTTCGTAATTGTCAATGGTATACGCTTATAGGAAACTTTTTACATTAGATAAATCTTGCAAAATAACTAAATAAGTTGTGAATGATTAGAAATTTTGAAATTTTGGCTTTAAACTCTGAGTAAATAAAGTTAAGCTAGCTATGGAACACGGAAAGGGAGAGAGAGAGAAATTTTAAGGGATTAAAACTTATGTTATAAGCATAAGCTTTTAAAAGCAAATTAGACACAAATATAAAAAGTATTTATCATATTTCTGAACTTACTTTTTAGATGGTAAAATAGACTTATCAACAGGCATTCAAAAGCTTTAAAAATATCTATAACATTTATGATAAAATTGAAAATATTAAACTTATTTAAGTAAATAAATTACAAAATCACTTAGCTGAGCCGTAAGAGCTACAAATATTTACTTAACTTGTTTTTCTTATATTCATTTGCTTTTGGCCAAGTCCACAGTGCTGGCTATTACGTCTCCACACGGTAACAACAGACATAGGCAACTGTCCACCAACTTGTTGCCCCATTGGACGCGTCGTGGGGCAACGACATAAGTTCTACTGCCTGCCGGCAGAGGGCGGGGCAAGCGGGTGGAAAAGCAGAGCAAATGTTGCCAGCCGCTTAAATGTGCGATTATGTTGTTCACGTGAGACCAACTCTCCTGTCCCCTCCCTCTCATCCTCATTCTATCCTCTTACAACAAGTACAATGTGTTTCTGTCTGTTTTTTAGTTGTTTTTCATTCTGCTGTTGTTGTTGTTGTTGTTGTTGCCACCCAACAGTTTTTCCCATATTAAATCATAAAAAACAGACGACGATATGCCAAGTTGTAGGCTCTATTGTTGTTGTTTTTGTGGTTTTAGTTTTATTTTTTTGTCAGCTCTTCGCTTGTGTTTCTTTCGCACTTCGTCTAAAAGGAAAACGAATACACAGCAAAATTTTAAAGTAGTTTTTTTCTTGCTGGCCAAGATCTTGTGTCTTGTTTTTTTTTTGTCTGTGTGTGATTTTTGGAGTGTCTTCTTTTTTTGGACAAGTTGCAGGTTTTTTCTTTATGTTGTCTGGTTGCAAATTGCGCTGATGTTGCAAGCCATGTGGATGATGATTTTTCTTTGTGGCTCGTTTTTGTTTTTTCTTTTTTTATGACTGCTAGCTGTGTGATAAGTTGTTGTTATTGCAATACAAATATCAACAACTGGCAATTTAACTGACATTTGACTGTCTATGGGGCGTCTGCTAAATTTTACATTTGTTTATGTCGCAATTCCAGTTAAGTTGTGAATTTCGAAAGATTCCCCAAAACGAGTTAACACGTATTAATTGGATATCGACTGACTTGGAAGAATTTATTACATTTTATTGGCTCAAAGTTGATTAATCTACTCTCTACTGAAATCTGAAAGATCTTATCTTAACTATCAGGAAAATAATTTGTTTTGAAAGGTTAAAGTTAAAGTAAAATAACGAATACCAATTTTTGACGACTGTCGTTCTAAGAACTAGAGACAACGAACCTTTCAAATGAATTTAATGTGCTTTACTTTTATTTTTAAATCGATTAACGTACCAATTAATAAAACCATCCAAAAGTTTACGCCTGGAACTTTCAACAACTTTTTGAATTTTCTAAAATAAAAATATATGCAAATAAGTTGATTTAAGCAATATCTGGATTTTATATATACTTTGCAAATAGTTTATTTAGTGCACCTCATAAATATTAGTTGAGTTCTCAACAAAAATATTTATAAAATAGTGTGTCAAAATCAAAAGATCTCTGGTCAGCTATTTAGCGAATGGAAAGGACCCCGATACTTGGCCAAAATGTTGGCAATGTTGCTGGGCACGCACTAAGCCTGAAAAACTAATCAAAGCCCGAGGCTTTTGGGTCGCATCTACTCGAACATTAGACTCAATTGAGGCGTCGCAACGCCGCGCCGTGTGGCAACGCCCACATGAACAGGAAATTGGTGGCAGGGTGAGATGTGGAAAGCCGGCAGCATCCAAAAGTCTCATCAATCAAAATCTTAGTGTGATAATTTTGTAGCACGCCACGAGAAATCACAAACATTTCTTTCAACTAAACTCCGCTGTGCCATACGCCGCAAGCCCCTCGCCACAATTCCCTTGCCCCATGCCGCATGCCACTAACCCACATTTCAGTTTACACTTGGCCGACGATGACGATGAGGTTGACGGGCAAAGGAAAAGCGAAAAAGGGACATAGACACTGGTGGGGGGAGGACGTTGTCATGCTTTGCTTTTGGCCAAGTTTGTTGTGTATAAATGAATTTGTTGCTGGCCGAAACGATGACGTTGCCCATGATGATGTGAATGATAATGACGTAACGGACAAACTGTCTGCCGCTGACTATCTTCTACTCCCTCCGTTTAAGACTGAAGTCAAAGCCATTTCTGGGGTTTATCCTTTGCGTGACGAGTCGCGTCTCGTCGCGTTGTGCCGCGTAATTTTCAAAGGGCCTCGGGCAATCCACTGACAAATCGAAACTTCCGCATGTTGCCTGGGACCTGGAACCGGCCTTAATTTCAAAGTTAAGCGTTATAAACACGTTCATTTAGCGCCGCTCCAACTCCCTCGTCTAATACCCTAAAGATATTGTATCTTCCCTCAGCCGAAAGCTAATGTTGCGCGATTTCGAAACACAAATTGCTGTCATTAAAATCATTTGAATGCGCATAAAAAACAATGCTAAAAAGCAGAAGAAGAAGTTGAGGGAGATACCACCGAAGAGGCCAATCAACTCAACCAAATAAAAGCAAATGCTGCTTCTTTCAATTAGATTGGGATTGGGTTGCAAACGAGCTGATTCCAAGCAACATTATCTGCTCTACTTACTTCAGTGCTTAGTATCGTTAAACAATAGATAATTGTTATTGCAAATAAATTAGAAGAGATTCTTAAAGACAAAATACACAGCAAACTCTTAGTGCCTCTTTATACCAGCTAGAGAAATACATTTGGTATTTAAGTTGCTCCACGTCAAAGATAAGTTAATATATAAAATATATACATATAATTATTTTGGATACTACTTATGTTCAATGGTCACAGAATATCGTATAAGAACCACAGAGTTCTGAAATGATTTTTAATAAAGTTTGAGAAGTGGTCAAATCATCATAAGCCCGGTTTTAATCCAGGGTAATTAAATTAAATTTAAAAACGAAATCTATATAGTAAAAAGTAATTTAATGACAGATTAGATATTCTTGAATATAGGGAAATTTTAAGAATCTACTCAAAATGTTTTGAGAAAAAATTAAATCAATTTGGTGAGCATCATATCATCATTCTATATTTATTCCCCCTTCTGCACCTTTTACCCTTTTACTAAGCTGATCATCTCAAGCAGATCCATTGTCTAAGTTACAACATTGATTACCCACTTTATATTAATTGGAATTACCTGTTGCAATTTGGATTATTTAAAAATTATAAAAAAAATTCCAGGCAGCAAAAACGAAGCTCAGAACAATGTTATCACGTTTGACCAGAATTACGTGCAGAAATCGTAATCCCAGGGCTGAGTATGAAATTGGAAAATGTCATCCGCAAACTTGACATCAAGTTTGTGTTTGACATGAAAACTGATTTGTCATCGCTGTAATGAGCTTGAGGCTTTTACTTACCTCTCACACCGCTCTACAAGAAAGCAAAAGTAAAGCAGAGAGTGCAATAAGCAGAGGCATTAAGTAAAAGTGTAAGAGAAGCTCACCGAAACACAAACAAACAGTGCCAATGGGGAAAACAGGTGGGACTGGGCAAGATGAGGGAACTGGAAAGCAGAAGGCGCAAAGATACAGATACCCATAGAGAAATGCAGCTTTCTCATTAGGAAGCAAAGCCACACATGAACTTCTCCTTCTGACGGTGAGTTGGCAACTAAAATATCTACGTGTTATATGTAATATATAATACGTATGTGTAATGTGGAATCTGAAGTGTAGCTGGGGACTTAGATACGAGCACAATGCGATAGTTGAGCTTTAAAACCAAATGCTATTAAATGCTTTTTAAGTGCCAAACTTTGTGTGCGTGTGTGGATGTATGTAAGACTGAATACTTCCTTTAAGTGTGAGAGTACATCAAATTCATATGTTGAAAATGTACTTGAAAATTGACTAATCTTACAGCTGATAAGTGTAAAGCTGACATTTTAAAAATCTTCATTTGATCAAAATGTCAGAGATTTTAGTTAAAGATGTGATTTCTTAAATTGATCGAATTGGAAATGTTTCACCAATATTCTATGGACTTTGAAAATAGTTATATCTTTAGTTATGTGTAATGTATCTATTTTATAAGAACAATGAATACTTAAGTACTTCATTTGATTTATTTCATCAAAAATATCATATTGTATTAATAGATAGAATTCACCTGAAATAACTTAATATAAAAGTTATACTTTAGGCTTAAATCATTGCGCTTTATTCGCTTAAAATCTTTATATAGTTCTGTATTTTAGAATCTGTAGTAGGATCTACAACATATTTACCTAATTGCCACTGACACTTTAGACATTTTATTCTTAAAGTTGTGCTTAAGATATTTAATAGGAAAAATCATTGAGCCTTATTCCCTGGTAATCTATACGAAGATTTGTATTTTTGAAGCTGTGGCAGTATCTACCACATATTTATTTAATTGATATTTCAGACATTATATGCTGAAAATTGTGCTTAAGATATTCCATTAAATAGCAAATTCAAAGCATAATCTTTAAGCGTAATTAAAATCAATTAAATTGATCTTAAATCGAATGTTACTTACACAATTCCAGATTTCTAATTCTTCGTTATTCAAATGAAAATGCTGATGTTAATTTTGATGATTTTGGGTGATTGTTGCCTCAGGTTGTAGCTCGAATGTCTCGACTCTCTGAATTGCAGTCAGGCTCCTCCCAGTTGACAGCAAACAAATTCAAGTATATTTGTTCTTTATACAAACAAACTTGCACCCTAACACACACAACAAGGTCAACAGTACGCCGCGCGTTTAAGTGTTGTGCTTGTCGTGTGGGTAACTAACTAACTGAAATTCTAATAAATTCATCTCATGATTCAGACCAGCAAAAGCAAAAGAAGCGTAGCACACTTGAGTGCAACATTGCTGCAATTATAAGTGCCTCCAAGTCCGGATGAAACTCAAGAGTTCAACTTGTACGGTAGGCACATTAAAATTTAATTCATATTTAATTTGAATGAAAAATGAAATTTGTTTATGATTAATATACAAGTTTTATTAGCATACTTTTTTTTATGCTTTTTACTATTAGATAACTTAAGCAGAAAGTTTATGTCATTGAAGCTGAAATTTAATGGGTCAATGCAATGAATAACAACTGTGAGTGGCTCATATGATATCCGGTTCTCTTGGTCACGGTCTCAATTCGGTATGTAGGTGCTCTTTTAACTGTCAACTGACAATTTGGAACTGCATTCATATGGCCTAGTCCATTTGCTGTAGTCTGGCGATATCGCAAATTAGATTACAGCGAGGTATGCATCGTCAACAGGGTTGCATAACCAGGTAAAGATTTGATGCTAAGCAAGTTTAATTATTTGTTAAGTTTGAAAAAATTTCCATTGTTGTTCTTTCTTCTAATCTATAAAATACAAATAGTTATACAAAATAATTATAATTGGTTTTTATAATATATGTGCAGTGAAAACAGTAAAGTTTTGCCCAAGTTAAGCACAAGCTTTAAAATGAAGACAGTCGTAGAAAGTTAACTCAATCAACTCACAGAATAATCCAATATTTAGCTGTCACTTTCAGTCAGTTTCTGTCCAGCCCTGACTCAGTGTGAAGAGAGTGGTAGGCAGCTGGACGTTTGGTTGGTCTTGTTTAGTTAACTGCATAGTTTTGGGCCGTCCACTGTCGACGGCAACTGCTGCATATGCAACACATGCGACACGTCGTCGCTCATACGCCGCATTTACCCCCTTGTCAACTACCGTTGCTTGTTTGCGTAGATGGCAACGTGTTGCATGCAAATGAATTTCATGTTTTTCCTCTCGCTGGTTCTCTTCCCGTTGTTGCTGCTGTCATGGGTGCTGTTGGTTTTGGCTCCCCCCGTCGTGATTTATGACGTGGGCGTTTCAATTGTCGTCGCCAAACTGCAATTCGCCTGAATGCAGTTCAACATTTCCCTACTCCTCTTCACTGCCAACAAAGAAGGGTAAAGTGCGTGATATTTAGAGACTTCAAATGCATGCTGCCTCAAATTAATCCATCTGCTGCCTCATGAAATTTCAAATGCATTTAGATTTGATTTTTGCACAGCTCCCAAATGAGTCGAGATGGCATAAATGTCTGTACCAAATGTTTTGCATAGAATTATAAAAATGTTTGACTAGTTTTAAATGAGAAATTCACTAATATTTTAATTAGTACAAATATTGGTATTTTTTATACCCTGTGGGGGTATATTAAGTTTGTTAAAAATATGTAACGGGCAGAAGGAAGCATGGCCGACCCCATAAAGTATATATATTCTTGATCAGCATCAATAGCCGAGTCGATATAGCCATGTCCGTCTGTCCGTCTGTCCGTCGGTCTGTCGGTCTGTCGGTCTGTCGGTCTGTCGATCTGTCGGTCTGTCGGTCTGTCGGTCCGTCCGTATGAACGAAAGGATCTCAGAGATGGTAAGAGCTAGAAGCTTGAACTTGGTGTCCCAGCACTGGTAATTTTTGCAGGCAGATCAAGTTTATCTTTTTTTTTGGATGCCACGCCCTCTTTGCCCACAAACTAAGCAAGAAAAAAGTATGAAACAAGCAGTTTTGTAGCTCTAAACCCTCATAACAAGAGCAATATAACAGCTAAAGACTTCACACTTAGCACACATAATAAATATCTTGTGGTCAATATGTCCAGAAAATATTATCACGATGCCACGCCCCCCTCGCCTACAATTCGGAAAAGCTTATAACAAGAGCAATATTACAGTTAGAGACTTCAGACTTGGGACACATGATGAATATTTTGTGGTCGATGTGTCCAGAAAATTGTATCGCGATGCCACGCCCCCTTCACCCACAAATTAAGTAAAACCTCATAAAGCAAGCAGTTTTGTCACTCAAAAACCTCATAACAAAAGCAGTTTTGTAGCTGGAGACTTGAGATTTGGCACACATGATGAATATTTTGTGGTTGATGTGTCCAGAAAAATGTATCACGATGCCACGCCCCCTTCACCCACAAATTAAGTAAAACCTCATAAAGCAAGCAGTTTTGTCACTCAAAAACCTCATAACAAAAGCAGTTTTGTAGCTGGAGACTTGAGATTTGGCACACATGATGAATATTTTGTGGTTGATGTGTCCAGAAAAATGTATCACGATGCCACGCCCCCTTCACCCACAAATTAAGTAAAACCTCATAAAGCAAGCAGTTTTGTCACTCAAAAACCTCATAACAAAAGCAGTTTTGTAGCTGGAGACTTGAGATTTGCCACACATGATGAATATTTTGTCGTTGATGTGTTTAGAAAAATTTATCACGATGCCACGCCCCCTTTGCCCACAAAAATTAAAAAACGAATTACTAGAGAATTTCATCTGGAGTGAATTTAAGCGGGTTCCTGTAAACCCACAGGGTATATTACGGTCGGGGTCCCGACTGTTCGGCTTGTTTTTATATTGTAGCAAAGTATTTAAGTTTCTTTGTTTAATACTTTATTTTGTATATTTTATGTAGTATACATATATTTGTAGGGTTTATTATATAATTGAGTAAATACTTTAAAATATAAACTAAGTAGTCTTTATTCATCATTTGAGCTGATGATCTCGCAACCACGTCAGAGGCCGAACTGCAACTTCCTTCCGCGTCCCGGTCTCCGATCTAAATAGGTCGCTCAGTAAAGGTCATGCGAATTCGACTGCGAGTGAATTCGCCTACGTTGCCTCAACTCGTTAATGTCTTTACTCGTTGTTGTTGACTTTGTTCGTTGTTGTTGTCTTTGCTAGCTGCGTTTGTCTAGGAATTGATGACCACAGGGATAGATGTACACAGAGATTGATGTACACAGGGATATAATACCCCACATATATATTTAATATTACCATTAAACCAGTCGGAAAGGCTACAGTCGAAGTCGTCTATGAGAGACCCTTTACCTATTCTTCAAAAAGGAAATAAGAGTAACACTAATAAATCCCCTCAGCGCGTTGTAACGTCAATATGCTCTTCTTCTTCCTTTGGCCCGACTCTGAGTAATATTGTGTTTTGAATAACTTTCGAGTTTATTATCCTATCGTGATTAAACAGGAACGGGATACATTAGAACTCCGATGCTTGTCCTGGATGCCAAAATTCAAGACTCCAGTTTTAATATTGACTATTTTATGCGATTTCAAGTTTTTTTTTATAACTTCCGAGTTTATTATCCGATCGCGATGAAATTTTCAGGATACATTCGGGCCCTGATGCTCGTCCTGTGTGAAAAAAGGACTCTAGCTTTAATATTTTATTGGTTTTGGTTTTATGGGATTTCAAAAATTTTGTTTTCGATTCTGGGGGCGGAAGGAGGCGTGGCAAAATTCTAAAACATACTTGACCTTTTCGGGGGCCGCAGGAGTATTGTCACCAAATTTGGTGACTCTAGTTTTTATAGTCTCTGGTGTTCATACAGCACGACAGACGGACAGCAGGACAGACGGAAAGATAGACAGACGGACATGACGGACATGACTCGGCTGTTGATGCTGATCAAAAATATATGTATTTTATGGGGTCTGCCACACTTCCTTCGACCTGTTACGCACATTTTGACAAACTTTATAGACCCCAATTACTTTTTTTTTAAAGTAAAGGGTCTAAAATATATATACAGATAGTAAAGTCTACAAATCAAATGTTTCTGTTGTTGAATAGCATAGAAAATTCTTATTAAATAATTCATTTGAAAGTCCAATTAAGCTACCAAAAAAATTTATTTATTTATTCTAAATTTGATATTAGTTTGTGTTCAAATTGATCAGTTTTTCTGCAAAATGATTAAATCCATTTTGTTTGAATGAAACTACATTTTTTTTAAAATTAAATAAAACATATTAATTTCAGCTCTTTTTTCTATACATTGTTTAATTCTGTTCCGTAATTATTATATTTAGTTTTTTCACTATGTCATTTAAAAAAACCAACTGAGTGCAAACAAAATGTGTATTTGCAAACGAGTGAGCACCAAACTTTAAATTTAATTAAAAATTTAAATGAGCAAAGCGAAGAATCCACAACGCAAACTTCCTCCCGCGCAGCCCCAAAAGCGATGCAAAATTTTAAAATAAAAAAAAAACAAAATGAAAAATCATAAAAAAAAAACCAACAAACAGCGTGCACTTTATGGCTTTTCACACAACTCCCCCGCTCTTCCCCTTTCCCTGCACATATATACTCACATATACCAGCGGCTCCTATACGACCATCAAATTGCACGAGCACACACAGCGTCAATTACACGGGGGCCAGTCATAAAAATAAAGAGCAAATAAATACACTTAAAACGCAAAAAGAGTCGGTTAGTTGCTGGCGCCCTCAAAGGGACTTTGGGTACCCACCGCATTGACCATACACACACCGCACAGTGGTGCCAGCATTTAAGTTCTAGCGGAAGCCCCAAGTTAAACATTTGTAGTACATAACATTTGATGACAGAGTGTAAAGCGTTGGCCATGAAATAAGTTGAGTGTATTAAAAGTAACCATGGAGGATAAGTGAGATGAAGATTAAGATAAGAATAAGATTGAATAAATGTTATTTTATTTTAAACTTGTTTACTTTAAAGTATTGTATGTAAATCACCAAGACAAACACTCCTTTAATTTGGGTAAATAGGAATAGACTACAGAATAAAGAATATACACAGCAAATATTTAAAAACTGATAGTGTATTTGTATGCAGTTAAGTGAAACATTAAATATAATTTAATTAGATATACACGATTAGTATTTATTTATTTAACATCGACTAAAAGCAGACGACAAGAAATTGCTGAAATATTTTTCAAATAACATTAGAAAATAACATTTTGAACTAACAATTAAAAGTATAATTATAATTAAATATTATATTAAGTTAAATCTGAAATGAATAAAAAGATGTAAAGGTATGGGGTAATAAAAATTATGTATTTAAATGATCCAACATTTGTTCCAGAAAATCTCAATCAGATCAATAAGTGTTAGTATTGTGATTAGTATTGTTATAATTATAAATATTAGTTTAGTATTATTATATTATATGTGGGTTGGTGTAAAGCTGTGTACACATATCTCAATAACGAAGCAACAGTAAGATCCCTAGAGAACGACAAGTAACAACGATAAGTAACAACGATGAGTAACAACGATGAGTAACAACGATGAGTAACAACGACGAGTAATAATGACGAGTAACAACGACGAGTTAAAGAAGATGCAAATACAACGACGAGCAGCAATGTTGCAAACACGACGACAAGCAACAATGATGCAAACCCAACGACGGCGAATTCACAAGGCGGCGAGTTCGCTAAACGACCATCAGGAGAGAGACTCTCTGCACGCCGACAGCAACGAGAGCAAATTGAAGAAGGAAGGTCTACGTGTGATTGTGAGAATAAAGAGACCTACGAGTATAATGATGCAGATTAAATAATTTAATTTTCATTCATTGTGAAATACTAATTCACATTATTTATTAAACATTATTATGAATAAATACCCACACATATATTATATTAGCATAAATATAGGTATAAGTATAGGTATAAGGTTGAGTATAAGTTAATATATTATTAGTTATACTTAAGTATTAGTATTGGAAAAAGGAGTATTTTATAGATGGGGGAGAGAGTTCTGCAGAGAAAAAGTGGCAAAGCCTATTGTAATTTGAGCACAAAACATGAAATAAAGTGTACAAGTCATAATTATTAGGGCATGTAGGAAAGGATAAAGGCAGGCAGTTTCTAGTGGGTCTACAGGACAGAAAAATGTATTATTTATATAATATAAAATATATTATATACGAAATTCAAAGCGGCAACTAAAAGAAAGAATTAAATGTAATAAATTAATATTTGAATAGTAATAATAATATAAATTTTAATTTTATTACATATTATCTTTCAGATAAGCTTTGTTCAGCTTTGTGCCACTGTTCGTTTGGTTTTTGCCGCTTGGCAGCTTGTCGCTGGCATTAATCAAGCCATTTAAATGGACATTTCTCGCAATGAGAACGGTTCGGTTCGGTAGGGTCTTTGGTTGCAAGTGCGTGTGGAGTGTGGAGTAATTACAATTACACCTGTCCGCACAGAGGGCGCGTGCCATGGCACTAAATTATAATTAAGTCTCAGTCAAAAGTTGACTTTTATTAAATTTTATTTATAATGCTTTAAATGCCATTAAGAAACCGAAGGAAGCCGACGACTGTCGCCAGCTGCCAAGGCTAATTGTGCCTTGAAAATGGTCAGCTACTATTACAACAACAATAACATAATCATCATCAACATTATCATTAGGCAGCCTAGATGGCAAAATCACTGGCTATATTCTCAAATATTGCCTGGTCCAAGTTATATTCTCATTTTTTTTTTTAACAATTTTCTTGTCTTTGATTTGTTGGCAATTTATTTTGTCATCGTCGTTTTGATTAGATTTCGTCAAAATCGAACCCCAGCAATGGGTAGAAAGGCAGACAGCCAGGCGGCAGACACAAAAAACCAGTCGAGTGACTGACGTTTATCACGACATGAACGACATGGATATGCCCCTACCTCCTGCCCCTACATGCGTCCCCTCCTGTTTCACCTACTTGGCTGACCGCGTCCACGATTTGTCAGCGCGGCGCAGACACCATTAAATCGTGTCAGACCCCAAACAGAAATTGACTTTTTATGTATACTACGTGAAAATGTACTAGAAGGAGATGGAACGAGAGAAAAGTGAAAGAGTGAGAGAGAGAATACATATAAAAGAATGTATCTTTTGTGGGAATGTCGTTATCGTTACAGGGTTAAAGATTGTGCATTCCACTTTTCCACATTTCGGTACGAACAGTCAGACAACAGGGCCATAAATAATCAATCATTATACTCCAGGGAAGCAATAAACGAGTTGCAGAAAAATCAGCAAAAATCACTGAAATCTCTGTATTCTGATTCATGCCGAAAAATCTGTTCAAATATTTGTCTGACACACCCCGTTATTTTGATGAGCTTTCCGTCAGCTGATGCCTAGGGTTTTGAGCTTTAAATACAAAACAATATCGGTGTTGATGATTACGGTTTAAAATGATTTCTATCACAACTGTCGAAGCAACAAATTATGTACAACAACATTACTTCTTTCAAAATTCTTAACGACTGAATCTGTATAGATCTTTTAAAATAATGATTTCTTGGCATACCAGAGACTAAAAATGTGTATATACTTATTTTAATATACAATTTTAATGATGTGTGAGTTTTTATTGACTAAACTGAATTGCAAATAACACTTTGGCCTATTATATAAAACATAAAAAACCATGATTAAATAGAATTAGTATATTCCTGTTAGTTCAGGGTTCTGTTCGAGAAACTGGTTTATAACATATGTGCATACATACATGATATCTATGTATAGTACATTATAACATTGACTTTAAATATGAGTCAATGTATCGGTACATAATTTAAATTTAAAAGGGCTTATCCAGCGCATGCCCTCAGACAATCCGCTTTGATTGCAATCGTTATAACAACAGGCTTGTCGTCGTCTTCGTCGTCGGGCGGGAAGTCCGGTTTATCCACGTATTGTGGCTTATCCGTTGGCTTGGACTTTTTATTAGACTTTTTCTTTTTGCGCCTAATCTGATAACTAGCTACGTATCCATCACGGCCTGCTACGTATTTGACCAGCACCTGCAGCTTTTTGTCAAGTTTCTGCTTATATTCACCCTTCACCAGAAGTTCCCCGGGTGCGACTTCTTCCACATTCTCCACACGATAACCGCCAGAGCCTTTAACACTATACGGAAGTTGTCAATTAACAATATTATTGAATTTCCACAAAACTTCAAAGAATCTTACGTTAATTGATATCCACCGTCCGTCGATTGCAGTCTATAGCCATTATTTTTAGAATCAACAACAGTTACATTTGGTACAAGAGCTTGCGGCGCTGCAAACGCCAAGTTGACAAATAGAATGAGAACAAACTATATAAGTATTAGAAACTGCATAAGAATAATTTAAATATAACTCACTGTTCTCAACATTGTGAACAACTGAAGCCGTGAAGATCTCAATAAGAACTAACTTGCGGCAAACTGGTGGCTTAAAAATACTATAGAAGAATTTGCGAAATTTCAATTAGCATATTGAACCTGTTAATTTAATTACATCATAACATGTTGGACTAGAAACAAAAAACAGTTAACAGGAGGTTCGGGTCAGGGGATTGGTTTATGTTATACTATGTGATGAATTAAAATTTATGGCAAATAATACATACCGTAAGCTTTTAATACATGCAAATGTTTTCAAGCGTATTTTTGTTTGCATCTTGACAGGTTTCTTGATTATAAAATGTGCTATCATTTTACTGGGAACTTATCAGAGAGTGCTTTAATATTTATATGTTATTTTAAGTTTATTTAATATCATTTATAACATTGACAAGATTTTAAATAAATTGAGGGATTTGTTTTTGTCAGCCGATCATTGGAACTAAGAAAATATGTCTGAAAAACGAAATCTATTACATTTTGAACTCCGCATTTTATTTGATTGTTTTCAAAAGCTATTGCCATTAACATGTCTAGAAATTTGTGAGACACACCTAAGAAATAGATTTTAATGGGTTTAAATGTTTCAATATAAAATTGCATTAAATAATAACTTATCCAGTGCACGCCTGAAGACAGTCTGTTCTGATCTTTAACTCATTCTTTGGGCTTTTCGGTCCCTCCGTTTTAAGCTTAATTTCATAACTAGCCACATATCCATTACGGCCTGCTTGATAGCTTACCAACAGCTTAAGCTGGTTGTAAAATTCTTGTCTATATTGACCGATCACATTAAGTTCCCCGGGTGCGACCTGCTCAACACTTTCCAAGCGAGAATTGTCGGATCCCTTCACTCTATGCGGTAGACAATGGACAATTAACAAATGCATTAAATATTCACATTAAATAATCATACTGTAACTGATATCCATTCTCAAACGACTCCAAATTAAATCCATTTTTATTTGAATCAAAAATTCTTACATTTGGCACGAGACTTTGCGTCGTTGCGAACTCCATGTTTACAAACAGAATGAGAACAAACTATAAGAATATTAGTTAGAAACAAGCTTTAAAAAAACAAAAACTCACAGCTTTCAACATTGCAAAGGACTGAAGTCGAGGAGATATTGCAAAGAACTAACTTCCAAATATATAATAGAACAAACGGAACTGCAATTCCATTAAAGAACCTGTTAATTGAATTATATAACAACATGTTGATTTATAAACATTGCACAATAAATCTGGGGGTTCGTTTCGAGAAACTGGTTAATATTTTTTATATAATACAATGTATAGCGTATAGCACCAATTAACTTTAAATGGATGCGAATGTATTGCACATAATTTTTTTTTATATGCATCTTGACTGATTTATTATTGACATATTTAGATTTTGCGAGCTGTTGAAATATGACTTTGTCTTTAATCTTCAATGAGGGCTTTCCCTTTCCACTTTCAAGTTGCATACATTTCTTTTTAGACCTTTTATTTAAATCAAAAATTCTTACATTTGGCACGAGACTTTGCGTCGTTGCGAACTCCATGTTTACAAACAGAATGAGAACAAACTATAAGAATATTAGTTAGAAACAAGCTTTAAAAAAACAAAAACTCACAGCTTTCAACATTGCAAAGGACTGAAGTCGAGGAGATATTGCAAAGAACTAACTTCCAAATATATAATAGAACAAACGGAACTGCAATTCCATTAAAGAACCTGTTAATTGAATTATATAACAACATGTTGATTTATAAACATTGCACAATAAATCTGGGGGTTCGTTTCGAGAAACTGGTTAATATTTTTTATATAATACAATGTATAGCGTATAGCACCAATTAACTTTAAATGGATGCGAATGTATTGCACATAATTTTTTTATATATGCATCTTGACTGATTTATTATTGACATATTTAGATTTTGCGAGCTGTTGAAATATGACTTTGTCTTTAATCTTCAATGAGGGCTTTCCCTTTCCACTTTCAAGTTGCATACATTTCTTTTTAGACCTTTTATTTAAAAATATATAAGGATCTATTAAGATTGTCAAACAAATGTGCGTAACAGATCTAAGGAAGTCTGGCAGACCCAATAAAGTTTATTTATTCTTCATCAGCTTCAACGGTCGCGTCACTTCCGCCATGTCCTTCTGTCGTTTGTCCGCCTGTCTGAATAATAGCCAATATCTCAGAGACTATAAGAGCTAGAGTCACCAAATTTGGTAAGTTGGTTCGTCTATGGACTAAGCAAGCAAGTTTGCGTTTAAATTTTGCCACACCCACTTCCGCTCCCAAAACAAAATTACATGTTTGTTTATTATAAAATGTGCTGTCATTTTACTGTGAACTTATCACTTATAATTTATAATTTTGACAAGATTTGAAATAAATTGAGGGCTCTGATTTTGATCACAGATATTTCATTGGATTTTTTCAAAAGCAATTGCCATTAACATCTCTAGAAATTTTTGAGAAATAATTGTTAATGGAAGTAAATGTTTCAATACAAAATTTCATCAAATAGTATTAACTTATCCAGTGCATGCTTTAAGACAGTCTGTTCTGATCAGAATATTATTAACATAACCCTTTGCCCCATTTTTTGAGCTTTTTGGCCTTTCCGTATTTAGCTTAATTTCATAACTAGCCACATATCCATTTCGGCCTGCATCATAGTTAACCAACAGTTTAAGCCGGTTGTCAAATTTTTGTCTAAATTGACCGATCAAACTAAGTTCCCCGGGTGCGACCTGCTCCACACTTTCAAAGCGAGAATTGTCGGATCCCTTCACTCTATGCGGTAGACAATTGACAATTAACAAAAGCAATAGATATTCACATTACTTTAAATAATCTTACTGTAATTGATATCCGTCTTCAAGCGATTCCAAATTAAATCCATTTTTATTTGAATCAAAAATTTTTACATTTGGCACGAGGCTTTGCGTCGCTGCGAATGCCATGTTTACAAACAAAATGAGGACAAACTATAAGAATATTAGTTAGAAACAAGCTTTAAAAAAACAAAAAACTCACAGCTTTCAACATTGTGAAGGACTGAAGTCGAGGAGATATTGCAGAGAACTAACTTTCAAATATATAATAGAACAATCGGAACTGCAATTCCCATGAAGAACCTGTTAATTGAATTATATAACAACATGTTGAATTATAAACATTGCACAATAAATCTGGGGGTTAGTTTCGAGAAACTGGTTAATATTTTTTATATAATACAATGTAAAGCGTATAGCACCAATTAACTTTAAATGGATGCGAATGTATTGCACATAATTTTTTTTATATGCATCTTGACTGACTTATTATTGACATATTTAGATTTTGCGAGCTGTTGAAATATGACTTTGTCTTTAATCTTCAATGAGGGCTTTCCCTTTCCACTTTCAAGTTGCATACATTTCTTTTTAGACCTTTTATTTAAAAATATATAAGGATCTATTAAGATTGTCAAACAAATGTGCGTAACAGGTCTAAGGAAGTCTGGCAGACCCAATAAAGTATATATATTCTTCATCAGCTTCAACGGTCGCGTCACTTCTGCCATGTCCGTCTGTCCTTTGTCCGCCTGTCTGTATGAGAGCCAATATCTCAGAAACTATAAGAGCAAGAGTCACCAAATTTGGTAAGTTGGTTCGTCTATGGACTAAGCAAGCAAGTTTGCGTTTAAATTTTGCCACACCCCCTTCCGTTCCCAAAACAAAATTACATGTTTGTTGATTATAAAATGTGCTGTCATTTTACTGTGAACTTATCACTTATAATTTATAATTTTGACAAGATTTGAAATAAATTGAGGGCTCTGATTTTGATCACAGATATTTCATTGGATTTTTTCAAAAGCAATTACCATTAACATCTCTAGAAATTTTTGAGAAATAATTGGTAATGGAAGTAAATGTTTCAATACAAAATTTCATCAAATAGTATTAACTTATCCAGTGCATGCTTTAAGACAGTCTGTTCTGATCAGAAGATTATTAACATAACCCTTTTCCCCATTTTTGGAGCTTTTTGGCCTTTCCGTATTAAGCTTAATTTCATAACTAGCCACATATCCATTTCGCCCTGCATCATAGTTAACCAACAGTTTAAGCCGGTTGTCAAATTTTTGTCTAAATTGACCGATCAAACTAAGTTCCCCGGGTGCGACCTGCTCCACACTTTCAAAGCGAGAATTGTCGGATCCCTTCACTCTATGCGGTAGACAATTGACAATTAACAAAAGCAATAGATATTCACATTACTTTAAATAATCTTACTGTAATTGATATCCGTCTTCAAGCGATTCCAAATTAAATCCATTTTTATTTGAATCAAAAATTTTTACATTTGGCACGAGGCTTTGCGTCGCTGCGAATGCCATGTTTACAAACAAAATGAGGACAAACTATAAGAATATTAGTTAGAAACAAGCTTTAAAAAAACAAAAAACTCACAGCTTTCAACATTGTGAAGGACTGAAGTCGAGGAGATATTGCAGAGAACTAACTTTCAAATATATAATAGAACAATCGGAACTGCAATTCCCATGAAGAACCTGTTAATTGAATTATATAACAAAATGTTGAATTATAAACAATGCACAATAAATCTGGGGGTTCGTTTCGGGAAACAGGTTTATATTTTTTTTATAAAATACAATGTATAGCGTATAGCATTAATTAACTATAAATGGATGCGAATGTATTGCAAATACTTTTTTATATGCATCTTGACTGATTTCTTAATTACAGATTTTATAATTCTAAGTTGTATACATTTTATTTACTTTTAAGACAAGAATATATCTGACTTGATAGTGAAGTTTACATTGAAATAAAAAATGTATTGCAGCAAATACTTAAAGATTAATTTTTAATTTATGAAAATAATAGTTATCATCTAATCAATGTAAATTTTATAGATTATTGGCAAATATATCAAATAATTGTAGTTACAGCGACTAGAGATAAGAAGAATATTGAAATTAAATCAATTTAAAATAAATTGTCCAAACACACATTTTACCGGCGCCGTTTAGAATGTTTAGAATTCTATGGTTCGATAAAACTAAGATATGTAGACGAAGCTTTAGTTCAACAGTTATGTGATAAGTTGTTGGATTTCAATTGGGAGTGACTCGCGAAATAAGCTTTGTTTTTTACATTATTATAATTATTTAATTATGTAATGGCTTAGCCAATGCATGCCTTAAGACACTCTGCCTTGATTAGAATAACATTTATGCCAGGCATGGGTTTCGCCATCCTCTTTTTACGCCTAATTTGATAACCAGCCACACATCTATCTCGGCTTGCTTCATGTTGCTTGTAAAGCTGTTGTCTATACTGACCGTTCCTTAGAATTTCTCCAACTCCGACCTCCTCCGCATTTCTCACGTGATAAACTCCAGCGCTCTTAGCACTATGCGGTAGACAGTTTAAATTTAAGCTTATCATTGAATATCTACAAGAAACTTACGTTAAATGATTTCCGGCGTCCCACGATTCCAATTTATATACATTTCCATTAGGATCCAAAACTCTTACAAGTATCAAGGGATTTTGCGGCGCTGCAAGCGCCAAGTTGACAAACAGAATAAGAACAAACTAAAAAAATCATTTATTAGAAACAGGCAAAATGTTCAGCAATATGGAAAACTCACAGTTGTCAACATTCTCAACGACTGGAGCCAGATCTTAAAATGAACTAACTTGCAGCATATTAGCTACTGAAATATAGAAACAGTATATACGGACTTGCAATTTACATATAAAACCTGTTAATGGAATTATGTAATAACATGTGCAATGACTATTAACCTGGGGGATCGGTTCAACAAACGGGTTTATAAATTATATTTAATGTATAGCTCATCGAACTAACTTTTAGCGGATGCAAATACTTATTTAATTCAGTTTAATACATCTTCACTCATTTTTGTCATGCACCTTTTTAGGTTACTTGAATATATTTGTTATACATGTAGGAATGACAAATTATAATGTTTATTTTGGGTAACTTCAATAATTAATGTTTTCTTAACAATTTATGATTAATGTTTAATAATTTAGCCCACTTCTTGGGTTGAACAAAAGAGATTCTTCACGATTTAATAATTGTTTTACTCTGTGCAACTTGCTGCTCGCAGCTCTCAGCGTCGACTGACTTACTGACTCTCAATGTGAGTCGCTGATCTTCTTCTTTCATAAAAAACTCAAACGAATATGTTGTAAAGCAAAATAGTATAGTAACTCTAAAATACTTAAATGATGCAATAGACGATGCTGTTGCGTAACGAAAAGGGTACGCAGTACTTATGCTCTATTCATAATCCTACATACATCTTTCAAGGGAATCATCAGTCGACTAATGATTTGTTTTTTTTTTAATTTTAACTAAGTCAACCCAAATAAATTCGCATAAATACAGTATATAAATATATGCCACCTATCTAGATACAGTTTGTAAAAGTGTTAAGTATTTTCTATGTATTTTGTTTCACTTAGAACACTAGCATATACTTAATTGGGGCATTTATTATATTCTAGCTGATGCTTGCTTAATAAATATTATATGATTTGAAAATTAATTCATATACATCTGTTAAAAATCAAGTGTCTTATGCCACAATATAATTCCAGAAAGAAGAAGTTACATTAAAAACAAGCCGAACAGTCGGGACCCCGACCGTAATATACCCTGTGGGTTTACAGGAACCCGCTTAAATTCACTCCAGATGAAATTCTCTAGTAATTCGTTTTTTAATTTTTGTGGGCAAAGGGGGCGTGGCATCGTGATAAATTTTTCTGGACACATCAACCACAAAATATTCATCATGTGTGCCAAATCTCAAGTCTCCAGCTACAAAACTGCTTTTGTTATGAGGTTTTTGAGTGACAAAACTGCTTGCTTTATGAGGTTTTACTTAATTTGTGGGTGAAGGGGGCGTGGCATCGCGATACAATTTTCTGGACACATCGACCACAAAATATTCATCATGTGTCCCAAGTCTGAAGTCTCTAACTGTAATATTGCTCTTGTTATAAGCTTTTCCGAATTGTAGGCGAGGGGGGCGTGGCATCGTGATAATATTTTCTGGACATATTGACCACAAGATATTTATTATGTGTGCTAAATGTGAAGTCTTTAGCTGTTATATTGCTCTTGTTATGAGGGTTTAGAGCTACAAAACTGCTTGTTTCATACTTTTTTCTTGCTTAGTTTGTGGGCAAAGAGGGCGTGGCATCCAAAAAAAAAGATAAACTTGATCTGCCTGCAAAAATTACCAGTGCTGGGACACCAAGTTCAAGCTTCTAGCTCTTACCATCTCTGAGATCCTTTCGTTCATACGGACGGACCGACAGACCGACAGACCGACAGACCGACGGACAGACGGACAGACGGACATGGCTATATCGACTCGGCTATTGATGCTGATCAAGAATATATATACTTTATGGGGTCGGCCATGCTTCCTTCTGCCCGTTACATATTTTTAACAAACTTAATATACCCCCACAGGGTATAAAAATGCAAATATAAAAAAACTGCAAAAACAAATAAAGGGTTATTCAAATTGCAGATATTTGATGGAATATGTTGTAAAATGTACTTAATATTAGTTAGGCTAAAATAGATAGCTACACTTAAAATTAAATATTTCAGTTCAGCCCAATTTTATTTGCAGTATTTTTTCATAAATAAAACGAATGACAAATGTTTCTAAAAAAAAGTTGTCACAAGAATGAAATGTGCCTGCAGCGTTGAATCTTTAGCTAACATCGACTGATTTGCAGCGTCTACTTCAGGACATACACACATAGCTTGTTAAATACTTCGGAAATGGCAAAGCAGCAGCTGCCGGATACATTTTGTGTGACGTTGTTCTTACATAGGGGAAACACACATATAGTATGTATACAGTTGCAGATGCTGATACAGACATTTCACATACGCACTGTGGTGCTCAGCTGACTGAGCTGCTTGCTCGCGCACATCTCATCAACGTTCGCTGCTTAGCAATTTGGCTGTCGCCGGAGCCAAGGGCCACATAGGGCAGAGAATTTCGAGGAGGGGGCATACAGTTCAGTGCACCTCGCACTGCCGCCGGGCTGAGTATTTTGGACAGCAACTGCTGCTGTTGCTCATGCTGCAACTGCAACTGCAACATGCAGCAACTCGAACGATGTCAATGATTTTCTTCCGATTTTCATTGCAAAATGGTGTTGCACTTTAATTTGATTTCAATTTTCTTCACGCCACTCCTTCTCCATCCTCTTTGTCGTTTCTTCAGTTTGTACTTTTCTGCCATTTGCCGTTTGCCATTTCCTATTGTCATTCTGGATTTCTGTCCTCGTTTTGTTTGACTTGATTGCATTGTGTGTTAAATTTTATGTGCGATTTGTTTGATTTTCGGTTTTGCCACAAAACAGAGCAACTAATTCAATAGTAAATTGTTTTTTTCCTTCCTTTTCTTTCTTGTTCTTTTCAATATGTCTTCGATTAAGTTTTTATGGGTTTACTCAAGTGTTTCATGTTCATTCTTAAATTTACTCAAATTACAATTGATTTTTGGCTTGCATATGTGAATAGGAAGGAATGCGTTCGTTGAGTGAGTTTGACAGAGAAATGTCCTGCAAATTAAACTTTCAGATTATAATAACATAGCTACAAATACTTGTATACAGATATAGTTGCATATGTAGTAAGCCATGTGACTGTCAAAGTAAAGAGTCAAGTCGATTATGATTACAGGGTGCATTAAAATTAGCTTCTGTACTTTGAGATTCAACAGAGTTTCACACTCGAGCAGTCACTTTGTATCTATGCTTTATATCAATTTCTGGAGTGCACTTCATGCACTTCACAATTGAGTGACTTTTCTGCAGCGTTTTATTGCATAAATTGCAATAACTATATATAACGCATACGCAGCGTTGTCTGCACTTGAAAACTTCTTAAGAAATACGAGTATGTATGTAATTCGTAAGAAGAAATAAAACTGTCAAAACGCAAAACACAAATAAATAAATGCCAGAATACATTTTGCAGCCAGTTGTCAACAAAAAAAGCCAAAACGTTGCAACATCAGGAAGGAATTTATGGAAGCCAACACAAAAAGAAGAGAAACCACAATATTATATGTTTATAAAAAGTATAAGCAAGTATAAAAAAAATGTCTGCTCTCGTTGCATGAGTGTGCAAATTCCTTTCGGCTTTTGTCTAGCTCACACCGCATTTTATAATGTGCATATTTTATAACATGCTTATGCGTTTCCTAAAACCCCAAAAAATGCCAGAGCTACCCAACTTTTTTTTAACTTCAAACCACACGACGCCATGACAAAGCTGCAAATAATGCAACAAGTCTGGTTGTCAGCCTTTCTACACCCTGTACCCTGTGTAGGGCACAGGTTGAAATGGTTATGAAAATTATATTTAATTTCTGTCATAATTAAAGAGATTTTCTTTAACCCCATTTTACAATTAAATATTTAATAATTTACTGAGATATCAGTGCTTGCTTTAATACATACATAAATAGAGGGTATTTCTTAGTCGAGAATGCATCATAACTTTCGCGGCGTGGCCTTGTTCTTCTTCTTGGAGATGTGAACGTGAGCATATAAATTACATTCAAATAGGGCAAGTGTTTTTAGTATTTATTCTAACGGATGTTTGTTTATTTTATTAGTTTTCTCTTTCCACGTTCCAGCGCCATCCTGACTGTGTTTTAGTGTGGCCGTATATCAATGGAATTATATTGGAATTCCATAATTTTATTTATAATATTAAGATGCCGGATAACTGCATTTATAATTATTTAGACTGTTTTAGTGTAACTCTCTCTTTTAGTAATTCTGCGAAATAACCCAATGTAAAAGTTTATAATAAACAAATAATTACAATCTCAAAAAATAAATCACGTTTATTTCACATCAGAAAATGATGTAAGTCTCTGATATGCGGGAAATACAAATATAATTTTTATATATTAATGTTTGGAATGTTTTGCAAAATTTATAAATATTTTAAGTAAATTTGTCATGCCTTTCCGGCCACCGCAAACTCACGGCACGCTACCATCCCACCCCAAGTTGTTTGCTATTATTTTCTGTCTGTTGTCCTGAAGTTTCTGGCTTGTCACTGACAGCGAATGCTCAACACTAAGATTCTGGCAAAAGCAACTTCTCGACACTTTACCCGTTGCAATTGTGGGAAATAAGGAAAGAAAAATAAATATATATACATATATATACTCATGTAGATATAAGCAAAAGACGAAAACTTCAACGAGTGTCATAAGAAATTTCCATATTTTATAGCCCGTTCTCATGACAAATTCGAGCAGTTTTCAGTTTACTATTTCCAGTCGCCAAAGTCCGAACCACTTGCGGACAAAACGAATGCCGAGCAATAAGATTTTATTAACTAATCTGTCAGTTTGGTAGCTGAAGCTGAAGGGAAAGCAAAATTCTGACGGCAAATTCAACTCTGCCGCATGCAAAGTGCAATTTCCGGCGGAAATGTGACACCACCGAAGGATTTTGTAATCTAATTTTAATGATTTTGCTTTGGCTGCACTTCCCGCCAATCATCTTCCATCTACCCCTCGGCCAACATCCCCTTTGCGCACCTTTCTCTATGACTTTCCTGGGAGGCACTTCGTCGACGTCGACGTCGAGGCCAAGTGCCTGGGCTGGATGGATAATGCGTCCCAGATTCGATTTTCTCTGCTCAAGCATCAGGCGCCAGCAAATTTAGCAACTAACCCAATTTGACGTTGATTTTCAGCTCCCTTTTCGTGTTTGTGTTTCTCCTTAAGAAATTGCAAGCACCCAAAAAATATTCAATTAAAACAATTTCTTTTTTTGTCCCTTCTTTTTATTTTTTGACTGTCTTCTCTGCATGTGACAAAACGCCATTTGGGAAACTTTTCTTATTTTTTTTCTACAAAGACGCTAATGACGTCAGTGGCCTGGTTTTCCTCCTTATTCCCACCCACGAAAGCAAATTGGCTGTTAAAGTTTTTGGGCTCAAGCTCAGTCTCAGTCTCGGGCGGAGTTGTGGGCGTGGCCCAGCTGAAATACTGGACGGAGGCAGAAGCGGCGTCAAGTTGACATCTGTGTTCAAAGTTAAAAATTAAACGAGCAGTCAAAGAGGCGCAGCCAGGAGTAGGAAAGGAAGAGAGAGGGAAGGGAAATCAGCCGCCAAACCTGGCGTCAAAGAAACTGAAAGCTGATTAATGAATGAAAGCAAAGGCAAAGGCATAGCTGATGTACATCATATGAGTTTGTATACTTCCCCCTCATGAGGGTGTTGTGCTAATTAAAGTAATTATGTAAATAGATGAGTTCAAGAAGTGGCAGCTGAATGAACGTGTAAGCTGAGCTTCTTGATTAAAGTTAAATCAAATCAGCTTCAAAACTCAATATATAAAGAATGAAAATTATTTCGGCTGATCATTGATCAGCAGTTACATAAATGCGATACCTAATTCATAGTGTATACTTGTTTTTTAGAGAAAGACTTAAAGATACAACTAAAAATAAGTGCCTAAGAGTATGTGAAGATATTTCAATCACAAAGAGAACAAAATTATATCCAAACTAGTCAATTACTAGATTAAGTTGCCATTAATGGTAGCAGAAAACCAGTTTAAATAAATATACAAAACTTTAACCAAAAAAATTAAAAAAATGTAAAAACTAGTCAATCTGAAATATTCCATAGAAAACAAATAAATTTGTGAAGCAATTCATTGGCTTTTATTGGGAACAGAGTAGAGTTATCGATCAAAATTTCGAGTTGAAATCGGTGTTGCATTCAATTTGTTTATACATTTTCCGGCAACATCAAAAACTATTCATTCAGAAGCTGAATAAATTTCAAAATTGACAAAATTTAAACAAATAAAAACCACAGGCTAATTATCAATAAATTGTTTTGAACATTTTAGACCACATAGTCAAATATCAGCAGAAGCACATAATGTGTCCTAAATGATAACACCAAAATGTTCTGATTGGAATATGCATGAATTTCTTTTGTCTTGTGGGAGTTGTGGCAACCCTGGCAGCCTTACCTCCTGACCTGCGGATGCTGTTGCTCTTGCAATTGGCGCTAATGAGTTTTACCATATTCGTTGCTTGTTTGTTTTTGGCCAAATTGTTTGCCATGGCTTTTACCATGATGCGCCACCTATTGCCGGCAGGATGACGAGCTATTGCCAGAGGGGGAACGAAAGGAAGGGGTGGCAATGGAGTGGGAATTTGCAAATTTCGTTTGCGAGAAATGAAAATGCCCTTTTTTTGTTGTCTAATTACAAAATATCGCGTGGTTGATGCCAACAGGCAAATGCAGCAATTGACGTTCATTACGAACAGCCTTGTGGGTTGCTCCGGGTGTTGTTTGGGGTTATATGGCGGATATCCACGTGTCCTACCCCCTTGTTCTTCGGCCATGCAATCAACATTTGCAATTGCCATCAAAATTGTGCAGCATATTTCATGGCGCTGCTTTAGGCATTTTTCTCGTTACGCGACTGATTTGATGTGCCTCACAATTAAATGAACACTTCGATTTCAGTATACCCTTACCATAATATTGACTTTAAAATTTCACAGCTTAACTAGCAGTTCATACGCTTTCGATTATGAACACACAGCAAGGGCAAGTCTGTCAAACCAATTTATTTATTTTCAAATAATTGTTTATTGTTTCAATAGTTCATAATTTCTGGTATCACAAACGGTACTGTATCCTTATATTGCCAATTAAAGTAATGCTTAGAAGAAGTTGAAGTTCTTTTAGACTAAAGACAAAATAGCAAACAACAATATCAATTTAATTTAAATAAATATCCATAGTTGCAAAAAACAATACTTGGAGTCTTATAATTTTTTTAAAATTATATTAAATGGTATAGAAATGATTGGATTAATTGTTTCTATATATATTTATTATAAAATTTGCTGTCGAGAATTAATCTTTTAAGCTCCGAATTTTCATCATAGCATATTTTATTATTTACTTCCGCAGCATACAAATAATTTTATGTAAGTCAACTGATGCTGAGTTGGTTCGTTCTATTTGATCTAAATAAACTGCAATTTCTATTTGCTGCTTTGTAACGCTATTCACTCGATCAAATTTGAAAAGTGCTCAAGCCAATTGAATTGCTGAGGCAGCGCACACACACACTGACACCATGCAATGTAATTCTGGTTGTACGTGGGCCACATTTCATCTATTTACAAAGTATATCTGTGTTTCACAATCAGTGCCTTACCTGCCATTGGCAATGCTATTGCTTTTTCTCCACTTTTCAACTCCGAACTTACCACTCCTCACATTCCACTTGATAGCACAGCAATTGCAACAAAAAGATTTTTCTAATATAGAAATCGAATCGTAGGACGCGCAATATTTCTAATGGCACCTCAGAGAAAGCCAGTCAGAGAAAAAGAGATAGAGTGAAATTGAAAGAGAGGAAGCTGGACACAGAGTCAGTTCAATTGGAAAATGTTCAAAGGATATGAGGTGTCAACTGATGAAGATGTGCCTGGCACTCAGTCTGAACCTCAGCTAACAACTCGACCCTCTCAGGCCAGACTGACATCATCATCATCATCAATATTGTTGTCATTTTGCAATGTACTTGAAATGAACTGCGAATTCTTATTAACTAGCAAAGATAACCAACAATCAAAGAGTGTTTGGTCACTTTTCTTCTTCACATTTAACTCGGTTAAATAGAAAGGAACAATTAAAACGATGCAATCACTTAATTGCTGGTCAATGATACTCAAATCAGATATATTATGATATTCTATAGATAGAGTAATATTAATTCAATTTAATTATGATTTCTAAATTCTTATTTGTTTATAATGGTATAATTCAATATTAATTACATCCTATTTCGAATCTTACATTTGTATAAATGTGTTGCATACTCTTGACAGTAAGTAGGACGAAGATTCAATTTTTTTTATTAATGTTTAAAATTTGTATTGCACTTAAATAGCATCCTGCTACCATATGACAGCTTAAGGAATAGTAAAGTGAATATAACAAAAATATTTGGATTTACCATAAATATTATGACCCTTATACTGATACACTACATATTTACAATTCACATTGACAATTTTTAGACCCTTTACTTTAAAAAAGTATAAAGGTATATTAAGTTTGTCAAAAAAAAAATGCGTAACAGGTCTAAAGAAGTCTGGCAGACCCCTTAAAGTATATATATTATTGAGTCGATATAGCCACTAAATTTGGTGACAATACTCCTGAGGCCTGAACATTTTTCCACGCCCCCTACCGCCCCAAGAAATCGGAAAAACCCGAATAAGAAAAGTAATTTAAAAGATACAAATTCCAAATTCGGCATACATAAAATTTACTTTCCTTGCGATGTGCACTGAACAGTTCATCTCAATCGGGCAATAAGCACCGGAGACTTAAAGCAACGAAATTTTCGAATATACAAAAACCATATTATTAATTGAATATCTGTAAGGGAGATGGTAATTGCCAAATGATCTACTAGGGCTTCATTGGCGTAATGGTAAGAGTTCGAAACCTACCAGAAGCACACATTGTTTTCTTTTATTATTATTTTTTAAATATGTAAATACAGTAATAATATGAAATAACACAATACTTTTATTTTCATAAACAAATTCTACCATAAATGCCAATGTATTCTAATTAAAGCCAATGCATTGTATACATTGCAATGTATATATACATACATGTATATTACCATAACATTTTTATGTTAACATTAACATTTGTATTTATATGAATGTTAAACTACAACTTCGTCTATTTTGCGCGTATGTATGTATGTGTGCACTTAACATATTTTAGATTTGCACGTTCCGCTCTCTCGCAGTGGGTACCGATTATATTTTATTAATCGGAAGCTAATTTGAGCGGCGACATATTTATTTTTCTTAATACTATCATATGCAATTAAGGTAAAGTCGAAAGTTTTACAGATAAGTAAAGGGTCTTTCATAGCCGACTTCGATTGTAGCATATCGTGCCTTACTACCGCAATCCTGTTAAGACAGGATTCTGAAAGGCAAATCCTGTGGGTGGTACGAACATTGCAAAAATTGAACATGAGCAGTAAATTCCGGACGGATTTAAATAGAAATTTTGCATCAGAAATGCTGAAAAATGTATAGCATACTTTTAAGAGAAAAAAAAATATAATAGCATGTTAATTTTAAGCAATATTTCAATTCAATCTATCTACAAATGGCAATTTAATTAAATATTCTTAAATTTATATGAAAACTCAAGGTGTTCAATAAACTTTAAATTATCTGTCTTCGATCTTTATCATGAATTCATTTCGATTGACCTAAAACCGTATGCTTTGCGAATCTTTGACCTTTATTCGAGAGTCAGTAGCCTCAATAAATCGTATTAATCATACGCACTGCCGAACAACTTAAAAGGCTTTTTACAAACGCATTTTCTCACTGTGTAATGGCAGCACTTCCGCAAAGGCAACTGAGAGAACTGGGAAAACGGAGAGAACGGAAAGTGAGCTCCATCCTAAAGTAACACGCGCGAATCGAAAATATTAAGTGCCACAGTTAGGCCAAGTACTTAGCACAAACAAAATGTTCCGGGGTGGAGTTGGAGCTTGGGAATGTGCAAACAATGGGCAAAGCCAGCAGAATGAACCCGCTAAATATGGCCACTAAGCAAGATGGTAGATGGCAGGGAGTGTGAATGGCATCGCATTCAAAACAATGTCCTGTTGTCGAAGCTGAGGCTTCAGTTTTGCTACCAGCAGCAGCTCCAAGAGGTGGGCGAAAGGGGGATCAGAGGAACAGCGCGTTTGTCGGAACTGTCACATTAAAATGGATGATTTATTTGCGCTCTTAATTTATTGCGACACAACCGGCGGACCGCCGCGGTTAGTGGGAGGCAATTGCTGGAACCGGAGATGAGAATGGAGGCGGGAACGGAGCTGAGGACGGAACTGACTATAGGGGCTGTGGATACCCGTCCAGGATATTGAGTACGCGCAATGCATGAACGAGTGAACCGTGGAACGGAGCCAATGAACTCACACAGCGGCGGGTCTAATACATATAATGAATTTTACACGCTGCCATCGCACTTGGCACTTAATAATCGCATTAGGGCGCTAAGCAGCTCGCTGACACATGCCCCAACTTGAAGAAGGAAGGAAAAAAGGGAGTAAAAAGGCGACAAGGAGTCAGTAGGGGGTATCAAGGATGTGCTGCTTTATCAGCTCGACTAATGTTTTATTGTTTGCTTATTACTACAAATAATGGCACCCTTCCCTTTACCGCCATTGCGATATTGTTCTTTGCTTAATATGCTTTACAAATGTACCGGATAAATTCAGGCTGGCAACGTGGTATATATTATCCTCGTAACTGTAGCTGTGATAAGTGCAGGTGTATAATTAACACGTGGGGTCATTCACAGAGCTCATCAAATCAGACAGAGCAAGGCAGAGACACGAAAAGCAATACAAAAGACAACAAAAATTTATGATAAAGCAGCTTACAAAAGAGTGTAATTTTCATGGGTTGCAAGCAATAAGGATGTGCCCATAAAAGGTTAACTGAGCTCCTTCTCTGAAGGTTCTTTTATCAGAGAACAATCATTCGAAGTGTCTTTGTTCCTGAAAGGTTTCAGGAAATGTTTGTTGATAAAAGTTTAGTATAAATTTTCCTAAAAATCCAATTAATTAAATTAATTGGAAGATACTATAATAATAATGAGGTTGTCGCATATTTCGCTTATGAGATTTAAAGAAAGCTTTCTTTAACTAAAATTAAACTTAATATTTGGCATTATTTACTGAAAATAAAAAAAAGGAAATTAATTAAATAAATCATAAATAAATTTGCTATATTTCTTATATTGTAAATAATAATAATAGCCACATTTATTTATTACAGGGTATAAAGATGCCACTCTATGCGCCCATATAAATTTGCAGTAATTTATTAAAAAATCCATTGTTTCATTTGAATTGCGTTAATAAATCAGTGAAAAATTGTCTGTTGCAATAATGTTTTTTGTTGAATTTTGCTTTTCAAGTGAGAGCTGCATGAGAAGCTGCCACGCCCATTCGCCTATTGGGCCATTCGCCCATCTATCCAAGTTGGCCACCTAACCACACCAAGTGAAACGCCCATTCATTCGACAGTTGCACAGAACTGTGTAATGAACATTTATGAGGCAATTTCCTTGGCAACACACACGCGCACACACACACAAATAGACAGAGGCAAACACAAGGGACGTAGAGACAGATGACAAACCGTCGGCATTGGAGACGTCGCCTCGAGTCGAAATCGTCCGGCTCCAGTTCCCTTTTCCCACTCCCCAGTTCCATTCCCCTGTCCCTTGTCTCCTTTTCTCTACCCATCGTTGACGTCGTCTTTGCAGTTCGCAGAATTCTGGAACATGGCGCAGAACTTTTTCTGCTCCACTTATGCCCAAACTAATTAAGTGCAGGAAAAAGTTACCATTTCCTTCCCGTTAACAACTGCCGGTCTCCGAGCTGGAGCTGTTTTGTCTTCCGCCCCAGCCAAATGCAACTCTGTCCTCGTCCAATGTCCTGCCGTCTCACTGTCCCGTTCCAGCTCCTGTCCTTGGCTCTGGTGTATGACAAGTTGTAGCATTTTTTGACACTATGCGCAAACAGAGGAGGAACAGAAGGGGTGTTACATGCTTAGCCAGAAGCTGTCGGGGCCCGAAGCCCGCATTAGGGCCTGAACGCATTCTGTTTCCAACTGTCGCTTCTCTACAAATATTTAACAGTCGCTCCACTTGCCGCTGATAGCCCATTCGGGCGTCATAATAACGAAGATAAATGTTACAAAAGTTTGCTTGCAAACACACGCCCTAAGCTGGAGCAGGAACAAGAGTTCTATGCGATTTCTAGTTGCATTGTGTTGCATATTTTTCGGGGACCTCTGGCAATAGTTTAAAAAAGCATAGACAAAGAGAGAAAGAGGCAAACAAGGACAATGTTCCTAACTATGCGTAAAACAAAAGTTGTTCGAGATTTTTCAGTTATGTAAAGTGAGTCGAGTTTGTTCCTTTATTGAAATATAACAGAGTACGTAGAACTTAAGATAAATTCATTATCATTATCATTATCATTATCATTATCATTATCATTATCATTATCATTATCATTATCATTATCATTATCATTATCATTATCATTATCATTATCATTATCATTATCATTATCATTATCATTATCATTATCATTATCATTATCATTATCATTATCATTATCATTATCATTATCATTATCATTATCATTATCATTATCATTATCATTATCATTATCATTATCATTATCATTATCATTATCATTATCATTATCATTATCATTATCATTATCATTATCATTATCATTATCATTATCATTATCATTATCATTATCATTATCATTATCATTATCATTATCATTATCATTATCATTATCATTATCATTATCATTATCATTATCATTATCATTATCATTATCATTATCATTATCATTATCATTATCATTATCATTATCATTATCATTATCATTATCATTATCATTATCATTATCATTATCATTATCATTATCATTATCATTATCATTATCATTATCATTATCATTATCATTATCATTATCATTATCATTATCATTATCATTATCATTATCATTATCATTATCATTATCATTATCATTATCATTATCATTATCATTATCATTATCATTATCATTATCATTATCACTATCATTATCATTATCATTATCATTATCAGTATCATTATTATTATCAAATTATTTAAAAATAATAATTATAGTAGTAAATATGCACTACAAAGAATTCTCTCAACTAATTTGTAGTCGCTGCAAATTGTTTACATGACAGACTGTTGAGTTTTGTAAGGAAACTCCCCGACAGCACTATGAGTACAAAACTAATGCGCTTTGGCTGCCGGTGAAGACTTTTTGCTTCATTTTACTTGCAAGTTTAATGAGAACTCGACGCGACAGTTTACACTGATGCTCGTTAGGTTTTTGGCTAAAAGTTTACCCTAAACCATCCCAATGTCCGTCTTTCTCTCCCTTTGTCTGCCTAGCACACAGTTTGGCAATGCAATTCACAAGTTTCAAACCAGTTTCCATGTGCAAGCTGCCAACTGTTGGCCACGTCAAATCTGCAGCGTGTCCATGTTCCTATCCCTGTCCATATCCATGTCCTCGTACAATGTCCTGGCTAAGAGCAGATTCAGTCGCCGTTGCGTTTGCTTGATTTATGTCTGTGCGTTTGGCAAATGTTGCATCAACCTTTTTATACCCATCTTATATTAAATGAATCAAAATGGGGTATCATAAAGTGAAGTTCACTGACCCTAAACAGTCTTCTTATAATGCAACAGTCAAACTAAATTATAATATTCAATTTATAATTTTATATCAAAATACGACACCTATAAAGTGAACAAGCCGATCAGTCGAGCGGGCGCGACAGTAGGATAGCCTGTGCAGGTCTTCAAAGAAAAGTATTTTCATTATAATGGGATTTAAATATATCGCTTGAAGTCGATTTTGCTTGCATCGAGAGTAGGTTGCTTGCGATAGTCTGGCAACACTGGACTGCGGCCATTGATTGTTTATGTTTAGCGCCACAGCAGACGAAAGGCATATCAAACATACATGAACAAACGCGTCTTTTCGTTCATTATATCGTCGGGCGGCGCAGCGACTGCGCTGCTACTGCGCTGCGACGCATCTGCTGCGCTGCATAAATTTGTTTCTTGAAAACCTTCTGGGTTCAATATCCGATCGTACTGAAATTTGTAGCACACATAGAGAGTAGGATACTTGCCATGTGGGCCAAATCTCAAGTCTCTAGCTATGAAACTGCTCTTGTTATCAGCTTTTCCGAGTTATGGGCGAAGCGGGCGTGGCATCGCAATGAAATTTTCAGGACACATTAAGTCCAAGCTTTTTATCATGTTTGCCAAATCTCAAGTCTCTAGCTTTAACATTGCTTATGTTATGGTGATTTTTCTAATTTTAAAACCAACGGGACATGATATCGAAAATTGAAAATAAACTTGATCTGCGTATGGTATTCAGGAACCTACATTCCAAATTTGAAGTCTCTAGCTCTTATAGTTGCTGAGATCCACGCGTTCATACAGACGGACAGACGGACAGACGGACGGACGGACAGACGGACGGACAGACAGACGGACAGGTGTCAATCGACTCGGCTATTGATACTGATTAAGAATATATATACTTTATATGGTCGGAGATGCTTCCTTCTGCCTGTTACATACATTCACACAAATTCATTATAGCCTTTTTTGCCCATTTTTAATGGGCACAGGCTATAAAAAACTCCTGCCACAACGACCAGATTTAATAATATCATTATAAAGCAGTACTTCCAAATCATTTACAAGGTATTTTCCAGTCGATTATTTTCATCCATCTTACTTATTGTCCATGACACTGGTGCTGTTTAATTAAAAAACTAAAATAGATTGCTGTATATAGAGCGCGTAATTTTTTTCAGATTGCAGCTCTGGAAATATTTGATTGCTAACAAGCAATAAATTATAGCTAAAGAGAAAAATAAACAATTTAAGTTGTAGCGTCTCTTGGCTCAATGACACTATTTGAGAGATTTAGACACAATAATAGAATAATTTTTAAAGTTAAGTTTAAGTAAAAATGGAAAGTTTTTTTAAAAGACAGAGGTTGAAAAAGATAGCGAGAAAGTGATGATTGATTTAAAAGCCCCTAAAACCTAAGCTAAAATGTCCATCAACTGATTTTTAAAAGCACAATAAAGCTTCCGCTTAATTGTATCGTATACACCTAATTTAGCTCAAGTAAGTATAAAAGCTCAACAAACTGATTACCATTTGAACCCTTCATTTTAATACAATAACACTCTATATTATCATTTGTTAGAGTATACAAAAAGTGATGAAAGGGCGTTGCTTTTAATGGCTGCTCATATAAATAAACCGTCGCTAAAGTTGACAGCGCATTTTGTGCAACGTTGTTCCTGGTCTCCTTTCTCTGCTTAGCTGGGACCACGCACAGACACTGATACATACACACACATGTGTACAAACATATATAAAGTAGCTCTATAAAAATAACTCACAGATGCTTTCAATGAGGGAGAAAAAAAATGAAAAGAAGAGTTTTATAAACACATGACGCACACACAAGTACTCAAAGCAGGAAAGGGCAATGAAGGCGAAATCCTTGCAAAGTTCAAGCATCCGCAGCCTTTTGGCTTCTGAAAAGCAAAAGAACTGAGAAGACTGGGAGATGAGGGAGAAGTCGGAGGAAGTCTTGGCAGTATGAGTTTAAGAAAATAGTTCATACGCAGCGTGCGCCGCGTGTTTCAAATACCACAAATAACATTCCGCACCCAAATGGACAGAAAGACAGACAGACGGGCAGACAGACCGATTCGAGCCCAAACAAAACTTAGTCTGATGAGACACGTTGCTTACATTTTCCCTTATTCTCAATGCATTTAATTCTGACATTTGTTAAGACACAGCACTTTAAACGAGTTTTAGGCTTCAATTATTTATATCTCTGTGTGAGATGTGCATAAATTTTGCTTAATTTTGAAATGTGTCAAAAACACAGATATAGTATTTTGTTTTGACTCTGACTTATGAAATGTATTATGGCCATTAGAACAAGTACATAAAATATATGAAAGTGACATGAATTTTACTTATTGGAGGCATACGAATTACTTAACATAACAGAATTATTATCAGTTTTAATTTAAAAGATTTGACAGAATGACAGAATATAATGAAATAGATAAAATACTTTATTTATTACTTAAATAATATTGCATTTCTATTAAATTTCTAAAAAGAACAACTATTAATTATTAAATAAGTTTTTTTACGCTTATTGAGCAAGTCAAACTGGACAGACTGTCTGTTCAAACTTATCTTGCAGTTAAAAATCTAAGGAAAAAACTTAAGTTTTCTTTGCACTTCGGAAAAAAATAAATAATTTAGTGTGAGAGCACTCGAACTTGACTAGTTTATTTCTTTATTGTCAGCTTATTAGTTCCCAACGTGAAAAATTTAAGCATTGTCCTAAGAAAAATTGAATAAAATCCAACCTCTGATGCATAATTAAAATAAGTGAAACTTTGATACAAAAACAAAATCGAAAAATACACAAATTCAAAGAACCATAAAAACCTAATGTGGCTAGAATCTGGTTAGCACTTTTCGGTCAAAGTGAAAACTGGTAACATGCTCTTCAAGCTATTTCCTCGCATGAGAGTGTGTACCGTCAAGGAGCGAGTAACATCCCGGGATGCATTTGTATACCTCGATCGTGGCATGAGAATAGTAGGATGGATTCCACCAAAGGATAAATGCTGGAGCAGAATATACGCACTGTGGACAGCATTCACCACGGTCTTTTTCATGATATTGTTGGTAATGGCCCTGATTGTAAGCTACATGAAAGATCTGAGTAGTTTCACAGCTGGACAGTTTCTCACCTCGTTGCAAGTTGGCCCCAACTGCCTCGGTTCAAGCATCAAGGCCTCCTTTACTTTTGCGGGCATGAAGCGGTTCAAACGGGCCAAGGAACTTCTGGATCGCATGGACAAACGTTGCGACAGTCCAAAGCAGCGTGAGCAGCTGCATCAAAGCGTGGCACTGTGCAACCGATGCTACATGTGCTACCAGTTCATGTACTCCTTCTATGCCATATCCACTTTCCTAGCTGGCGGCTTCTCGGGACGCCTTCCCTGGAAGTTATACAATCCTCTCATTGACTGGGAGGCGAGTAAGCTCAACTTCTGGTTTGCTGCCTCTGTGGAATATGTGTGGATGTCTGGGGCTGTGATGCAGGATCAAATAGCGGATGTCTATCCCATCATTTACTTTTTGATTCTCCGAACTCACATCACATTGCTCAAGGAGCGTTTGCAACGTCTCCGCACCGATCCAACTATGACAGAGGAAGAGAACTACGCTGAACTCATCAAATGTATCGAAGACCATCGTCTGATCATCGAGTGAGTTTTGCATCCCAATTTTATTCACGAGTTCACTTTAAAATAATTGTATTTCTTAGGTTCTGCAACACTTTGAGACCTGTTATATCTGCCACGATTTTTGTACAATTTCTACTTTGCGGCATCGTCATCGGTCTATCCATAATCAACATTATCTACTTTTGTAACTTTTGGACTGGACTCGGCACATGTATATTTATATTCGATCTGCTATTGCAAACCTTTCCCTTCTGTTACATTTGCAATTTAATCATGACAGATTGTGAACAACTCACATATTGTCTCTTCCATTCCAATTGGTTGTCAGCAGATCGTCGCTATAAGACTACATTCCTTTACTTTCTACACAATGTTCAGCAACCCATCGTTATGACAGCCGGCGGTATATTTATTATATCATTGGGCACAAATATCACCGTAAGTACCCCTACATTTAGAACCTATATATAATATGTATATAATTATGTAAATTAATTTCATTCCTTTTATTAATAGGTTGCCAAATTGGCATTTTCGGTGGTCACCTTTGTAAAGCAGTTGAATATTGCCGAGAAGTTTATTGAGTGATATATTTGAGTTTGAACTTTGAATAAATAAGTTGGAATTTATAAAATTATGTTTATATCTGAAGTTTTTAAAGTTTTTTTAAAATGTAGAAATGTTGTAACATTTAGGTGTACATTTAGTAGACATAAGAATTTTATAAGAATATTTGAAAGTGTACAGATATAAAATAGTAAGAATATTTTATTGGTTTTTTTTACTTTCCGAACGGACATCACACTGTTCACAGGTTTCGGAAAGTCTTAGATAATTTTTAGTAGAAAGATTAATAGACTTTTTGCCTATGCTAAAAGCCAAGGCTAAAGACAAATTTATCATCTACGGAAGGTGCAAAAGTTTTCCACACTAGTCTGAGTTTGCAGTACGCATAGCTAAATTATAATGTTCTTAGTTTAAATCACGCTAAAAATCTAACGTTTTAAGTACGAAATATCTGACAGCAACCTCTTCTCATCTGTCAGTTAAACGACTAAGGCAAAAACTCTAGTTTCCTTAGCTCTTCTGGGAATAATAAATAATTTAATATGATAGCATTGAAAAAAATTACTTGAGCTTATTTTTATATTGGCAGCTTTTGAGTTCCCAACGTGAATAATTCAAGTATTCCCATACTAAATATTGAATAAAAGACAACCTCTTATACATAATTAAAAGTACGTGAAACTTCCTGAAGTTCTTCCCTTTGTAGTTCTTCCCTTTAAGTAGTATAAATTCGTAGAATTTTAGTTAATAAATGGTTCTTATTATTAATTAACTATCTTATTTCATTAAATTCTTCATAATATAATAATTCCTTAATCATAATAAAGTAGACACTAGAAAAGTTAAGCCCGCTAATACTGGCTGTAATCTGTTATGTTTTTATAGCTCGTTCAATGTAAATACATTTCAAAACCTTCCACTCTCAAGTTTCTCCTCCTTTAACATGTTTTCACCCTCAAACTTGAAGATGCCATGGGCGTTACAAGATGGACTACAAAGCGAACATGCCGTTTCGCGCCGCCACTTAATAAAGTGCAAACAAGCAAGTGATTATTTCACAGCTATTGTTCAGCACCCGCCACACACTCACACTCTCACACACCCACACACACACGCAGAGCGAAATCCGTGGCAAGGATACGGCCAGGATACGGCGACCGTGGACGTAACTACGGATTTGCGTAATAAACGAAGAATTGGAGCGTGCCAACAAAAGGAGAGCGAAAGCACAAAATAAAATTAAAGTGTCAGTACAATACTCTTTCAGAAATTGTGTAAGGAATGTCCGGGATACGTCGCAGCACACTTAAAGCACCCACTGTTAGGGTATAACAGCAACGTTGACCACCGCGAAAAATTGTACAGCGTGAATTTTCATTGTTGAGCTGAGAAAAAAAGGGAAAATAACAAGTTACAGTTATACAATGAACAGAAAAAAAGACAATAACGAGACGGAGCGGAGCGGGCAACCCTCGTACAGACAACCGGTTGTGGTGGCAACTCTGGCCGTTTTCGGCAGCAAAAGGCGAAGACAACCGCCAACTGGTCCGCGTGGAAAGTGTGCTGAAATTTACGATCTGCTTTATGGCCGCACATGGACAGGAAAAGTGGACACGCACACACACTCCCACACAGTCTCTCACACAAATACACACACACCTCACGCCGAAGCCATAAGAGAATATACGAGTAGCTGGCAATTCGCTTTTCCTTTCATCCTTTATAGCAAAGTTGTTGCTTTTGTTTTTCATGCTGTTTTTTCATTTTTCCAGTTATTTTTGGGCCCTTGATTACAGACGGCTGTAAAATTTTATTGGAATTATCTCTAGGGCTCGGAACGGTTATTGATATTGATTAATTGTTAAAAATTTACATTCAAGACAAATACGAAGGCGTCGCAAATGCACTCATGTGCAACGTGCAACAGAAATTTATTCATTTCGAGTGCTAACAATTGAATCATAAAATATACGATATGCGATTGTTTTTGGCAAATAATAATAAATATTGTGCATATTTAAACTATTTTTAAACGTGTTATTATAAACGGTAGAGATGTTTTCTCAATATTTTCTCAATAATTTGCTAATTTATCCAATGCATAGACGACTATTGATTAATCGACTATTTAATGTCATCTGCAGCACTCAACTAAATTGATCATTGATTTTGTTTATATTGATATAAAATATAATATTATTAATATATGCATATTATATATATTTCGATATAAAGAATAATTTTTGATACACTGACACAATTTTTGAAAATTTCAATATATTAGTTTTGGGATAAAGAAATCAAATATACTATCACAGCCTCAAATAATAATTCAAAATTAAAATAACATTGCCTAACTTTACATAAATTTTTAAAACGGGTCTATTAAGTTTGTCAAAAAATAAAAAAAAATTGTATCCCATATAATGGTCAATTTTAAAACTGGAGCCTTGAATTTTGTCACACAGGACAAGCATCAGGGTCCTAATGTATCCTGAAAATTTAATCACGATCGGACAATAAACACCGTAGATTTGAAGTAAACAAATTATCGAATGTACAATGGCAGGAAATGTGCAGGCAGCAACTTAAGGCATTGAATTATTAATTTCACTTCTGTACAAAACTAGTAATTGGCAAATTGGTGAACATGGCTTCATTGGTGCAGTGGTTAGAATGTCGGATTCTTGCGGTGGGGTCTTGGGTTCGTTTCCCGGCAGCGTCACATATTTTTCCCTTTTTAGACCCTTTACTTTTTGAAAAAAAAGTAGAAAAGGGTCTATTAAGTTTGTCAAAATGTGCGTAACAGGTCGAAGGAAGTCCGGCAGACCCCATAAAGTATATATATTCTTGATCAGCATCCGTCTGTCTGTATGAACACCTAGATCTCAGAGACTATAAGAGCTAGAGTCACCAAATTTGGTATGGTGATTCGTCTATGGGCTAAGCAGATCAAGTTTATCTTAAAATTTTGACACGCCCCCTTCCGCCTCCGTAAATCGAGAACAAAATTTTTGAAAGCCAATAAAACGAAAAATTATAAAGCTAGAGTCCTGAATTTTGGCACACAGGACGGGTATCCGGGTCCTAACGTATCCTGAATCTTAAAATCCCATATAATGGTCAATTTTAAAACTGGAGCCTTGAATTTTGGCACACTGGACAAGCATCGGGGTCCTAATGTATCCTGAAAGTTTCATCACGATCGGACAATAAACTCGGGAGTTATTCAAAACCCAATATTACTGAGTGTCGGACCAAAGGAAGAAGAAGAGCATGATGACGTAACAACGCGCTATGGGGTACTATCTATTAGTGTCACTCTTATTTCCGTTTAGAAGAATAAGTAAAGGGTCTCTCATAGTCGACTTCGACTGTAGCCTTTCCGACTGGTTCCCTTTTTTTTTAAAAAATTGGCTTCATTGGCGCAATGGTCTGGAGTTCGAGACCTACAAGAGGCACACTTTTTTTTTCTTTTTTTATTATTATATTTTAAATTTATAATTACAGTAAAAAAATAAAACAATATTTTATTTTTATAAACAAATTCTACGATAAATGCCAATGTATTATATTTAATAAAGTATGTATGCATTACATACATGTATATTAACATAACATTTGTATGTTAAGATTAACATTTGTATGTTAAGATTAACATTTGTATGTTAACGATTCAAGTGAAACATAAACGATTATATTCAATTAATCAGAAGCTAATCTGAGCAGCGTCAAATTTATTTAGGTTTATATATAAGTCTCTAATTTTGTTACTGTTATTTCATTTTTGAAGAATAAGTAAAGGGTCTCTCATAGTCGACTTCGACTGTAGCCTTTCCGACCGGTTTATACTTCAAAAGACCAACAATTAGCTGCAAGTATCATTGATTGAGCCATTAAGCCACAAATCAAGGAGATATAAACGAATTTGTTTTAAATCCATTATTTTTTTTAAATGTTGGCCAGAGCCAGAGAACATAAGAAAATCAAATTTGAGCAAACGGGAACAAACATATGATAATCTGATTTGTGCTGTCGGCAGCTTTGGCGCTATAAATTGGGCTATAAAAAATCTGAAGACTACATTAAAAACTATACATTGTGTGAAAAGCTGAATGCTACTGGCGATGAGAAGTTTAACATAATATCTAGCTATTGCGCTATTGCAAACTATATTGTGTCGGTGACGAAAAGCTGAATGCTACTGGCAAACGTTAAATGAATACAAGAGATTTCTGTTTAACTAAACTGTGCAACGAAATATAACAAATTCCTGTAATTTTCTTATCGATTGACCCATGAATAAAGGAGATTTTAAGGAATTTGTTGTAAATCAATTATTTCATATTTGAAACAATTTTCGTATCAACGGATGCATTCCAGTGTTGCCAGACTATTGCAAGCAAACTACTCTCGATACAATCAACATGGATTTCGAAACTATATTGGTCGAGTTTTTTAACTGCTAGTATCGGAGCTTTTCTCACAGTGGAACTTTTAAATTATCCTCAAATGGCAATAAGTCATTGAAAAAAGCGGGACATATTTTACATAAATTGGATCACTCAAAACGTAATAAATTAATTTTGAAAATAGGATAAACATATTGACTTATTTTTCCCCAATCAATATTATAAATCTTCCTTAGATTTATAAATATTCGGTTTTAATGTCATCTCCTCTGCAAATGACGAATTGATCATGTTCATTGTTTAACATATTTAGTTCCATAAATGGTAACAGCATGTGTTTGATTTAATATAAACAACTGCATAAAATAAAATTACATATTCTACAAATAGAAATTGTAGTTACTAATATAATTGACATTTATCTGATTACCACAACAAACTGTCACACACACACAAACTGGCTTACCACATTAGAGTGCAAAACACTTTTGATTTTACAGTGGCAGCAAGAATTATGCTGCCCAAAATAATAATAAATACAAATACGATTGTATGGAATTTAAACAAATTTGACATTTGTTTGGCTTATTATTGGATAACAATTTTCGGCATTCTTATTGTTGTTTTTGCTGCTGTTGCTGCTCACAAAATTATGGCATTTACCGCAGGACATAAAACCCAAAACCCGAAAAATGAATATCGTTAGTGTTTTATGTGTGGATAAATTTGACAATTTATTTTGAAAATTTAATGAGCTCATTTTGGTAATGGAATTTTCCATTTACCACTTGACATTCCTCATGCAAATGTTCTGCATAATTGAATAATGAAATTATCTTTTAAAATAACTAAGTTATCAAGTAAGTCTATGGCATTTGAATAATTTCTTCTTAATAATAACAAATTTAACTGCAGAACAATCTCCAGAATAATGTGATTAACATTTAGGCAATGATGCAAAACATATTAGTAAAGCGTAATTAAACTAAATAAAGATTTTCTTAAAGATATTCGTGTCAGTCAAAGTTTAACTTCAAAATTCGAGTTCTGTATAATACTTTTTGTTTTGAATTTTCTGCTGGCTCTGCATTAAACTCTTTAGCAAGTTCTACATTTAAATACGGAGGCAAACTCGTGAAAACATTGCACACAGGCGGAGGCAGCTTCATTTTTGACTACATAAGCCAGAATTGCCAAGGCAGCATATTATTTGTTGCAAAAGACGTCCAGCAGCTGCCAGAATTTGCCTTAAGTAAACGCACAAGCAATTGTGTGGAATTTTAAGCCAAAATGTAGCTCGAAGGTGGCCGAAATCCCTTAGAGTTTAAGCACTGAGAGAACATTGTACGCAGATCAAAAGCGTATTTGTCTATTTGCATACATTGATATCATAAGCCAAATGAACAGCCCGACCATGAACAGGAACAGGAAAGGGAACAACAAAAATGTGGGAGCAATAATAACTAAGCCTTTCGACAAAGCTGTTTATTTATTGGCCAACAACTCGCCAACCAAGCAGACACACAAATAGACAGGCAGACAAGTCCTTCGTCTGCCAAACTTCATTTAAATAAATATTTCAAACAGTTTTTGGCCTGGCCTAAGGGCAGAGCTACCTGTGTGGCATATTCAATGAGTATTTTCGCCGAATTGCGCACAAATATCCCACCCACACCACACAGACCCACACACATTGAAGAGCCGCTTTCGACTGAATTACCTAGAAATTGACTATTGTGCGGTGGCATGTGTAAACTGTTTCAACTACGATGTTTTCTGTACCAAATCTATCACCAAACGACGAGCTTAAAAGCGCGACAAATCTGTCCACAGACAAAGTACAAACAACTAGTGTGGATGTGCTCTTAGTTTATGTAGTGGAGTGTAGTTCAGTGTACATACTAGTTCCTGCTACCACAAATTGCAATTAGTGTCTCTATTTTGATTGATAGCTAAGCCAAATTTGCTATGTTGCGTTCTTTGGCATGTTACGAAATTTAAAGCAATTCCCTGGTAAAAGCTTCCTTATGTAGCCTAGTATAAATTTTATTCTTTAACATCGTTGTTTAAGTTGTGACCTCTTTCAAGTTGAAATTTTACGAGACGTGCTAATAAACTGTGATGTTGCTTTTTTAAGGCTTATGACAAATTAAAAGTATTTTAATATCTTGAAAAAATATTATTTAAAAGCACATTAGATTATCCAATCAGACAAATAAAATGAAAATAATCTGATAAAAAGAATTTAAAAAGCACAAACATAGTTTGTGATACAATTTGTTTACTTTACTATCCAATTAAATGAAAACACATAAATCAACTTCACCAAACGAGATTTGGATGCGCATTAAATCCTAAATTAAAGAAGAAGCGAAACTCTGACTAAAATTTTAAAAATTATATGTTTAACAATTGATAAAGTTTTTTAAAAAATTAATTTAATTGAACAACGAGAGAAGGAGAAAATTATTTAAATTCATATTTCAATTGATCAATGTTTTAAGGTCACTTATTATTTGTCATTTCTTGAATACATATCCGAACACAGCCTTGTATATCCTTACATATCCTTGCATCGATTGCCGTTGCTGTGGCCGGCAAAAAGTCAATATTATCACTGTCCATGCGAAACAGAAGAAACGTCGCTTCGCGTCAGCCGCAAAAATGTGGCGCGATAAAAATGTTTTCAATTAATTAAACACCCAAAAGCGACACAATAATAAAAAGAACTCAATGCCCCGTAAAGAGAATGACCAAACGAACCAGTTAAATAACCAACAGTCAGCAGCAATGCCAACCCAACATTCTGCCAAACAGAATGCCTGCCCCATGTGGCATGTGTGGCATGCAGCTCATTAATAATACAGATAATGTGTTTGGCAATCATTTCGGGTTGCATGCCACAAATGCTGCTGTGATTAACACATTGAAGTCAACAACAGTTGATTCAAACCGAAACGAAGCTGAGTTGTATCTCATTCCGAATAGAGACTGTTTGATAAACGGTTTATCTTGTTTTACAGAGCTGTTATCTGTATGTTAAACTGTAGGTGACAAGATATGTAGACAAATATAACAAACTAATTTCCATCGGACTCGATATAAGAAGACACAATTAAGCTGACTATTAAAGATAATATAATATAAGATATATACATTTCTCACACATTTTACAACAGCTGTTATCTGTTAATAATCTTTATCTTTTTCGATCTGAGAAGTGGATTAAAATGGAACTGAGTAGCTTAACAATTGAGCTGAAAGATAAAGGATAAATACAGAAAAGGACTAGTTTCAGTGCGAAACAGTTGAAGTAAACATTTCAATCCTGTTTTCTGTTGAAAAATCATAGGAAAGAATGTGTGGGATTACGTATTCAGATAAATTATAGCCCAAAGTCTTCAACTGTCTCAGCTTTATAAAAAAAGCTAAAGAAAATATCAGATGGATTGCTTCTATCATTATAGTTTTATCTATCTGATTAGTATTTAAACCAATGATAAACAATTGATAATGGACAAATATTCCAAGTGTATTTTAGATATTACAATTTATATGGATAAAATGAACTTCCGCATGAAAGTTCTATTTGCTTTTGATTTCGATTAGTTTATTAGTTTTTGGTGAATAAATGTATTCCTATTCCAATCGTTACACAATCCCTCTCTTCCCCTCTCGCTCTTTATGCCTCTCCCTTCAGTACTCCAGTTGTTATTTGATTGATTTGTAATTAAATGGCTTGGACAACGTATGATGATGTTTTGAAGCGCATTAGACCTCAACGAGATGTGGATATAACAAACACAGGCCAGCACCAATTTATATAATTAAGTGAATGTAATATAGTCCTTTGATACACAAATTACCCTGCGATATCCTTTCAGCGAATGCAATTTATTTTAATTGCAATGCGGCAACCGAATTCATAGAACTCGGTACTCGAAAAAGAAAAACCATTTCAAATGGCCCTAAAATTACGAAAAACGGTAGCAGAAAATAAAAGGAATATATACTAGAAAAAATATATGTATGTTGTACTCGTATATATATATTTATATATATATATATATATATATATATATATTTATAGTTTCGTGGAGTTGGTATTTACTAGGTCACGAGCTCATTAAAATTTTAGGATCGCATTTGGATGAGATGCGACAACGGTTTATAGTTGTTCGCAAAATAAAAAGGCAACGTGAGTTGAACTGCAAATTGCCTCGGAACTAATGGAATTTTTGACCAGCTACCGACAAGGTGCTGTCCAAAGACTTGAGACTCAACTCGAGCTAATCGCGTGCCCGAGAAAATGCCACTTGCAGCTGCCACAACCAGGTAGCTAGCTGCCATCTGCCCTTACTTCCCCTGAAAAGGACAGTTGCAATTTTCCAGAAAGACAATAGATTGTGACAGCTGTAGGTCGGAATCTCAGGTAAACAGATGCTGACTATAAAAATCAAAGACACTCAGGGAGGAAACGCATTACGCTTCGAACGCACAACAAGAACACATCAAATACTTCCCAAAGAAGCCAAGCGTGGAGTGCAGTGAATAGTTCCTTAAAGTATACTTCTTGAATACACGATATTGAAAATGGCAGAGCAATTGTTTCCGGGCCTGGAGCGACCGTTACCGCAGCTTCCCTCCTTACACTACACGCTTTTTGCCTATCGCGAGGAGCTGCGACGCCGTGACGCACCCTTTATGAAGATGTCCACCATAAAGCTACATCTGACAGATAACCTGATACTACAAACGATTAAGAACATTCGCCAATTCGATACCATGGAAATAATGAATCTGAATCGTGAGATTGTCTTCAAACGCAGGCTGACCAATCAGATGAGAAAGGTACGAAAACTGGAGAAACTGGGACTTCATGTGGATCCACGTCAACTCAATGGATTACAGTGGCATTAACACGTAACGAACAACAGCAAAACACTGTGTACAACAACAAAAATGACAACGAAAATGAAAAACATACTCTAAGCATGTCCAATAACCAAGTAGTTTGTAAGCTAACAAGTTTCTAAAACGCAGTTGTAAGCTGACTTTTAAATCAAATACATAAGTATACAGCATTTTTTTCATTAAATAAATAAAATGTGTGAAGTGAAAATCAATATATGATTGTTTTTAATGTAAATGGTTTTCTGCCAAAGATTAAGGTATTTATATGCATCATCTTAACCTCAGTTCTATCGAAAATTTATAGTGATCCCTCCATACAAATAAATATGTATGTATTAATGGTACTATTGATGGACCTATCTTTTGTTAAAGGATCTAATTTTTATAATCTTTACGAAGAGCAGTAGCGGGAGTTCAGCTATAAAATACTTTGAAATGCCAAAGATATCCTCGGCTTCCATTTGAACACATAGTCTACATTTGGAATAAATATATTTTTAAGTCCATACCCTTAGCCTTTACTACTGCTAGCACATTCTTCCATAAATTCTATATTTATTCACTTAATAATGTATATACTAACTATTATTATTATTACTATAAACTTGATCTGTTTACCCCATAGAACCACCATACCAAATTTGGTGACTCTAGCTCTTATAGTCTCTGATATCTAGGCGCTCATACAGACAGACGGACGGACATGGCTATATCGACTCGGCTGGTGATGCTGATCAAGAATATATATACTTTCTGGGGTCTGCCGGACTTCCTTCGACCTGTTACGCACTTTTTTTTCACAAACTTAATAGACCCTATTTACTTTTTTAAAGTAAAGGGTCTAAAAAAATGAAAATTATCTTAAATTCCTATTATTCTGAATTCTTAGTTGGCATGCACAATGTTTGATTGCTTCCAAACAGGGTATGCTGGCCCCATGTGAGCCAAAAAGGAATAGAGTGCAATTGTGTTAATTGTTGATTACACTTTCAGTTACGCAGACAACCGTCAAAATGCCCGGTCAGGTGCGTGTGTCTGAGTATCTGAGTGTTGACGATACAAGAGTGTGCAAAATGCATAACGAGGACTACAAGTGGCAGCCAAATGGAGGCAATGGGAGCCTTTGATGCCCCGTTAAAGCCACTAATAGACAACGTGGAAAATGGCTAAAGAGAACATGGCAGCAGCAGCTTTATTTTAGCAACGCGGCTTTTAGGCTTCAGAGCGAAAAAGCTTCATTAGTCGCCCTCGATTTTCCCAAAAGTAAGCCCCACACGCAGTCAAAGAGATATGTGGGTCAAGTTGGCTTAAATTGGATTTAAAGTGGCAGCAGTTAAAGTTAAATGATGGAAGTTTAATTAAGCTGAAGAATTAGTTGGCTGTGAGGATAATAAATGGCACAATAATTTTTGTAAATAAAATTATGGTTCGCTTCCATGTGTGATTTCTAAAATCCAAACAAAATTCCAGCTGAACAAAAAATCATTTCTAAATATATTATATAATTTCTTACCTGAATTTATAAGTTCTGTTATTTAAATATATAATTTGTATTATATTATATCCATTTTATTTCAGTAATTATAGATTTGAATCATCATATTCTAAAGATCAAACAAAATTGTGTTACTGGGAATATAGTATAACCAAGATTTATTTTTACCAATAATCAATCTGAAGTTGGTAAAGTATTTATTGAAATCTAATCTTATAAACCAATGATATTAAACAAGATTTAATATTTATTATCTTAATTTGAATCTTAAAATTGAAATATAAATATGATAATATCTCAATTAAAATATAAATGATTTTTGTGTTATTTTCAGACCGAGTTTTCCTAGATTAATTAGTATATTCTTAATACTCTGTAAATCATTTCAAAGCAGCGTCAATTTTCAAAAACTAAATCTATTTAACTATTTTAAAAACTTTTATTTAATCAATGCTGCATATGTTAAGAAAATATATAATGCTCAACCGAAAACATTGTAAGGACTTTGATGTGCTTTTATGACAAGTTCTTAGTTCAGAGTTGGAAAAGCCTCGACAGTTTGGCTTTGCATTTGAGTGCGTCTCTTAATGATTTGACAAAGTTTTTCTACCAGATGCACATTACATGCAGGACCACACCCACACACACAGACACACATACATAGAAAAACAACAAAAACAAGCTATTGTTGTATGTTGCGGCCATAAAAACTTTGTCAGCAAAATGAAGGAAAAACAACAGCATCAACCCACATGAAAAATGGAAGGAAAAGCGTAAATTGTATTCGCAGTTGAAAGTTTTTTTTTTCGGCATTTCGCATATAAGTAAATAAACCATGAACATGGAAAGGGGAAAGGGGAAGGTAAGTTGTGGGTGTGCCAGTGCGTGTTTTAGTAATTTAGTGCGGCATTTGAAATGTCGTTTTTCGCGCAACAGCGAAAGGAAAGCGGGAAAGCGTGGTGGAGACGGGGAAGAGCAACAGAGGGAATGGGGAAACATAAGCAACGGCATGTTAACATGCAAAACTACGCGCTGTTCTCCACAGTTCTTCTTAGTTCTCTGCACTGGAGCGATGTGCAACTTCTGCAACCGCATTTTATGTGGCATGCCACACATTTCTTATTTAAAAACCCAACGCCGGCTATATAGTTGCCACACTATTCACATGCCGGTAATATGCGCAATTTACTTTCATTATGCTGCAACCAGTTGAACTCTGTCAATACTGGTTCGACATTGTACCGGTTTTTGCACCGTTCTATTCAGCTAAAAATCCGATTGCAGTATCTGCTTAAAATCCACTTTGAAAACAATTATGGAACCAATTTTGAACAAGCTGTAAATTTGTTTTAAACTGGGTTTTAACAGTTTTAATTAAATAGGCTAACAAAATTGCTTAAATTCGGGTTTTCAATAATATTAAGTTATTGAATAAAATTTGGTCTCAAATTGATGATGGCCAAAATTGATGTAATACAAAAGCGAATTTATTACTAATTGATATATGTAGTCCATAATTGATGGATTATTTAATCGAAATAAAACCTAATTGAAATGAACCAAGTGATTCTGATTTTTAGATCGCTTTATAAACCGTTTAAATCTAATATGGAACCTGTTCACAGTATATCAACAAATATCACTCACAATTTTATTGTCTAAATCTGTGATCAACTTTAAACCAACTCTCGCTCTTAAACTCACCAAATACTTTGCAAAAATAAACATTATCGATATTAAAAAGTAAGTATAAAGATAAATACTCAATTCTCGCTTATTTAAACACAAATATTCACATATTCAAGTTTCCCATTGGCTGTTGTACTTGACTACGAAATCTTTACAGCAGAGGACCATCAAATATTGCTGGCAGTCACTAACCGACTGACGGACTGACTGAGAGAATAGCTGACGGAATGAATGACTGAATGAGAAACTGGCTGGTGAGTTTATCGAAACAAAAACACACACAAATACGCGACAGACGGCAAAAGAAACTCCGAGTTTTGTCCATTGCCGCGTATTTTGATACTCTTGAATGGAATACTTCTTTAGGAATTGCATTTCAAATGCCAGGAAAACGGCAAAGGAATGCATGTGTAATAGAAAATGGAAGCTGACGCGAATAGCAAAAAGAAATGATATTACTGCCAAATACTGCGCTGCAAAAAGTTTAAAGTGTACAACTTTCTGCAACTTGTGTCCAGGGCCTTAGCTAAAAAAAATGGACAGGATAAAGTGAAAAACAAAACAGATCACAAAAACTTACGGTAGCTCCAAACAATAGTGCATTAGTTGTAACTCAAAAGAGACTCAATAGCTACAAATTTATATTTGAGTAGAGACTGACATCAAGTAAATATTGCGCATACGCGCTGTATTGCGGCTGTCAAATTGCTGAAATATCAATTACATAAAGTTAAATATAAACAAGCCGATCAGTCGAGCGGGCGCGACAGTAGGATAGCCTGTGCAGGTCTTCAAAGAAAAGTATTTTCATTATAATGGGATTTAAATATATCGCTTGAAGTCGATTTAGCTTGCATCGAGAGTAGGTAGCTTGCGATAGTCTGGCAACACTGAACTGCGACTATTGAGTGTTTATGTTTAGCGCCACAGCAGACGAAAGGCAAATCAATCATACATGAACAAACGCGTCTTTTCGTTCATTATATCGTCGGGCGGCGTAGCGACTGCGCTGCTACTGCGCTGCGACGCATCTTCTGTGCTGCATAAATTGGTTTCTTGAATAACTTCTGCGTTCAATATCCGATCGTACTGAAATTTGTAGCACACATTGAGAGTGGGATACTTGCCATGTGTGCCAAATCTTAAGTCTCTAGCTATTAAACTGCTCTTGTTTGTAACCTTTTCGAGTTATGGGCGAAGGGGGCATGGCATCGCGATGAAATTTTCAGGACACATTAAGCCCAAGCTTTTTATCATGTGTGCCGAGTCTCAAGTCTCTAGCTTTAACATTGCTTATGTTATGGTGATTTTTCTAATTTTAAAACCAACGGGACATGATATCGAAAATTGAAAATAAACTTGATCTGGGTATGGTATTCAGGAACTCACATTCCAAATTTGAAGTCTCTAGCTCTTATAGTTGCTGAGATCCACGCGTTCATACAGACGGACGGACGGACGGACGGACGGACAGACAGACGGACAGACAGACGGACAGGTGTAAATCGACTCGGCTATTGATACTGATTAAGAATATATATACTTTATATGGTCGGAGATGCTTCCTTCTCCCTGTTACATACATTCACACAAATTCATTATAGCCTTTTTTGCCCATTTTTAATGGGCACAGGCTATAAAAATAAAGTTAGATTTAAATGATGAAAATACATGAAATATACAACAACAACAACAAAAATAAATAATTTGTTTTAAGGACAATAAGTAATGTAATACATATTATACTCATAATAAATACAATTTTTAGAATCTTATAAACTGCTACTGTGTTACACACAAATGGCATAGAAAATAGTTGCAATACTTCAGTTTTCATAAATATTCAAAGGGGCACAGGTATTTTGGCCCATACCATTTTGGTCTTAACGTTCTACAACACAAAATTCTTTCTATGGCTGGCACCCAACTGACCGGAGATTATGGAAGAACATTCTCACTCCTATCTCCCAGCCATCACATATTTCTTGGGACGATGCCAAACCCAAACCCAAACTCAAACCATAGTCCCTAGTCACAAAAATATTTGAATCTACACAAAAGCACGCGAAGAAGCAACAAGCTCCCAGCCCGAGCTCAAAGTGAACAACATTCCTGACGCGTCTGGGCCCAAACCAAGAAACCCAACCCGAGAGTGATAGCCGGAGAATGAGAGAATAGGCAGCATTGAGGTAGGTAACAAAGGGGGCGTGACAAATGCCGCATTGATGTGTAACGAAACTAGTCGTGACACAATTTCTGATGCAAATTGCGCAAGTCATGCCATTTGAGTGTTTTGGTTATTGCCTGATAGCGATAGCATCGCCAATCAAGAAAAGGTGCCTCCTCGTAAATGGTCAAGGCTAATAACATTATCGGCCCATAAAAAAAGTGTTGCAAAAAGAAAAATGGATAGATAGAAAGAGTAAAATTATATACTTATTATTAAATTTCACAAATGGTTCGACTCCCAAGCACGCAGACCGTTTTCCTTTTTCAATAAAGTGCAAAACGAGGCGGAAACGGAAGAGTCCTCTACTAACCGCAGATAAATGAGACACTCGGGAACTGCTGGCGACAACAACAGCAACAAAAGGAACAACAACAAAAAGGAGCTGGAACAGGAGAGCTGGGAACAGGATATGTGTGCGACAGTGTTGGGCCAAATGCACATAAAAAACCGATACAATCCCAATTGAATCAATTGAATTGAATGACTAAGCAAGGTCCCAGTACGGGACTATAATGGTAAGGGTCCTGGTATGGGGATGGGGTTTGGTTTTTGCTACAAAGACACTAAAACACCCAGCGAAAGGATTCCAGCGAGACACCCTGGGAAATAAAAATAAATTGATGTTTTCAAGTGTCAGGCGGCGCTTCTACTATGTGGACATCGATGCGGCCATGTTGATGCTCCAGTGTTGGAGAAAGGAACTGGGACACATACAGCATCCGTGGACACATGTTCCAGGAAGAGACGCGTCTCGGCTCGAATAATGCTCTTTTCCCCCTTCTCAGCCCTATTCTCTCTATCCTCTGTCGTATTCTACTCAGCAATTTGCTCAATGATGCAATGCGGTAGGTTTATATTTATGATATTTCAGATAAGTTAATGCAACGACAGCGATGGAAACAGAAACAAATATCAGAGAGTAGGTAGAATAGTTGTGTTTACGCAGGATTTAGTTGCACTTATACCACTTTCAAATATTAAGTTTATTTAATATACCATTTAAGTAAACTATATAATACATACGAAAAGGCTTAATAATTACGATATTGATAAATTATTTAATGAATTTCATTTAAAAAATAATAATAATATTGATTAAAATTAACCATTTGATAAATAATGAATACATGAAATTATATAGTATACATTGATTTTCAAAATGTCTATTGAAATAATTTTAATAAAATAAATAGTAAATAGTAGTAAATAAATAATTGAGTATTGATTAAATAAGTCTATATCTAAATCAATTATAATGGAATTTATTCTATAATTTAATTAGGTATCGTAACAAACAATTATTTAAGAGCTATACAAATTTCAGTTGACAATTAGATGATTATTTAAGCAGCATTATTATATTTACCAATATAGTGTTGAATCTGAAGCTGTTTCTCTGATTTTGTAAACTTTTCGATTGCACCTCGCCTGCACGACTTCATTTCGGCTTGGGGGCAGAAAAACTTGCCGACAAAAGAAGTGGGGGAAAAAAATTACGAGCGAAACTTTTGCAATTGAAAACAAACTGAAAGATCCGAGTGAAACGTTGCGAGTGTGCACCGAGCTGTAAACAGTTTCGGTTTCGGTTTCAGTTTTGATAACTCCCCGACTTACAGTTACAGTTACGCCCCTTCCCTGGTGGATCCAAAAGTTGTATGTATGTAGCATGTCCTTTCAAATACTCCCTGTTGCGTTTACCCACAATAAAAGTGGAAACAAGCAGAGGTTGTCAATCTATTAGCCATTGATTTCAGCAAGTTGCAAATACCAAGTGAATGAATGTTTCGGCACTCATTCACAGACTATTCACTGTTCGAATGCTTAGCATACTCGTATCTCCGTGTGACATCATTTCTGTCAGTGAGAACGTCATCAATGTTATAATGGAAATTACAAAACATTGCAAATGCGATACATGAAAAAACACTCAAGTTCGTTGATAATGTCAACAGGATGTGCGTAAATTTGTCAATGTATTTGTGTGTGTGTAACAAACTGCCGGAAACGGATATTATCAGATTTTGATATTCATGTAGGCGTCTCGCGCCCTGAAGCAACCTAAATTATGCAATGACATGAAAAATTCAATACAAATGTCGCATATACGCAAATAACTTGTAGTTTGTTAAAAAAATCTATGCTAATATGAAAGTTATGTTACCTTGTCTCCTAGTTCCCTGTCATTCTTTTCAATATAAAATTTAGAATACGTACGATAATCAAGAATTTACTTTTTTATTTTCCATCTATAAAAATAGTAATATTTTAAAAAATGCGGAAAACATATTTAATCAAAATATTTTATACAGCAGATTTCCATCTAAGCGGCAGAAATATATAAATTGTCGCCCAAGAATTCAGTCAGTGAACTTAAATATAAACATATAAGTAAAGCTAACAACAGCCACTATAAAATAAATATTATCCGTGTTCCTAAGCAAAAGAGTGCACACAATATGGAAATCTAAAAATCTATTATATATATATATATATATATATAAATATATAACTAACCAATTATATTGTTTGTTTCAAATTTGAAAGCAATGCGCTGTATTTCGAGGAACACTTTGCAGAGCTATAAATTGATGAGAACACAATGTTTCTTTTTAGTTTTATCTGAACAGTGAAATGGCCAAAAATTCTGATATCTCTGTGTATTTTCTGGCTAGCATTGGCTGTTGTGATATCCGCGGAATCCAAGGAATCCGATGATGACTTCGTGGAACCCGAGAAATCCGAGGAATCCGAGGAATCCGAGAAAATCAAAGAATCTCTTATGCATGATTGTAATTTTCAAGGAAAAGTTCGCAAGGAAACAACTATTGAAAATTCATGTCTCTTCAGTTGTAGGCGGAGATGAATTCCTCAATACATTGATGGATGATACAGTTGAAAATAGGATTACCCATTGCACGCCATTTAAAAAGTCAGCCGATATTTACATCGTAAATGTGCCAGGTATTGATCCCTTCCCGGCACCATGTGAGTCTTATCTGCAGGTCGGAGGTTGGACGGTCATTCAAAGGCGACTGGATGGTACCGTCAACTTCAATCGAAGCTGGAATGAATATCGTAATGGTTTTGGCGATTTGAAAGGGGAATTCTTTATAGGCTTGGAGAAGCTGCACAGAATGACCGAGGCCAATACTCCGGAACTGTTGATCTATTATGAGGACTTTTATTATTCGACAAAATATGCACAGTATAAAAACTTTGCAATTGGTTCTGAAGATGAGGATTATAAATTGAAGTCAGTAAACCTTTCTATAGGAATTAGATCCGAAGCATTCGATGGTATTGTAGGAGAGAAATTTACAACTTTTGATTGAGATAATGATAAGTATTGGTGGGGTAACTGTGCAAAGGAATTCAAAGGTGGCTGGTGGTTCGGTGCTTGTGAGAAAAATATGCGTGATGTTTTCCACAACCTCAATGGACCTTATTTGTCAAACTTGCCACGAAACTCTTTGGAGAGAGGTATTGCATATGGTTATTATAGATCTCTAAAGTCAGTGCAGATGATGATACGACCACAAAAATAATGTCATAATATTACAGATTATATTCAAAAGTAAAAATAATAAATTGATTATATAAAATTATTTAAAAGGTACATTTATACGGTGCTAAGGGAAACTTTAAGTGTGAAACATGCAAAATTGCAATATTAGTTCAAATAACACACTCAAAGCAGAACAACATTACCAGAACTTTTCATTGCAACAGTTCAGAGCTTTTCATTCAGTGGCTATGAATAGACCAATAGATAGCATTGCTCGGTCTCTGAGTAATGTCAGATGGAATACGAGTAAAAGCGCCCACAACGGTTGGACCCAAAGGCGCCAAGGATATCCCACGTTGATGCTTTGATGCTTTCCCAACAAACAAATGCAACAACGACAACAACAAAATGACAAAAACTAATGAACTCGTTCTGGACTCTGAGTGGGGAACTCAGTGACAAAATGGCAAACAACACAAAATGAAAATAAAAACATGTTCCTCCATTTGGCTTTTGTGTGTATGTGCGTGTGTGTGTGTGTGTGTGTGTGCTGTGACCGACTCTGTCATAAATATTCTATGTAAATATGGAAAATGTGAAATTAAATATAATATCCATGACCACAGGACATCGTTTTCACAAAAAGGACTACAACGAGGCAAGGAAAAAGCATTGCAAGCGTATTCTAAAAACAAGCCGGTCAGTCGAGCACGCGCGATAGTAGGATACCCTGTGCAGGCCTTAAAGAAAACGTATTCTCATGTATTTATTATGGGATGGCTTTTACATTCTTATGTATATCGCTCGAAATCCATGTTTCTTGTATCGAGAGTAGCGTGCTTGCGATACTGTGTTATCTTAACAAACAAGTGTATTAGAAATCGCTAATAATAATTTATCGTTCGCCTTAGCATTCAGCTTTTCGCCAACAACAAACTATAGTTTGCAATTGCGCAAAAGCAAGATATTATATCAAACTTGTCATCGCCAGTAGCACTCAGCTTTTCACACAATGTATAGTTTTGAATGGCGCCTTCAGCTTTTTTGCACCACTCTGTAAAGCGCCATAGCGGCCGATAGCGCAAATCATCAGATTATTATATGCGTTCTCGCTCTGGCCAACAACTTTGATGGGCTGACGGACGGACGGACGGACAGACAGACAGTCGAACAGGTGTCAATCAACTCGGCTATCGATACTGATCAGGAATATATATTCTTTAAAGGGTCGGATATAAGTCATTATGCCTGTTACATACATTTGTACAAATTCATTATACCCTTTTAATGACGACCGGGTATACAAATTTCAATAGCAGTGAGCAATGAGAGGCGATCCAGACTTTACAGCAGTGGTCGGCACGCTCCGCGCACCGCGCATAGGGATTTTCTCTGCCGCAGCGCCGACTGCACACGTACAGTATAAAATTTCGCTGTTTCTGTTAAGTCGCTGTTATGGCGCTTTTAAGCTGAAATGTCACTGTTGAGGCGAAGCAAAATGAATCAGCTTCTGATCAGCCATTGTGATGCTATGCTGCACAATTTTGACAAATTATACATTATATACACAGAAAAATAAATGGTTGTTGGACTTTTTGAAAAAGTATTCATTTTTATACACATTATGACCAATATATAGCCGTTTTGATGCGAATCAATAATATAAAGGGCAAGAAACGGCACATGCTTGACGCCTGTTAAAATTCAGTTAATTCGCACACTAATGCAAGAAACATATGACTGTGTTGGTGCCGACCACTGCTTTACAGTGTGGTATGCGCACATATAGAATACACACTGACTCATATTTTCAAGTGCGAAGTAATAAGATCACACAAATATGCTTTAGTCGCTAAACTGCTGAGTAAGTGCGCTTCCCACGGCCGACGGCGCAGTTAATATGATCCGCATAACTACATATACATACATAACATACTCTCTCGCGCTCTAGCTGCTATCAGCGTTGAGCATATGTATATATGTATATAAGCTAATATACAATGCGGCCGCTCTGCTGCCGGCGTTTCTGGCAGCGCAGCTACGCTGCGTTAGCTACATAAGTAGACTTTAAGACAGTGGTCGGCACGCTCCGCGCACCGCGCATAGGGATTTTCTCTGCCGCAGCGCCGACTGCACACGTACAGTATAAAATTTCGCTGTTTCTGTTAAGTCGCTGTTATGGCGCTTTTAAGCTGAAATGTCACTGTTGAGGCGAAGCAAAATGAATCAGCTTCTGATCAGCCATTGTGATGCTATGCTGCACAATTTTGACAAATTATACATTATATACACAGAAAAATAAATGGTTGTTGGACTTTTTGAAAAAGTATTCATTTTTATACACATTATGACCAATATATAGCCGTTTTGATGCGAATCAATAATATAAAGGGCAAGAAACGGCACATGCTTGACGCCTGTTAAAATTCAGTTAATTCGCACACTAATGCAAGAAACATATGACTGTGTTGGTGCCGACCACTGCTTTAAGACAATCTATGTATATGAAGGCATTCAATAAACTGGCATACAGAAAGCAAGACGTTGTGTTTAATGTTGATTATAATTACGGTGGAAAGTTGAAAAATATTACAACAGAAATAACATCTAACTTGATTTAATCGAAATGGGCAAAAAAGGGTATAATGAATTTGTGTGAATGCATGTAACAGGCAGACCGAAGCATATCCGACCCTATAAAGTATATATATTCTAGATCTGTATCAATAGCCAAGTCGATTGACATCTGTCCGTCCGTCTGTCCGTCTGTATGAACGCGTGGATCTCAGCAACTATGAGAGCTAGAGACTTCAAATTTGAAATGGAGGTTCTTGAACACCATGCGCAGATCAAGTTTATTTTTAATTTTCGATATATCTCACCCACCGTCCACGCAAATCGAAGAAAACTATCACTGCCTCAGAAACCTCAGCCTAACATATCAGATAGTTGAAGTATAACTCACGCTAAGTAATTTGCTACAAGTTTCATGGCGGTCGACCCATAAATAAATGAGATATTAAGGAATTTGTTTTAATTCCATTTTATGGCCAAAGCGAGAGAGCATATGGAAATTCCATTTGCGCAAACGAGAACGCACATGATAATCTGATGATTTACGCTATACATTGTGTCACGTGGCGATATTTTTAGACCCTTTACTTTAAAAAAGTAAAACGGGTCTATTAAGTTTGTCAAAAAAAAAATGTGCGTAACAGGTCGAAGGAAGTCCGGCAGACCCCATAAAGTATATATATTCTTGATCAGCATCACCAGCCGAGTCGATATAGCCATGTCCGTCTGTCCGTCTGTCTGTATGAGCGCCTAGATCTCAGAGACTATAAGAGCTAGAGTCACCAAATTTGGTATGGTGGTTCGTCTATGGGCTAAGCAGATCAAGTTTATCTTAAAATTTTGACACGCCCCCTTCCGCCTCCATAAATCGACCTAAACCCATTAAACGAAAAATATTAAAGCTAGAGTCTTGAATTTTGGCACACAGGACGGGTATCAGAGTCCTAACGTATCCAGAAAATTTCATCACGATCGGACAATAAACACCGGAGATTTGAAGTAAACAAATTATCGAATGTTCAATGGCAGGAAATGTGCAGGCAGCAACTTAAGGCATTGAATTATTAATTACACTTCTGTAGAAAACTAGCAATTGGCAAAATTTTATATATGGCCTCATTGGTACAGTGGTAAGAATGTCGCATTCTTGCCGTGGGGTCTCGGGTTCGTTCCCTGCCAGCGACACATTTTTTTCTGCTTTTAAAAATTTTTAAATAATCGACAATGGCTTCATTGGCGCAATGGTCTGGAGTTCGAGACCTACAAGAGGCACATTTTTTTCTGTTTCTTTTTTATTTTTTAAATTTATAATTACAGTAATAAAATAAAATAAAACTATATTTTATTTTTATAAACAAATTCTATCATAAATGCCAATGTATTATATTTAATAAAGTATCTATGCATTACATCAGTGGTCGGCACACGCCGCGCACCGTGCATAGGGATTTTCTCTGCCTCAGCGCTGCCTGCTGTCGCTGTTTCTCTTAAGTCGCTGTTATGGCGCTGTTTTACTGAAATATCACTGAATCAGCTTCTGATCAGCCATTGTGATGCTATGCTGCGCAATTTTGACAAATTATACAATATATACACAGAAAAAAAAATAGTTGTAGGAGTTTTTGAAAAAGTATTCTTTTTTATACACATTATGACCAATATATAGCCGTTTTGATGCGAATCAATAATATAAAGGCAAGAAACAGCACATGCTTGACGCCTGTTAACATTCTGTTAATTCGCACACTAATGCAATGAAACATATGACTGTGTTGGTGCCGACCACTGCATTACATACATGTATATTAACATAACATTTGTATATTAACATAACATTTGTATGTTAAGATTAACATTTGTATGTTAACGATTCAAGTCTAACATAAACGATTATCGGAAGCTAATCTGAGCAGCGTCAAATTTATTTAGGTTTACATATAAGTCTCTAAGTTTGTTACTGTTATTTCATTTTTGAAGAATAAGTAAAGGGTCTCTCACAGTCGATTTCGACTGTAGCCTTTTCGACTGGTTAAATCCCATTATAATGAAAAATCTTTTCTTTGACGACCTGCACAGGGTTTCCTACTAACGCGCGCGCTCGTCTAATTGGCTTGTTTCTGTTTAGTATTTCCGTATACACTCTAAGTATTCACTTATAAGCGTTTTTATTTTAAAAAGAAACCCGTCGGAAAGTCTACAGTTGAAGTCGACTATGGGAGACCCTTTACTTATTCTTCAAAAAGGAAATAAGAGTAACACTTATAGTACCCCATAGCGCTTTGTAACGTCAATATGATCTTCTTCTTCCTTTGGCCCGACACTGACTAATATTAAATTTGGAATAACTTCCGAGTTTATTATCCGATCGCGATGAAATTTTTTGGATACATTAGGACCCTAATGCTCGTCCTCTCTGATAAACCCTTATACTTTTTTAAAGTAAAGGGTCTAATAAAGTATACGGGTCTATTAGGATTTTAAAAAAAATGTGCATTGCATGTCTAAGGAAGTCTGGCAGACCTCATAAAGTATAAATATTCTTGGTCAGCATCAACAGCCGAGTCGATATATCCATGTCCGTCGGTCCGTCTGCCTGTCTGTTTCTATGCAAACTAGTCTCTCAGCTGCAGACAGTTTATAACTATGTCCGAACGGGCCGGACCGGATCATACTTTAGAATTACAAACTATTTTGTTTTTCAACATACCTCAACCAATCTTATACATCCGGACAAAATTTGTAATTTATCGGACCTCTATATTATATAGCCGCATTAGAAACGATTGGTCGAAATTTAATGTTTGATTCAAATTTTTTTTTTGTTTCTCAAGATTTATCAACCAAATTGACTGTGGTTGCAAATGTCTTTTACATTGTGACAAAAATTGGTTAGATTTGGATATCACATAATTGACATAAAAAATATCGGTTGAAAATTGAATAGAGGGTTCTGCAGGGGTATGAAATCATTGGCGTGCCAAAAATAAATAAAGAAGTCTGGCTCAGGGAACTAAACTGCCGCTCCCGCCCGACTCTCCGTCTTTTTTCTTAATACTATGATATGCAATTTTTTTCCGACTAGTTCGTTTTCTTAGCTATGCGGCCAAACTTGCAAGCTAGTATGGTCCAATTCGGACAACCATTTCATATAGCTGTCATAGCAATAATCGTATAGTTATAGTTATATAGTTATAGTTTTCCAAGCTATCCGGATCAAACTCAACAGAAAAAAATATAATATATCGATCGTAAAATAGTGACCAAATATGATTGAGATCGGACTACCATAGCATACAGCATATTGGAATAGTCAGGAGTTTCACAGAATAAGTAAAGGGTCTCTCATAGTCGGCATATCGTTTCCTACTATCGCTCCTGCCTCTACTATCGCACCCACCCTGACTCTCCGGCTTGTTTTGATGTAGAGCTTTTATAATAAGTTTAACTTGGTTACGTAAATAATTTTGCTTTATACTAGGAGATGATTTTTCAGAAATAAGTTTACTATTAATAAAAGTCAGTACCTAATGGGTGAGTAAATTAAACAATTCCAACTATGTAATGATTTTATTTAAGCACTGATCTTTTAACCAACTTTTTATTTAGATATATTTGTATATATATATATAGATATATATATATATATATATATATATATATATATATATTTACATTTCTTTCTTTTATATTTGATAAACGTACAGCTAAACGATCTACTACTCATACAAACATCAAATAAGTTGCAGTTACCAGTTTCCCACATATTTCCCTTTTTTATTGGTAATAGTTACGCCATAAATGAAAATATCTGTCTATAAAATCATCTATATGCTAATTTGAGAAACATTCAAATCGTTTTGAGTTACATTTATTAATATTAATATTGGATTATCATTTAGCGGTCATCTTTTCAACCACTTCGTTGGCGAAACTTGTTGTCGTTTAGCGAATTATTTCTTGTTTAAAACGAGTATTCAGCGAGGAGGATGCACTTCAGTATTTGCTGCTTAGTTAAGTGCACTTGGTCAGCCCCTGGGCTGTTATTACATTGGATTGCCCTTCATGCTCCAGTTGGTTTACCCCCTTAACCGAATGCGCCCCCCTCCGGCAATGCAAACAAAAAACCGTTCACGTTCATTCATGCTCATTATCCTGTAGATTATTCGGTACTTTACAGTGCTCAGTGCGAATAATAACGATGATGCTGGACGTCCAAGGACACTGTTGAGACAGAAATGCGAGCTGGCTTCTCGTTTTTGGCTTCTGATTCGAAATTCTGGGAGTGGTAAATGGGAAGTGGGCAATGGGAAAAGAAAGATTGGGATTGGACACTGGCATCGTCGAGTCGAGATAGCTTAATGTAGTTTGTCCTCGTCCTTGTTGCTGTCGCCGCTTGTTGTTGATGATGATGCACTTGATATTTGCCGTATGAATGCAACGGATGAGATCTCTTTCTTACTCTTCTCCCTCTTTCTTTCTGTAGCATTTAAAGCACATTAAGGCTTGCCCTCAGTCCCTACTTGAATACAGTACTATTACGACTCCGACTGCTGTCCATTCAAGAGTTCTCGGCTTTTGTTGTCGCTTGTTCGACTTTTACTGCACATTGTTCGCGTCCGTGTCCGTTTACTCTGGCTGCGAGTCCTTGGGTTTCAGCTTTTCAAGCTTTTCTGGATTATTCCGCATTTACTGTCCCGCACTCCCTAAATCTACCCCTCTATTGCCTGCCAGCTTCGGTTAATTTTTGGCCATTTAAATGTTAAATATTTGGAGGATTTATGCAGTTGTACGCGTCCTTCCGCATCTCGTAAATTTCTGCCAAGTCGCATATGTGTGAGTGTGTGTGTGTTTGTGGATATTGCTCTATTTTCCCGCTAAGCCGAATTTCACCCACCTCGAAGACAGACAGACGGACAGACAGACAGGCACACAGGTTGCCATTGCCGTTGTCCTAGCTAATGGACCTCCTGCCTGTCGCGCTCCGTCGCCGATGCGACGTCAAGCTGTTGTCATCATCGCCGCTAATCCCTCGTTTGAGTGGCAAATGCCGCGCCAGATCCCGAGCTCCGAGCACCGAATACCGAACACCGAGCACCGTCGCATCGCTTCCCACCGGTAAACCCTCGAAACGTGCTGGCTAACAGTGCAAGAGGTGGCATGGGGCAAGTGGCAAGTGGCAAGAGGCGCGTTGATGTCCGGCTTAGGTAATGGCAATTTAATAAGCTTCTAAACGTTGGCCCCGCAGCATTTCATACTTAATACCCTGGCCCCGAAGGCGCCTAAAATACTTCAATTTGAGCTGAATTTCCAAATACAAAGTTATTCGTTCCGACTAACAAATTCTCCATAATTACGGCTTGTAGTTTTGAATGATTCTTTATATAAAAGAACCGTAAGTTCCACTTAATTAACATTAAGATATTTAACATCATCATCTTTAAAATTATTAAAATAATATTAAATTGTGTTAAGTACTCCTAATGACGACCTTTCTATCTGACAAATTCTACATACTTACGGCTTGAATTTTTGAATGATTTCTTAGATAAAAAAGAAGCAAGTTCCTCTTAAAAAAAACTAAGATATATTAAGATTACAATTTAACGACGACCTTTCAATTTAACAAATTCTCCATAATTTCGCATTGAATTATATTTAAGTATGAATGTGTATAAATGTGTGTATAGATAAGTGTGTTTAATTCTTCAGATGAAAGATATTCCACTTTCACTTAATTTTAACTAAAATCTTAATTATTAATAAATTAATTTTATAGAATTTTTGAATGAAAACCATTCTAAATATCTGCAAATACACGTTAAAGAACAATGAAGTTCTAACTAAGATATTTAATTTTCATAACCAAATTTAAAAACAACTAATATTAAAATAAAAAATTTTACTTTAATTTTTAAATATTTCATCAATAAGCTTACGAGTCTATAAACTGAATGGCAATCAGTAAAAAACATAAGTAATAACAAGCCGAACAGTCGGGACCCCGACCGTAATATACCCTGTGGGTTTCCAGGAACCCGCTTAAATTCACTCCAGATGAAATTCTCTAGTAATTCGTTTTTTAATTTTTGTGGGCAAAGGGGGCGTGGCATCGTGATAAATTTTTCTGGACACATCAACCACAAAATATTCATCATGTGTGCCAAATCTCAAGTCTCCAGCTACAAAACTGCTTTTGTTATGAGGTTTTTGAGTGACAAAACTGCTTGCTTTATGAGGTTATACTTAATTTGTGGGTGAAGGGGGCGTGGCATCGTGACACATTTTTCTGGACACATCAACCACAAAATATTCATCATGTGTGCCAAATCTTAAGTCTCCAGCTACAAAACTGCTTTTGTTATGAGGTTTTTGAGTGACAAAACTGCTTGCTTTATGAGGTTTTACTTAATTTGTGGGTGAAGGGGGCGTGGCATCGTGATACAATTTTCTGGACACATCGACCACAAAATATTCATCATGTGTCCCAAGTCTGAAGTCTCTAACTGTAATATTGCTCTTGTTATAAGCTTTTCCGAATTGTAGGCGAGGGGGGCGTGGCATCGTGATAATATTTTCTGAACATATTGACCACAAGATATTTATTATGTGTGCTAAATGGGAAGTCTTTAGCTGTTATATTGCTCTTGTTATGAGGGGTTTGAGCTACAAAACTGCTTGTTTCATACTTTTTTCTTACTTAATTTGTGGGCAAAGAGGGCGTGGCATCCAAAAAAAAAGATAAACTTGATCTGCCTGCAAAAATTACCAGTGCTGGGACACCAAGTTCAAGCTTCTAGCTCTTACCATCTCTGAGATCCTTTCGTTCATACGGACGGACCGACAGACCGACGGACCGACGGACAGACGGACATGGCTATATCGACTCGGCTATTGATGCTGATCAAGAATATATATACTTTATGGGGTCGGCCATGCTTCATTCTGCCCGTTACATATTTTTAACAAACTTAATATACCCCCACAGGGTATAAACAAGCGGAACAGTCGGGACCCCGACCGTAATATACCCTGTGGGTCTACAGGAACCCGCTCAAATTCACTCTAGATAAAATTCTCTAGTAATTCTTTATTTTTTAATTTGTGGGCGAAGGGGGCGTGGCATCGTGATAAAATTTTCTGGACAAATCGACCTCAAGATACTCATCATGTGTGCTAAATCTCAAGTCTCTAGCTACAAAACTGCTTTTGTTATGAGGTTTTTGAGCTACAAAACTGCTTGCTTTATGAGCTTTTACTTAATTTGAGGGCGAAGGGGGCGTGGCATCGCGATTAAATTTTCTGGACACATTGACCCTAAGATTCTTATCATATGTGCCAAATCTCAAGTCTCTTACTGTAATATTGCTCTTGTTATAAGCCTTTCCGTTTTGTAGGCAAGGGGGGCGTGGCATCGTGATAAAATTTTCTGGACACATTGACCACAAAATATTTGTCATATGTGCCAAATCTCAAGTCTCTAGCTACAAAACTGCCCTTGGTATGAGGTTTTTGAGCTACAAAACTGCTTGCTTTATAAGCTTTTACTTAATTTGTGGGCAAAGAGGGCGTGGCATCCAAAAAAAAAGATAAACTTGATCTGCCTGCAAAAATTTCCAGTGCTGGGACACCAAGTTCAAGCTTCTAGCTCTTACCATCTCTGAGATCCTTTCGTTCATACGGACGGACCGACGGACCGACGGACCGACAGACCGACGGACAGACGGACAGACGGACATGGCTATATCGACTCGGCTATTGATGCTGATTAAGAATATATATACTTTATTGGGTCGGCCATGCTTCCTTCTGCCCGTTACATATTTTTAACAAACTTAATATACCCCCACAGGGTATAAAAATGTAGATTTAAATTGGAACTGAGCTAACATTTCTGCAGTTGCGATTAGACGATGAATGCCAAGACAATTGCAGTGGGTAAAAACAATGTGCCGACATGGAGCTATGCGAAACGTACGCCAATAAGGACGAAAAGGACAACTCAGAAAGTCGACAGGCGTAAAATTGACAAACGTTTTTGGCCAAAATGCTGGCGAATGCAGACAACAAACCAGAAAAGGGAGAACAAAGGCGACAACAATGCAAACTCTCAGTGCTGCACGCTGCTTGAGCCTGTTGACAATTGTTAGCGAGACATTGACTGAGTGTCAGGACAGGAGAAGAGGGACTGTGCAGGAGATGGCCAGAAGAGGGCCCAGGAATCTGGCTCGCTCGCTCACTCGCTCGGACGGACGTTTTAATGACATTCAAAGTGTTAAGTCGAGTGGCCAGTTGGGCAGGCAAACAGAGAACTTGGCCCTCACCGATACTCAAACTGTGACTCTGGCTCAGGTTCAGATTCAGATTCAGACATCCTTTCTCAACCCTTTGAGTGATGTCAGAGTGCATTCCTGTTGACTTACTGACACTTTGACACTGCCATTGGGCCATAATGTACTAGTTATTGTTGAGCTTCCTTCCAGTTTCTGCTGCAACAGAAAATTAGTAGCACAAGGAATACAAGTATGTAGTCTAGGCAACGGTTTGTCAATCTGTCTGTCTGAGTTTCCATTGTCTGGCCAGATCCGACGACTGCTCATTATTCAGCTCATTTGCATACGTCTCATTCGAGTTTTCCTGCCAGCCAACACATTTGTCCAGTTCTTGTATTTGTTGGTATTGTAATGGGAACAGCTTCTGAGGGTTTCATCAGCATTACGTTCTGCATTTGACATTTAGAGCCACATCACGGAGCTTTAACCGAATATTAACGATACTTGTATGCCCTGCATATCGAGATTTTAAATAAAAGTCAGTTAAACATATCACATTAAAAATAACCTTAAAGAAGTAGAGTTAACATTAAGATAGTTATACATTTCTATTGATTTTTAAATTAAAGACAAACATTTCATACATATAGTAAATTTTTGGATATAATAACAATTAAATTTACAGAAGTTTCCAAAGGAACAACAAAATTTCCATTTAAAAATGCGTATTCCTGATATATTTATTCATTATTTTTAAATACAACCAAATATATTTATTTATTTTCAATAATTTATATACTGTTAAATTTGCTAGGCAATTTGTTGAAGCAATTTCATAACTGAAAAATTTGCAGACAGTTCTCGGCAGAAGATTTAAATTCACCAGTCTTTGTGCTTCTGCCTTGTAATCGCATTTGTCGAATCGGCCTAACCTAATGTTTTGAGGGTGAATGCAATTTGGCTAAAATCATGGCCAGCAATTCTTGACTAAATAGATTTCGTGTTGTATTCTGTTTCCCTCAACTTGTCAGCCTGGCAAACAAACAATACAGAAATGAAAATGAAGTGCCTGTTACTGGATAGTTTTAGATTTGAAATCGGATTTGGATGAGATTCCATCAGCCGGACAGTTTGGTCAAGGTTCAAGCTTATGCTTTTTGCTCTCTCTTCATGCCAGTAATTAAATTGTCAAGTTAGCATCTGAACATGCAACCTGCAACGTGCCATCTGCAACTTGCAACCTGAATCATACAGCCGGCAAGCAACGCATTGTTGACTTTAGATTGAATTAGCAATGTTAAACAATTTGTCATACACAAAAGATTTGCACAGAAGTTACTGCAAATCACTTAAATATTTAGGAAAACAATCAACTCATTTAGAAACTAAACAATTATTTAAATTATTTGTTATTGAATAGTTCAACTAAATTGTTTAATATATCAAACACATTTTTAATCTAAATCAAATCGATTGTTTGCTATGATGAAAAAAGGAAAAAAGTGTTATAATAACTCTGAGAAGGATAGAAAATAAGTTTTTATACCAAACGCATATTAGGTTTATTTAAGTTTAATTTATACCATACTTAAACTTTAATATAATTAGACATAATCTATCATGATCACTCTCATTGTGTATATGACTACAAAACTCTATTATAATGAAATTATTAGCTTAGAATAGATTAACCATTAAATGCAAAATATTCGATATTGTCATACATCATCAATGAGAGGAAATCCGTGTGATTTAAAGGAAATTTAATCCATTCGTTGTCCTTATCTAAGACACAAAATGAAACTAAAGCTGATTCGTTGCACATTCAATTGTGCACTGAAGATTTGAAGGACACGCCCTAATGAGCCATTTTCCCGAGACTCGGTCTAAGCCCCATCGAGATGAGGTCGGAGACGAGGCTGCTCGAGGGACTGGGAGTTAAGCCTACGCAGCTGAACTTAATTGCATTTAAATTGCCACTCGTGTTATGTTAACAAATAATTAGTTGCCCATTGGGCATGAAAACAGTTGGAGGCGTAACTCGAAGGACGCGCCAGACATCCGGCAATTTGGTCTGGTCCAAAGACAAGGACAATGCACAAGAGAACGATGTCAGTTCTCTCCTCGAACCGCACTTCAACTCATTTGCATAAACTCATGACGGTCCAGTGTATCTGTATCTGCTATGGCTTGAACATTTCTATGCCGCATGAGGCACAATTTCCATTAGTCGAATGTGGCAATTAGCCAATGCAACATTGAAAAATTCACAACAATTCAATAAAGCGTTGCATTATGCATTCGCATCGAAGTCGCAGTCGAAGTCAAAGCTGATGTCCAAAGTTCTGCAATTTGCACAAATTATTTATTTGCAACTAAAACAAAGCGAGGAAAGCGGAAAACGGCCACAGAATGTGCGAAAATCTCGTAAGATTAAACAGGGTCAAAACTTCCTTCGATAAATACCTTGCCGACATCCGTTGCTCTGTATTAAGTTTAGAGCGGGGAATCGAAGAGACAAGTCATCAATATCCTGTCGAGTGCAAGTCAACAGAGTACAATGGGCTCAACAGACAAAATAAGTGAGCTAGAAATATAAATGTAGCGTTATAGATTTATTATTGACTTGTTTTATTTTAATAGAAATATACACAGAGAACAATATATTTAGTTAAGCATGAGTTCAGTAAATGTCCGTTGTATTTAAGTATAATGAAAAACTTAGAGAATAAACGTAATAATAACTCATCTGGCAATAGAGATTAGACGAATTTAAATTCAGATATAGTACACTTTATATTTAAAGACTTATTTGAGCATGTAGAACCAGGAATTTCAATGTGCTATAGAGAATAACTTATAAACAACTATGAATAAATCTAAATAAAGTATTATTTCTTGTTAAGGTATTCAAACTCCTTAAGTAATATTAAAAATTCTCTTAAACTAAAGTAATTATTTGTCTCATCTTTAAGACTGTCAAAGAGATTTGATTAAACAATATCAAAGAACCATAACAGATGGTAGAAACTGACCAGAACACGCTTGTTAATGATGTCACTTGTCTCAAAAAAAAAGAAAAAGAACAACCTTTGTATTTGCATACTACTGTGCGGCAATGGTTCAATCAAGCTGCCACATCGACACCCATCACTTTGTAGCGCCTTCCAGCTAAAGACGACGAAACGAAGCCGCCCCTTAAACCGAGAGGCATTCAACGAAGCATGCCAAAATTTGGCTAATACGAAATGCACGCCAAGAAATTCCGAGTGCATAGATTAAAGCAAGAGGGCAGGGCATGGGGAAATATACCTCTATCCTCCCTTGCCACCACAAAGCTTCCTCCTTTTGAAAGTAAACTTAATGCAATCAAGCTTAATGCAGCGCGACGGCTGGACGAAGCAAGACGACTAGACGATGAGATACAGTCAGAGAGAGAGAGAGAGAGACAGAAGGTGAGCGATAGATGGCCGGAACAAAGTGAATCCTTTGGGCTTACCTGCGGTGAATTTTTAAGCAATTTACATAATAATTATCGAGCAGGCGCAACTTGCAGCACAGAGCAAAGTGAAAATTGCTGTCGAATATTCGTACTCGTTCCCAAAAGGGGGATTCGTCTTGAAATATTGAAAAACTTGCTCAACTTTGTGGCAACTACATAATTAGTTTTCTTCAGGTTTGTAGCTGCTCAATCTGACAACGAGTCAAAGTTGGAAAATGGATCAAACTTATTGATGAAGTGTGTTAATAAGTGTAAGTTCAAACTAAGCTCAATTTGAACGCCATCAAAATTTGTAGCTCAACTTGTTTCACAATCCGTTATGCAAAAAAAGAGTTTTAACATCAATTTAAGTATGTGATTAATCTTGGAAAAAATAACTAAGGAAACTCGATAAGAATAATAAGGTGAATGGTTGATTAAGCATGTGATTAATCTTTGAAAATAGTAAACAGCATCAGCTAGCTGAGATATCTTTGAAAGTACATTAATTGATTGCTATTATTTAGTGATTGATAACTTTAAATTGAATATGAAATATTAAAGATAAGGATTATATTTATCTGCCAGTGTCCATAGAGAAAAAGAAATTGAGTAAATCGTATAATACTTGTACCTTATAAAATGTTATATTTCATATTATCAGATATCAGAGCTATCAATTTGTTCTGCAGATTCATAAACTCGACTGGCATGACAAATAATTTGCGATACGCTGTCGAAACTTAAAGTCAATCAAGAAAAACAATTTTTGAAAAGTCCTGCACAAATCCGATGCCAAAAACTTGAGTAGTTTTTTAAAAAAATATTTGACAACTACAATGGGTTGTGCCACAAAGTGAAGAGGATTGCGAGGGTGTAGGATGGCGAGGGGGTGTACAGAGTGTGTACACTGTTCGCTTGTTTAACTTAAATTGCTTTGCTGGTTGCTGTTACTGTTGCTGTTGCAATGGCGAAACAAAGGCCAACAACTGCAACAACTTTGCTCAATGCGCTTCCGTTTCCGTTTTCCCCCTCCCTGCGCCGCATCTCCCCTCTCAGTGGTACCCGGCAGGAGCCAAAGTTTGGCATTGTTGTCTTTGGCGTTGCCTGTGGCAATCACTTTCGTTCCCTCAGTTAACTCCCCCACCAACCCACACTTCCCATCTCCTCCCTTTGCCTACTTTCTTGGCTGACTCGTTCAACCGCCAAACACTTCCTCGTTCACTTCCGTCGCGACGTGCCGCAAAGTTTAAGTATGAAACGCAGTTTTTGAAAATACATTTTAAGCTTCAGGTTCGGGATTTACCCCAAAGGAATTGCATACGTTTTTGATTGAGCAATTAGGGAATGCACAGAAAAGTGATGGCAAAGGGGCACTTCTTCCCATTTCCCACCTCCCACTTCCCACTGCTGGCATTTCAATTTTCAAATTTAATTTGAAGTGTCAGACGCAAAGTGCACACTTTTCATAATTTGACTGCTGTGCGGAAAAGGGAATTTGATTCGAAATTGGGAATGAGAATAACTATGGAAACAGGAATGGGAATGTGAATTGGTTTTGGCTACGGTTTTGGCTTAATTCGGTCTGTGTGTGTGTGTATTTGTGTGTGTGTCTGTGGCCTAACCGAACAGCGGACAACGGCTAAAACCGCAGTTATGATTAGTGGTCAAATGACTTTTGTGCGATGACATTGACATCGACATCGACATCAACATTGGCGCATTTGATAGTTGAATTTGTTTCCCAATTGCATTTGATGCAATCCCTACAGAGGATGCTTCAAAATTTATGCTCCTGATTTTGACAGCGTCTATCTTCCATCAATTGAAATTGCCTGTTGTAAAGAGCTGAGTGCTGGTTAAGGCAGCTCAAATGTTATCAATCATCAGATTGAAATTCCCATTACAAGTTCGGCTAATTGAGTAAATAATACAACTGATTAGTTATCTCCTTAACAGGGGCTAAGCTGGCAATACGTATGTGTAATTAGCTATTGGATTTATCCTGAAAATTGATCATCTTCTCAATAAGTTTTCTTCAAAGGGCTGTTTAGAATTCCCATTAGATTTCTACGAATTGAAGCTGAATTTGATTTGAATTTTATCTGTTAAGTAGAACAACAACAGTACAGTGAAACTTCACTGACTAGAAATAACATCTATTACAAAATCTGCTTATTAGAAAATTACTTTGAGTAACACAAGATTCACAATAGAAGATATACAGTCTAACTAAATTTTTAAAAGAACTACAGAACTTTATATTTATTTTTGATTGTACAACAATCTTATCTGTGAGTTGACTGTCCTTTAATGGATTAGAACGTTAATTTAAATAGTAACAAAAATCCATTTAAAATCTAATTTAGCTCTAAGGGAAATAATTTTATGCACGTCCGCTGATAACGCAATTGGTGAAAGGAGGTTTACCAGTTAAAAGAGAAACAGAGAAATAACAATTGGCATTAAAAGGCAACCGTTTAATTACAAGTGCCAATCGACATTTCCGACCTTCTCAACAGAAACTCCCTCTTCTCCCTATACTTTCAATGGCTACTCGTAACCGTTTAAAAGAGGAAAGAGCAAATATAAAAAAAAAGGAAAAAAAGAAAACAATGCGAAGAAAATGCAAACATGTGCAGTTTTCCCCCTCACCATTGTGGTCTACGTGGTTGCAAGTGGGCGTGGCAAATACGTAAAGCATTAAGGTCAAACACGAATGCAGAGACAACGACAACAACAGATTTGTCCGTAAAATTAGATTTAATTTCAAAATAGCTAAAAAGGTTTCTTGCTAACAACAAAAGACGTAAAAAGTCTCAGAACATAAGAATAACATGTAGAAAATGGAGTCACGTTTGCCTTCAATGGAATCAATCTCCCGGGAATAAGAAGAAACCAATGTCACGCACACAAACACAATGACAACTCCATGTGAACTGCAGAAATTTGAATGCGCGCGCTTGTTTTGTCTTTGGCAGCTTAACAGCACTTCGAGTGTCGTTTAGCAACACTGTTTGCGTGACAAGCCTATCGACGTTGGTAACGTTTGTGCAGTACGGAACTGGTGGTTTAAACAGCTGATTGATAAGTTCGGAACCAGTGAAGTGAGGCGGCAAATTTAATATTTTTGATTCGATAGAGAAATTAAAACTGATTAAGTAAACAAGTAAAGTAAAAGTTACTTCAATACTTTTGCATGTCTTATAAATGAGAGATAAATTAGATATATTTTTAAGTCCAAATATTTTTAAGTCTACGAAAGATAATAAATAAATAAGCAGTAATAATTTTGAAAAGACAATCAATTGGAAATTTATTTCACATTTAAATAAGTTATACATATAAGTATTCATCATATTTATTTATTACGGCTGAAAGCAGTCGACAAGAATTTATGGAAACATTTTAAAATAATATGTGCGGGCTTTCAACATATTAACATAAATATATATATTCAGTTCTAAAGGAGACACCCTTTCAATGTTTCTCAATTTAAGCTATATCCATTTACCCAACTTTAATATCATATTTGGTAATATTGAGCGATTATTAAACCCTTCCGCTTTCCCGTCACGCAAACTGCATATAGAAATATTGTAATTATCACAGTCAAAGTTCAGGGCGAAGGTTAAAGGGCATGCAATATTAATTAAGCTTTAATTGTCGTCAGAAAAAGAACGAAATTGCGAAAGAAAAGTCACTGGGAGTGGTCGGCGATTAAACAAAATGCAACGAACTATGAATACCCTACGAAAATGTCACAGCATAAATAAAATACATATTAATAATCAATTAGACTCTCGAAAAATAAAATGTTTTTTTTTTAATTATTCATAGATACTTAATTAAAGGACCTAACATAACATAAGTAAGTTAATTTCGATTACTCAGATTAATCGTCAGCCCTTAGGGTATTAAACATTCGTCACCGTTTAGATAATTCTACTTTATGGTTTTTAATTACATTCAACTGGAATCACGGCAGCAACAAATGCTCAACACACTAAATGTAACCTTAACGGTAGAACATAAGAAATACTGCAATGTATCGTTAGCATGCAACACAAAGGCAAAAGAAGAAAAAAGCAAAAGTCAGTAGGGGAAAAGTGAGAGAAAAGTCGCCGTTGGTCAGGTGAAAAATGCACTGTGAATTTGCATTTGCAATGCAAAACGGAGACCCAACAACGGGATTGCCTACGCCCTAAACGCCACAAATGAAAAACTAATGTTTTCACGTTGGAAAAGTCGCGACACGCAAGAAAACGCAGTCACGGGCAATTTTCGCTTAGTTTTTCATTGCATGCAACATTTTGAAATATAATCGTTGGCCAATTAATTGAAACAGTCTTTAGAAATTGATTATATACTCCAAAACTGACGTAAAAAATATACTCGGATCGTATTTCAGACAATTCCCTGGGTATTTTCAATTCGGATTAATTCCTTTGCTCAAATTTCTGTGCACTTTTTGTGCCGATTTTCTTGTAGCGTGAATATGATATGCTGTTATGAGGTGCGAAAAAGTAGTTGGCGAATTTTGTAATGTACATAAATAAAACAAAGGGAAATTCAATTGATAATAAATCAATTGTTAGATTTGAATTTGAAATTGAATACAACCGCTTTAGTAATAAGTATCGTTATCGATATATGGATATCGATATATCAAGCACACGACTGAATTTCTTCTCTTGAAACTTGCCCAGTGGACAGACATATTAAAATAAGTGCAACATCAGAATTATAGTATTTTAATTGTTTATGCCTTTCTCAATTATAGTAATCAGCTAAATATATGCAAATTATTTATTTGATCACATATTAAATTCAATCACACACAGGGTGTGTCTGTTTGCTTCAACCTTGCCCACCAATTGCATGTTGTGATCAGCATACTAGCCACAATAACAGAACACATGGGATGAGCATGTTGCCACCCCGTGAAACCGGCAACGAGAGCAAAATTTATGCGCACATTTTGTAAACAAAGCCAGAGATTTCGGTCGATGGGCAACACTTCAATTGAAACTGCGTTGTTTACCTCAACAAAATGCAGAGAAAAGATGTAAAAATAAACAATTTAATTTAAAATAGCGTAATTCGAAGGCAGTACGCACACACAGAATATATATGTCTAATTTGTGTGGTCTTTGCCGAACCGCAGCAAGGGCAAACGGCAAACGGCAAACGACAATAAAAGCGCCACGAAACGATATAAAAGTAATTTGGCCGGCAGCGAAGAACTTCAGTTTTACATGAGCAGCGCTGGGCAGAGCAACGTGCCAGGACGACAACGACGACGACGAGGACACGCAGCAGTTGGCAAAAAAGAGCGACGCGGACATTGTTGGCGTGACTGCGGCGTATTAAATCAACGTGTGAAACACAAACCGGAAGTGCAACGCCCCCACTCCCGTCCCTGACCCCGTGTGAACCACGCCTGCAACTCCCAAAGTGCAACTGGTGGTCGCAATGGATGTGAATGTCTATGCCTGGGTAAGAGCCGGTGATATCGCCAAAACTACCAACTAGAATGGTATACAGTGAGCTAAGTAATTGTTTTGAAAACATACCATAATTCACACACTATTTATTTAGGTATTATACATAAAGCGCTAGACAATATATGGAAAAGTTTATACATTTTCTTGGATTTTGTTTTTACATTTAATTATTTAACAATAGTTGCCATTAAGTTAAACTATTTGTAAAAGTGCAAAACAAATGTGTGCAATTTTTTACTCTTGTCAAAACAATTACCTGACTAACTGTATGTCGTTTGCATTGCAAATTAATGAGCGATTTCCTTTGGTTGCGCACAGGGCGCCAATTCTCACGGTCAACTCGGCCTTGGGTACGAATCGGAGCTGTGCATGTCACCGCAGCGACTGTCCAAACACTCGTTTGTGCCCCAACTGGTGCGCTGCATTCGCGGTGGCGGAGGTCACGTCCTTATCTTAGACAACAACGGACGTGTACACGCTTGCGGCTGGAACAATCGTGGCCAACTGGGTCTCAACTCGACGGAGGAGTGTCACAATGAGTTCAGCATGGTGCCCACCGAGTTCTTTGAGGTAAGTTGTTGTCACATCTGACCACAACATTGTATAATCACAGATTCTTCTTTGCAGGAAGAGCCCATTGAGATCATCAGCTGTGGCTGGGACATTTCAGGCGCAGTTTCCGTCAACAAGCATGTGTTTGTCTGGGGCTCGAATGCGTTTCAGCAACTCGGGATTTGCCAGCGTGGATTCACGGCCGTACGACGGCCGATGCGCGTCCGCCTGCCCAGAGATGAGCCCGCCCAGCGGATCAGCTTCGGTTTGCGACATTGCGCCGTGCTAACGCAAAATAACATAATCTACATATTCGGACGCTTGCGCATCATGGACCCCGCGCCCACTGAGCTGGACATCACAGCAACCTCACTGCATCGCTCCAATGTTGTAAAGATACAAGCGCATAATCAACACGAGCTGCGCATCATCTCAATGGTCAGTGGACAGAATCATATGCTGATCAGGGTCGCCGAAACGCAGGACGGTGGAATTAAACGCATTGTGGCCCTTGGCGACAACAAGTTTGGCCAGTCGAATGCCTTTCAGTTCGACGAGAGTGTGGCCCAATTCGCCGCGGGCTGGACACACAATGCGGTTATACTGAATTCCAACAAGATTCTCCTTTGGGGTCGCAACTGTTATGGCCAACTTGGAACCGGCGGATTTAGTGAACAGCAGCCGACGCCAACACCCCTCCAACTGCAACTGGAGAAAGGACAGTTCCCCGCACACATTCACATGGGGGCTGAGCACGGTCTGTTGCGCACTAAAGCTGGCGAGATCTATACCTGGGGCTGGAATGAGCACGGCAATTGCGGAAATAATGCTACGGAGAACTTGTAAGCATAGCGAATCATTAAAGAAGTCAGGATTGTGAAGTAGAGCTAGATGTTTAGGGAATCGTTTTAAAGATGCGATGAAAACAGTTCTCTATATCAAGCGTTTCAGTATTCCATACTGACTCTCATCAAGCTTATTTAAATTGAAGTCTGAAATATTTTAAGAAATTTCACCTTAACATATAAGAGTTTTCCCCAATGTTATAAAGTATTACCCAGCAAAATATCGTATCTTAGAATACCTATAGATACATTTATCTTGGCATTCTTAATATGTGTACATTTCACCATACCTTTATATTTATTTTTAGATCTCAACCAACCTTATTGGAGCTGCCGGGACGCGCAAAGTTGGCCGGAACTGGCGCTGGATTCTGTTATGCCATTGTTGAAACTGTTGATGAGGCTGTCGGACCAACCACAATCTAAAAATGTGAATTAGTGCTTAACAGAAAAAAAATATACTCTTTAATATATTTTTTGACTATTGTAATTGTTTAAAGAAATGTGCATATTGTTATTTATAAGAAAATGTTGCAATAAAATGGTTTAAATATATTGATTGAAATATAAAATAAATACTGTTATGGAAAAGGGAATATTTAACACGTATATATTGTATTTTTCCATGCCATATTCTATTTATGTTCAATTAACATATTAATGAGATTAATCTTGTTAAAATTAATGCATATGTTAATTTCGACATTAGGTTGCGAATTATTAATAATTAATTTGGAACGAGAAATATCCACTTCGTAAGACTCCTTAAAGTTGTATTTGATAATAAATACACATACTCTCTTTTAATTTGTACAGACAACAAATGTACATTTTTAGTAATGGAAAAAATTTAGTTTAAAGTTTACAGTTGAATAGTATTTACATAAAATTTAATCCTTTTATATATTTACTCATAATTTTTTAAACACATTCATTTAACTCACTAACAATCTTTAAGTGAGAAAAATATTGGGAAATAATTGAATAGAAATGTTTATTATCTTCTGTGTGGAAACAGTCAAGTGTCATTCCGCTATAAAAATGAAGTAAACAAATTGTTATTGAAGCGTACATACAAACATAAATTGAAAATAAGTGAAAGATAGCTGGATTAATATTGAAAATATAAAGGCTTGTTTTCTTTTCAATCAATAATATTGCTAACCATCACTACACCTAAAATTGATCTCAGTGAATTTAAGTAAATGTCATTCTACTATTAAAATGGACTTAAATTGTTTCTGAAACATAGAAATAAATGAGGAAACTTAGAGGAAAAGTAAATATATGTCAAGTAATAAAAAACTTAATTCCTTTCAATTAAATACTTATAAACAATTATCAATTGATCTTAGTGATTTCTCAAGTAAAAGTCATTCCCTATAGAAATGCAGCATAAAGTTCAATGCTGCCAGTGCTGCCCATCTCTTCAAATGAGAATGCGGCAACTTTTACTTGTCTGTTTGACGGATATGTCACATTGTTCTTGTTGCGAAATATTAGCCAGAAAATATACAAGTGTGAGAACAAGTGAAATAAATAATTTAGAAATCTAAGAGAAGCTCGATAAAGTAAACAAATTGAGACTGGAATAAACAAAGCAAAAGCGCAGTTAGAACTTGAGACAGAGTAAATTTCAAGTGCCAGTTAAACTTGCAGCTTGGGGCAAAGCGTTGCTTGAAGGGTCTGTAATAGTATAAACAGAGATCCCGTAATGGATTCCCACGGCGCGAAGAGATCAGCTGAACGTAAGTTGAACTTATTGAAGTGAAATTAATCTTTTTATTTAAATGATTTGCCTTCTCTCAAGCCCATATGTATGAGCAGCTGGCCAAGAAGATTTGGCGTCCCAATAACATGGATACCACTCAAGGTGTGACCGTCCGTATGCAGGAGATGCCGACACCACCACCGCCGCCACCGCCGCCCCCCAACACGGAAGAGGGCACATTGAAGTCAAGTGCGGCAGCAACGACCATTTTCCTGACTGAGGTGCTGACGGCACTTTACGGCGACACGACGGGGCATCCGGAGCACGGCAGCTTCAGCTACCACAAGGCGGCCGAACACTACGCACTCTGCGGCGACGATTCGCAGGCGTATGTGAAACCGCCAGCCAAGTGCCAAGTGGCAACAACAGCTCAGGAGAAGTCGCAACCACCACCGGGATTCGAGCGTGATGCCAAAGCGTTGTACGATCGCAAGCAGGCAGCTGCCACAGCACATGCCCCACGTCATGGCTGCGTAAGAGTTGCGAAGATCCCTCTGGTTGAATCTCAACACAAATTTAAACCTCTTTCGTAGTCCACAGCTCATCATTCCAACTTGGGCTCGTTGCCGCCACAACAGCAAGGCCAGAGTGCAAGCGGAGACTCGGGATTGACAGGACGTGCTCCCGTCTCAAGTGCCGCATCGATTAACGAACTGTCGCACATGTACTTGCAGTTGTTGCACCATCAGCTGCCACAACAGCAGGCACAACAACAACAGCATCTAGTGTCTGGCAGCTCGAACAACATGTCCATGCCGATCTATGGCATGGCCAGCGGCAATGTCAATGATATTAGCCAGGTTTATGCCCAGCTGCTGGCGGCTAATCTACGTCAGAATGCCACACAGCATCATCAGCATCAACAGTTGCAACAACAGCAACAGCAGCGACAGCAACAACAGCAGCAGCAGCAACTACAACAACAACATCAGCAACAGCAGCAGCAGCAACAACAACAGCAGCAGCAACAACAACAACAACAGCAACAAAAGCAGCAACAATCTACCAATGCTGCCGCTGCTGCTATACTGTATGAAGCAATGCTGCAACAACGATTCTTGCAGCAGTTGCAGCAGCAACAAGCACAGTTGCAACAACAGCAGCAGCAACAGCAAGCGCAACAACAACAATTGCCTCGCACTCCGCGTGGCATCTACGGTGGCAATTATTCCGCTGGTGCTGCCAACAAAACTCCATCGCCAGACAACAAATAATGCAATAATTTCATTAATTATTTAACTATCAAATACATTTTCGATTAATCACTCTAATTCATTCTTAATCAAACTTTACATTTTCCGCATTTGACAAGTTTTTTACTCTGATTATAAATTATACAAATTTATTAATTTTAATAAATGCAACAGTCAAGCTTTGCTATGACATACTAATAATTGTGTTAAATATTTGTTAGCATAGTCTATATTAATTAATTCAGTTCGTTCTGAAGAAGTTTAATTTAGTTATACTTCTGTATAAGGAAATATTTCTCTATATAAAACAACAAATGGTTTTGTTCATCATTATGAGTTATTAATTATAATGATCTGTAACAATTTATATTTACAGCCCGCTTAAGTTTGTTCTAAAGAAGTGTTTTATATTTTGTAATAAAAACGTAGACTATTATTGCTTCTTTAATCTTAATGGATTATGTTTTCATGTGTTACAATCAATAATAAGGCATTAAGAATGAAGTGTCGTAATTACCTTTTTTTTTAAAGAGAACTAAGCTCTTTATTGAGATTTGGCCACCACACTGAACATAATTCACGTGTAATTCAAGTACACCACATCCTAAACGTATTTGTGAGGAAAAGCCACGAATATTGTTTAATGATTATTATGCAAAACATTCCACATAATTATGTATCTCATGAATAGATAAACGTTTCCAGTTTATTATTTTAAATTGCATGTTTATTTTTTTTTGTATAATTTTTATAATCTTTTTATAGATTCGTTTTTTCCGTTTTATAAAGTGCTGATAATAATAAAATCTATTCCAAGACTGATATAGCACCTAGTTGAATATCTTTGGTAGGTCCTTAAACAGCTGTTGCGAATCCTACGCGATTCTGTCCGAAGTCGAATTGTGTGTAAAATTGGCCAATGAAGACATCGCCAAGGACCCAGAAATCGGTGTCGATATAGGAGAAGCTGGACATGCAGGAGGTTTCACCATCGTCGGTGTAGATGCCGATGTAGGCGGAGGCGGGCAGATCGAAGAGGGTGCCACCCAAGTTGAAGGTGAGTACGGGCAGGGAATCAACCGTGGAGCAGTCCACATAGTAAGAACCATCCACGAGCTGGGCACCAATTAACTCATTCAACATCGTGTAGGCGTCGCCGGGACAGGCCAGAAGGGAGGTGCCTGTATCTGCAATTGCCTGGCAATCGGTGCACACAACATATCCACCCATAACTGCGCTGACCATGTTGAATTGCCAATAACCCTGTTGGGAGACAGGCACATAGGTCAGACTCCCCACAAGAAGGTCGTAATCGACTCCACCAAGCACCAATTGACCTCCTATTTGGGAGGAGTTATTACGGTCCAGATAGAAGCCAAAGGTTGGCTCATCAATTAGGCCTTGTTCATATAGATTGTTGAAGGGCGGAATCACCTGATCAACGGCAATGGACGCATATCCCATGCCCAGAATACCATCGAATGGAACGCCAGTGAAGCTGCCATTTGGCTGGGACACGGCCTCGCCAAATGTTTGATTCTGTATGGCCAGACCATTGATGTTCACCGTGTCCGTGGAGAGGAATCCGGACAAGCTGCCCGTGCCATACTGAATGGAGAAGGCGTTGCCATTGGGCACATATGTGATGGATTCACTCGAGTTGTACTGATTGTGATTCTGACAGGCCACATCGCTGGCCAGGCACATCACCGATGGCACCCAGAGATTTGACGAGCCCGTATCGAACACCACATTGAAGTACTGAGGTGGAGTGCCAATCCCAATCACGCCATAGTAGTCCATATTCATATTGTCGGTCAGGGGTACCGAAGTGTACTCCTGGCTGCTCTCCTGGCTATTGGAGCCATAGTCGGGTGCGTCATAGTCTGCCACATAGAGTTCACTCTGAGGATGATACTTCTTGTGCAACGATCGAGTTGCCGCCTTCACCTGCTGGCGATTCCGCTTGTGATGATGCTTGTGGATGGGGATGCGATGCAGCTCCGCACTCACAACTGCCACAACAATGGCCACAATTAGCAGCCACTTCAACATTTTGCTTGCCACACGTTTCTCTAATTTCTTGTCTATTCGTTACCCTTGACTGGGTAACACTAGCTCGCATTTTCATGGGTCAGCTATATTTATATGCTTCCCTGATAAGCCCCGATCCACAAGGCCTAAATTGATCACCGACAGGATTTATCACTCTGCGATAATTTTAAATTTATCGTTAATTGATAAGCATTATGACTGATTCATATTTGTTGGGCTTTGTTTGCCACATAGGCAGAAATAAGTAATAAACTCGATTTTAGTTGGCGTGTAAGTAAGAAATTAAATTCTTAAACTACTTTAAAAATTTCTCCCTTACTTCATAAGGAGTACTTCAATTTTCTTTATCTTCTTTATATGGATAGTGATTTTTAATTAGTTTTTACAGAAACATGATTATTGATTCATAGATTGATCATCCAAAAAGAGCATTTTATTTTCCGATTTGCTTTGTCTCTCATTCGATATCATTTCAATTTATATTTTAAAATTTCTCTCAGTGTAGCCATGAATTGCAGTCGTGCAATTAATGAACAATTTCAGCAAGTGCCATGTTATATCGTCTTTGACAATTACACGTGCTAAGCTGAGGTATTTGTGAATAAAATAATCTTAAGCTCTGGTAATTAATTGAACATACTCAAACTTATCAGAAATAAACAAAAATATATAAACAAACAAATTGTTTACAAAGGCATATGAAAGAACAACACATATATTAAATTGGAAAGTGAGCTCTGAACCAGATATAAACAAATTGACTCAAATGAATATATCATAATATTTAAAATCTGAACATAAATGATTTATCACTTTATGAGTTATAGATTTCAGATAGTTAAGACCTCGATTTATTTTAAAATAAAGTAATGTAGAACTGTTACTCATATCTACAATAAATATTGTTTTAGTCCATGAACTAGAAATAAATCTAATGGATTCGCTATAAAGATTCGAAACAAAATATGCATTAAAATATTCACTAATTTGAGCCACAAATCTTACAAAGTAATGTTCGTTTTAAAGAAAGTTTTTTCTTATATATTAAATTTAATGGAATATATCTGAATGATTTAAAAGCCAATTTTAAACTCATTCTAAACAGAGTAAAATCGAATATATTTCGGTTTATTGAAGTTTGACTAAAGTTTAATTTATTAATTTGAATTGTGAAATTATTTTAATAAAATAGTATATTAAATAGCTTTCAAAAAGCGACAGAAAACAAATAAAGATACAATACTAATTAAAACAGAAGTTCAAATAATTTGTTGAAAGTTACTTAACTGAAAATTCTAGTGAGAAAAATGAACTAATCAGTTGAATTGGTCTATATCTTGGGAGCAATGCCAACGCGCTTATAGCCCACATCAAATTCAATGTAGACGGGTCCCATAAACACGTCACCAAATACCCAGAGGTTACTGTAGTCGTTGCCGCTGTCGTCGGTCATCTCAGAGCTGCCTTCGTCCAAGCTGGTGAAGCCGGAGACACAGGTTGTCTTATACCTGACCACGTAGTCGGAGGGGGTCAAAACGAAGTCGGTGCGTCCAATGTTGAAGATCATGTTGGGCAGTCTGTTCACCCTGGCGCAGGACAAGGTGTAGACGCCCTCCCGCTTATCCGCCTCGGTTATGCCGAGCAGGGAGTTGATTTTCAGAAGGGCAGCACGAGGTGCCACAATCAGAGAGGTGCCCACATCGATGATGGTCTCACAATTGGTGCACAGCGTGTTGTCTCTGCCAAGGACAATGCTCGTGGTGGTGAATTGCCAGTAGCCGACCTTGGACAGAGGTACATACGTTAGGCAGCCACTGTAGAGAGTCGGATCACTTGGACCCAACAATAGTTTGCCGCCATCTGAGTCGATAAATCCTGTGTTATTGCGATTCAGATAAATGGAGAAAGTTGGCTGCGAGATTAGATCTTGTGCGATGAGGTTGTCGAATGGCGGCGTCACATCCCCCATGGCAATTTCCTTGAATCCCAGTCCAAAGATGCCATCAAAGTTGGCACGATTGAAGACACCCGGTGGCAATGAAGTAATCTCTGCAAATGTTTGTCCTTTAATGCTGAGTCCAGCTATTTTAACGGTGTCCGTCGACAGGAATCCCTTGAGTATCGTCGGCTGATTGTTCCTGGTGGCATACTGTATCTGAAAAGCGGTTCCATTGGCCACAAAGCTGCTCGACTGACTCGAGTCATAGCGCTGCATTCTCGTACAATTATCGGCCGGACATTGGATCGAAGGTATCCACAAATTGGAGGAGCCCGTGTCGAAGAGTATCTTAAATGTTTGCTTGCTTCCAATTTGAATCGTTCCAAAGTACTCCGTATTATAGGCATTGCCAAGGGTCACCTTTGGGGTATTAACTTTCTGGGCAAATCCTTGAACCTGAATTGCTGTCGAGGATTTTAGTTTCAGCTTCGTACGGAGTGCCATCATCTCAAACTGCAGACTAGTTAAGGATCTCTCATGATGATCTTGACCATGACGTTGCAGCTTCACATGGTGAGCCCTTCTTCTTCTTCTTCTTCTGCCCATCAATCCTTCCGAGTCGTTACCCTGCAGCAGCAGCAGGAGCGACACCAGCAATAACAAATTCCGCATCCAATGCCACTGCATGATTTCCCACCCTCTGACCTCCAATACACCACAAGCCCACGTATTTATAATAATAATTGCCAACAAGTTCCAAAATATAATGTATTACATATGTTGTTATCTTACGGGTTCAGTTTTCAACATTCCAGAGGATGAACTGCTGCCTGAGCAGAACGTGCTGTCAAGGAATTTCTGTTTTATTCTATTTTTGGTCAGAAATTAAATTCATAATATGTATTATTTTTTGGACTTTACAAATTCTAAGTGAAAATACTTATGTGTGCATTATTTATGTAAAATATGGTTTCATACGAAATCCTTCAAAATCCTTCTCCTTGGCTTTAATAATGTTTGTTAATTTTAATTTTGACAACTAAATGTGTAAAAATAAATATAATTCTAATAATAAAATAAATGGAAAAATTAATTTATATCTTATCTATCATTTAAATGAATACAGATAGATCAAATAAATATTATTTATTATTTTCCAAAATAGTTTTATACTATTTAACCGTTTATTTTTACTATATTTTATCAAAGTGTTCGTCGGCGCCATCTAGAGTTGGTTGACCAATTTAAATTGAGTTGCAGCACTTTTATTATTACGAAAGCGCCATCTGTCGGTGCGTTGTTCACCCGTTAGTTAGTCAAGACAGCAACCTATTCTATTGACGGTTGTTGGAAAACATGAAAATAGGGTTAAATTACTTTGAATTAATTGGCAAATCAAAGGAAGTTATGATTTATTTATTAGTTAATATAAAAATATTCAATAAATGCATATTCAATGAAATGATGTATTCTACTTTATAGGCAAATAGTATAATAATTTAGTTATTAACAAACTGATTGTAATTAATATATCAATTTATATATCTTGGCAGTAGTTTAAGTTTCAGTTGTATGTTTTGGCCAAAGTAAGCGAATGCGAATTGCGGAACAGACCCTTAATATCACTTCCGATTATGTGATTCTGCCTGATCTATTGCAACGCATCATAGACTCCAAGTAAGAGTCAAGTTTGCCGATTTGAAGAGGAGCCCTTTGACTTTCAAGTTTCAAAGACAGCAGAAGCTTGGCTTGGATATTTGGCCAATAGCTTGCAGGCCAATAAGAAGCGAAATGAAAGTGATTGCAAAAGTTTTACTCAGGCAGCCGCCGCCGCCTCATTGACGCTTTAAATATGCCAAGTTTTATTTGCTAATTGCAACGAAATGGGGCAAGGAACTTGCCCCAGGGTGCTGGGCGCTGAGTAAACAGCCACAAGTACTAAACTTGCAACTTCAATGCTGGCCAAAAGCCATAGCTATAGACATGGATATAGACAGAGAAAGATGGGGAACGAAAGACAGACAGAGAGAGAGAGAGAGAGAGAGAGAGAGAGACTACCCTGAGGGCTGTGACAACATTTACAGAAATCACACAAAAAACCGCCGCCGGTGGGCAAAAGTTTTTCACAGAAGAAGCCAACGGCAACGTTTTTCCGCAAATTTCTTAGCAAGTTTTTGCCTGCCTTTTTTCTTGGCAAGAGCGTGGCAGGAGAGGAGGGGGGGGGGGCGGCGGGAGGAGGGGCTACCAACGTTGTAATTGAATTTGCGTCAAGTTCTATTAAGTGGCGTAAACTTTTGGCCCCCAGAATTGAACTTGGCGCGCCGCATGTGCATTTTTCATATGTTTATCGCAGTGTTCAATACATTACCCCAACTACCCCCATTTCCCCCTTTTTCCTCGATTCGTGTGTACTTTTCTTTGCTTTGTCTGTTGTTATTGTTGTCGATGTTGTTGTTGGGCCGCTTTTTCTGACAGTCTGCGAAATGAAAGTGAGCGAGTGAAGAGACGGTGAACGGAGTTGGGAGTTGAGTTGAGTTAGGAACTGTTCTTATCGCCCAATTGCCTGTCATTTGCCAGCGACATGTGCGGTTATCAACGAAGCATTAAATTGTTTTGGCATTTTAGAGTTTGAGAACTGAGAACTGAACTGAGATTCGTCCATGTCTATGTCTCAATCTTGAGTCTATAGACAAATCACTTCATTTGTGGTTTAGCCGTGCGAACCAGACTCTCCACTCATATCCCATTCATTACATTCCTTTCAACAGAACCCAAGACTGACCAAAATTATATATAATATATGTTCGAGCTCATTACGTATGCAGGACCATTAGAAAATAAGTGGACCCTTACATAGGCAATTTATGCATTGTATTTCATATTATGCAAAAAATACCGAGTAAAGTCAAGTGTAAACGCATTAGATTTGTTAATACTGAGCATTTGTTATCAGTTTTCAGTTTTTCAGCATTTTCTTTTCAGACTAGGTCACGAGGCTCAACAATAAACCGTTAACATGACCCTCGCCCCCTTTTGAGATGGGAGTTTAGCAAGAACCCAACCCAACAATAACTGGACGCAGATGTTGCAAGTCTGCGACGTGTGACATCAAATATTAAGATTGAAAATGGCAGATGGTGACACATTTTCAATCCTCCTCCTACTTTTATTCGATGCTTTGCACTCTCTCGTCTCTTTCTGTCATAAAAAGCCTAAAACGTGAGCATATTTCCCAGTTATTATTGAATAATATTTATGTATATTCGATCTGAGGTTTTTAGGTAGTACAAATACTGAACCACATCTTCAGTTTGCCAGTAAATATGATACAGGCCATTAAAGTGGGAGTTTTGACAAAGTAACGAGTACAAATGGCGAGACAATAGAAGTAACGAGTAGCTTTAAAAAATAAAGGAATCACACAATACGATTTACGAGAGTCATCATCATGATTTTGAAATATCATGAGAAATATAAAGAAAATTAAATAGATTGAGATAGACAGAAGATAAACTGAGTTTAGCAACAAAGCGAACTAAACAAACATTTAATAATTAACACTCTTATAATTATAAAACTTTTGAACAATATTATATTGTAAACTGAAAATTAATAAACTGGAATTAATTTCCTTGAGTCTTTGCAAGAGAAACTAGTTGACAATAAATTGTGTAGTAAACAATTATTTGCAGACTTTGAAAATTGTTCAATTATCAATGAAGTTTGTTTGTGTTTAACATGTGTTTTATATAAAATATATATTTGGAATCCTTGGCGTAATTGAATATTCTCTAACTCTCTCCATCTCTTTGTGTTGTGGTAACAATAATAACTGCCAACAATAACCAAGGCCAATTAATTTGTATTTATGGAAAGGACGCCTAAACACAATTTGTTTACTCTCGCATAGTTGAGAACAACAGTAACAATAACAATAACACGAACAACAACGACTACTACAACTAAAACAACAACACAAACTGAACCAGATTCTTGGCAGGCAAATTGAAAGACTTTTAGCCTAAATACACTTGTTGTGCCCGTGTGTGTATGTGTGTGTGCATGCATGTGGGTTGTGTGTGTGAACAGTTCATTAAATTTTGTGAAATGCAACAGCTGCTGGCTTAATAACAGAACAAACCACATGAAAACAAACAATGAATGCGATGGAAAACTGTTAAACACAATTTTCAATTGGATAAATTTCGAGCTTTTTCTGTGAATTGTGGAAAATATTTATGATCCGAGCCAGAATAAAGGTTGGCTTAGGCACAAGCCAAGCGTCGATAAGGATTTGGACATGTTTTTGTGTTTGTGTGAGACTCGGCTCAGTCAGCAAGGGACAATTGACAGGATAAACAAGGACTTCCAACTCGAGTTACATGTTGTATACGCTGACAACTATTTCGGTTTGGTTCACCGATATCCATTCAAATTATCAGTTCCCCCACCGTCAACTCCTGACTGCCTCCCACACACACATACGACAGTTATTTGCTTTTATGGCAGATGTGTGTTTGTAGTTCTGTCGAGGACATGCATACGTCAGTTGGCCGTACAGTTTATCCAGTATATAAACTTCAACAACATACGAGTACACATCGAAATGCCCCTCTACAACTATTTCCGCTTACTGCACACAAATCCAGCTAGCAAAACATCAACAACAACAATAACTACAGTAGCTAGCACAATGACCGGACTACGGCGCGTATACGCAATATTGGCACTGGCATATTATTGAGTTGGCAGCCATCGAATCCATTGAAACGCTGGCCCAAGGAGCACACATAACAGCAAATGTCCTTAACCCCGTCTCATTAAATATGTTGACATGTTGATAAATCGATGTAATAGTCCACTCTGACTCGATTACGAAGACATAAGACTGACATTTCAATGCGGGGAGTTTACCGAAATAAGACAAAACCTATAGACTTCTGGTAAAGAATGGAGAAATTGAGAGAATAAGAGAAATTTTGACTAAAACTAAAGCATGGTAAATGACTTACTACAGTCTACTTAATTTGTCAGTTAATTTCAAATCAATTAGTTCTTTTATATTTAGAAAATAAATAGTTATTTTTAAAGGGAAGTTTTCAGACGTTGCAATTGCAATTGAGTAAGAAAGATTTAAATTAATGAATACATTTAAACATGACATGAGTATATTTAGCTTTCTAATCAATATATTCAATTGCATTGACATGGACTAAAACTAAAGCATTCTTAAGGACTCTGCATTCTCCTCAAAATACTCACCAACAATTAAATTGAAAAATTCAAATTGTGAGCTAAACAGGTTTAAATATCTGCTATAATAATTTGAATTTTCAATTCCAAAAATAAATTCAAGAGATTAAGAGTTTGCTCTACATTTTAGTAATAAATATTTTCCCAATCTCTTAAGCTGTAAGCTTTATTTTTTTTAATTTTCAGCTCCATTGCAGCTGTCTTTGCAAGATTGCTGAGGAAAGCAAAATCAAGTTATTGCACTTGAAGATGTTGTTAATAGGTTTTAAGCGTTTTAAGCACGTTAATCCGGTAGTTGAAGCTGTTGTCTATTGGCTTCATTTGGGGGTCCCATTGTCTCAGGGGAGCCGTCATATTTGATTTTGCATTTTGTATTTCGATTTGTGCGTTTTGTTTTTCAGTCTGGGTGTCTGTCTGTCTTTGGACCCTCATCAAAATTGTGACAGAGCAAAAACTTTTTGCTTAAAAATAAATCAAAACTTTTCATTCGTGCATTATTTCCCCAGATAAATGTGCTGATAATTTGTATGTGTTTTTGCATATGTCAACTTTTGTCAATGGGCCAAGAGTTTTCACAAAACTTTCTGTGTCGCAGACGTTTGCCAAGTTTTTGCAGCGTTTACGTCTATGTTTTCTCATTGCTCAAATAGCTTGAGATTGGGATAAGATTGAGCCAAATAGGGAACACTTAGGGGGAGACTTCGGGTCTGTTGCTCATCTCTTTGTACCACACACACACACACCCACATTCATATGTAGATACTAATCTGCAAAAGTGAATCAAATTTAATTTATTTAAACAATTGTCAAATTACTATTTATAAAATTAAAAAGAGAATAACAGCTCAATAGGTGGACTTTATAAAAGTGACTTGAAAAGAATTCAGAAAGATTAATTTAGTTGCTCGACTGCAATTACGATTAGGACAATCGAATGACTAGCTCCAATTTGATCAGAGAAAAGAGTATAAGAGTAGATTCAAGTTTTAATTAGATTTATAAATTCGTAAAAGTTTGCAGCAAAAACATAAAGTAAGTAAATTAAAATTAAACTCAGTTTGTAAAATGTAGCTTTGAAACTATGAACTCAGCTTAAATTATTCATAAATTGACATACTATTAATATTTCGCAAAGTTGACTTATCAATTTGTCACAGCAATCACTTTTATTACCGTTCAGTCTTGACACCTTGTAGAAACTCAAAGCTCAACTAAAATCAATCAGGAAATGTTTGCCATATGTAAGTGCCATAAAAATTGATAAAGTATACGATACGTTAGCAGAGGCATACAAAACTTTCTATATCCTTGCCAAAAATAAAAAAAAACTTTGAACCCTTCGAAAGCGTTATTTCGATGTAAACAATTCAATTGCATAAATATGCAAAACTTTTGAGTAAAGTTGAGCAAAGCAAAGAAAAGAAATATCGTACCGACAGCATTTACACAGTTTATTTCATAGCCTGGCCGGGTAATGTGTAAGAAATAATTTAACAATTTTATTGAATCAAAGTGTCGACTCGAATGCCGCATAACAAAGGCGACCAAAACAAGTTAAGGAAAGAAATGCAAACTTTGAGCTTTGCCATCCCCACCAACATCCCCCTTATTGAATTGATGTTGAATGTTTTGTCACCTATGTCTGCCTACTTGATTTACCCCCGCCAAAAAAACTTCGGAAGTTATTTAAAACATTTCCGTTCGCATCTTGGGTTTTCGTTTTGGCAAAAGAAAAATGCGTTTTTCATGCTAATGTCAAAACCTTAATAGATTCGACACACTCCTCTTTCCCCCCTCTCACTCTCTCTCTCTCACTCCCGTTCTCTTTCTGTCACTCTCTCTCCCTGACAATCATCAACCTTATTCTTCCTCCTCGTCAGTCACCACCCAACATGAGCTCTGAGATTTTTTGGGGCATTTAATTGAAGTGCGGCACATTCGAATTTTGGGGGCGTTCTGAATCCTGAGTTATTTTACTCTAGAGAATTTCAATTCAAGAAAGTTGCTTTTTTCTTGAATTGAATGGGCGTGGTTGCCTGATAGGGCTCTTAAGTGGCATTGTGGCTTATTTGCAGCCAAAATGCAGGTACTTTGTCAAAGTTACAAATACAAACTCTAGATGAAGCTCTTTGATTCTTTTATAGATTTTACTATATCGACTTTTGAATCTACGCCAAGTTAAATATGTGTCTAACAATGTGTGCTACTCCAAATAATTTTTATTTTAATCTAACAATGTGTTAAATTTCAATATAGGAGATTTTAAAAATAGTTAGTTAAAGTGAAAATTTAATATCGATAGATTGAAATAGTTAATAGTTATCATTAGTTATAGAAAAGTTTGAGTTTAGTTCCCCAGTTTCTTTGACATAACTTCACATACCGTCAAATTGCTTGTATTGGGTTTGAATTGAATACCAAGTTGATTTTATAATACTATACTACACCTATTAAAAGTGGCTGTGACTTTAATATTTATAAGTAATAATAGATATAGTAATAATTTAGACTCATTGCAGAGGATTCCTTCAATATCTAGATGAAGAAGTTTTACTGCATCAGCTGTCAGAGTTTAAGCACAATTTAATTTGCCATTTGTTAATGACAATCCGGCTAAAACTGGCAACAACAACTGCATGCCACACACCACACGTACATACACACACACACACACACACTCGCACTCACACGCATAAATTGCACTAAATGCAAACAAATAAGCGACTCGCCTTTTGTAGCTTTGTCAGCGTGGAGGGGGAGGTAAGTAGAAGAAGAGCAGGCAGGGTAACAGTGTCATTTGAAGTGTTGCAGCTTCTACATTCGGTGTCGCCTCGCTGACAGCAAAAATAAAATTTTTTTCCCGACCAGACACCACAATCAGAGCCAGAGGGGGGCGTTAAGGGAGGCGGACAATAAACATATGTTTCAGTTTGTAATGCACGCAACCATAAACTTTCGCACCTCTCGCCGCCCCTATTTCCCCCCTCCGTCAGACTGCTTGGCAAAATCTTCAAATGGTGCAAAAAAAGGAATATAAAAGAAAAGTAAAATATAATGCGAGGGCAGCCGAAAGTATCTGCGTTTTGTTTGTTTTGTGTTTCCCTGTGGGAACACATATGCCCTTTACGGTCGAGTGTCTGAGCCTATTGAATGGGGGATTACTTTTGACAAAGAGCCATAGGTATAGGTATGCTTACAGAGGTGTTGGCATACATGGAGATACAATGACAGAAAAACATTTATTTATTTCACAAATTCGCAAAAATTGTAAATGAAACACACATTTTGCAATTGTGAATAGGTAATTCCTCTTACCTTGAGAATAAAACTATATTGTCAATGTTAAATCGAGATTATAGCTTATATTTTCGTTTATTTTGACATAAATAATTCATTGATTTTTAACAAGGAATATTGATTTAGACAAGAGCAGGTTTTTATATTATTAATAACAAACAATATAAATAAATATATAATAAATAATTCTGTATTAGTTCTCCACTTTATACTTTTATTCAAATATCTTACTCCATCCCGCATAAATATATTATTTAACACTATTTCTGAAGACTTTGCTCTTCTGAAATTTTGAGCAGGTTGTCTTCATTTTCTGTAATTTCTAAAGAGCATAAGGAAACGTATGTTGCCAAAAACAAATATTTTGTAGTGCAGAAACTCAGCCAGAAATTGTATCTTTGTCTCCGCGCCTGCAATTTCTGTATCTCTGGTGTCTGTGGGCCATAAACAGAGCTGGCTAATTATGGCCACTAATGAGCTTGAAATGGCACTTATACGAGCCCAACCAAAAACAAAACAACACTAGAGATTCTGGCGAATTTAATCGACTACAATATACCCTGTAATCGGTTTGACTAAATTGTGAAAAACTAAGATGTTCATATTATTAGAGTGTTTCAATATTTTCTTACTTTTTATTTATATTTCTTTAATATTTTTTGATGGGTCATAGTGGGTGAATCAAACTTCATATAAATATCTTCAATTGATAATGTATCCACTATTCAATAACACTCTACCACCTATTTGTGCAGGGTATGAGAACACACAAAACGAGACACACACTCGCCAACAACTCGAATTACTTCGTATTTAGACATCGTAAAAGGGGCAACAAAAGACGTCGCACCAATAGCCAAATACCATGAATAGCACTTAGCATCTGTATACCTCTTACCACAATACTACATGTATGGTTCTTATTTATGAGCTGTGCCAACTGTAAACTTAAACCGTGTCCAACTATGTGCTGGATTATGGGCGGCGTCAGCTATTCAAAATTAAAGCGCTTCGAAATTAAACAAAATTACTGTGCACAATTTCAAACTGTCTGCGCAATGTCAACGAAATTAGCACATTTTATGGGCCGCAATAAAGGAACAAGGAATTTAACAATTCTCACATGTGCTAAGATGATATCAAAATGAAAAGAATACTGTTTCTAGATATACCCTATAATTTAAGCAAGCTGTCTGTTTATCTATGTATATATATCAGTAAAATATATCCATAATATTCGATTCGTTACCTTTTTAAATTTTTTTCGTATACATTTGTTTAGATTTTCTTAAACAGAGATGTTAGTCAGAATAAAAGTTTTAGTAAAGCGCGATGTTAATATTAAAACAGGCTATAAAAAAATTCTAAGATTTCGTCAATTATTAGATTAATAATCTGATAATTGTTGATATATCATTATATCTTATAAGCTAAACAGTTTCTATGTGTGTTTTCCTTTTAAATTCTTAATCTGACTTCAAAAATATACATTTATTATTCCAACATGATTAGCCAATACTTGATTCTTTTATAGGGTGTTTCCTAGTTGATAACTCTCTCCTTTAAAGTACTTTTACTTTTTATTGTGCCCTCTTGTGGGGCAACATGCTAGACTCGGAGATGCAGTTGCAGTTGCTGTTTTTGTCTCTTGAAGTTTCATTGAGATGTCGGTCTATCTGTCCGTCTGCCAGTCCGTTGAAACAACCTCTGTGACTGCACCTCATTTTTGTTGCAAGTTATTAAAACATTTTCAATGAATATTACGAGACTGTGAGATCGCATGGCCACAGAGACCCAGTGTCAGAGTCAGAGTCAGATCCAGACCTGGACCAAGCACTTTGCCTGTTCCTGTTATTGTAAATTTTAATTATTTTCTACAAATGATGATTAAATTGGCCTCAGGCAGCACAGATATTAAATCAATAAATGCATTTACCTCCCCACATCTCCCTTATTTGTTTTCTGTCGTTTTTGTCGTTGTCGGTGACTGCGTTTAAATGGCAATAAACTCGAATTGGGCGACAGTTTACCGGTTTGCAGTTCATTATAGCATAAATTGACTTTTTGTCCTACGAATATCCACAGTATTCACAGTTTATATAAACAAATAATGGCCATTTATGGCCAATACCCGGAATGACTCGGCCAACGGAAAGAAGACAGCTTGCCGCACACATAAGGAAAATATTATGGGTCTGAAAATGCTCACTGTGTGCTTACAATAACAGTTGTTTATCTTGTTGCTTATCTATTTTAATTGACATCATAATTATATTTGCAGTACTTATAAATATAAGTAGTTTGTTCCACTAGCTGAAAGTGGCACTTAAGCATTAGATTACTTATCATTTTTCTATAAAAACAGTCAGAATTATTGGTAAAGTGAGGATTTAAAATTGAAGGCTATTTGACAAACTATAAGATACAACAAGAATTGTAGTGTTAATGTGCTTTTAAAGCTAAGTATTCATTATTACAAATTGTTGAATTTAGCTGTTATTTTTCTAAGCATTTTTAGGGAGTTTAACTATGATTATAGTTCCTATTTTTATATTTAACTGCTCTTATCTAAGTATAGTTTCTATATGAACTATTTGTATACCCTTGCAGATGGAATTGAACACTATGGTTTTGTCCCGAAATGTGTAAAGCATAAAAGCAGACATGTTCGACCGTCTAAAAAGTATATATATTCTTGATCAGCATCAACAGCCGACTCGATATAGCCATGTCCGTCTGTCCTTCTGTATGTCTGTCTGTCTGTCTGTTTCTATGCAAACTAGTCTCTCAGTTTTAGAGCTATCTGGATGAAACTTGGTCATATTCCTGCAGGCAGTACATACATATGTATGTCGGAACCGGCTGGATCGGAACACTATATCATATAGCTGCCATAGGAAAGATCAATGGAAAAGTGCATCAGAGTTCTGCAAGGGTATGAAATTTTTGGCGTGCCAGAAATAACAAAGAAGACTGAGTCAGGGCACCGTACTGTCGCTCCCGCCTTGACTCTCCGGCTTGTTTCATATACTTTTTTACATCTTTGCTGCTGTTACATGTGCTTCTACTAAGTCGGCATAGCGTTGCCGAATAACTTTCTACTAAACCTAAAAAATTTAATTAAGAGCGTATTTCTCTAAGGAAGACAGAGAGAGAGAGATAGAAAGCGAGAAAGAGAGCTTACAATATTAACAAGCCTTCAAATCCATGAAATGCCAATAACAACTACAACAAGTTCGAATCATGCAAATTCCAAGTGCACATTATTAAATCAAAGGCCAATGAATTGGCATGTAGTATATGTGTGAGTGTAAATGCGTGTGTGTGTTGTATATGTGTGTATTAATTGGAAAACTCTTACAATTGATGAACTTTTCAAATATTTCAATGGATGTCCTCTGGTAGGTATGTCAAAAACACAAACCACACTCACACACACTCACACGAATATGGTCAAGCTAAGTGAATGACCATTGTAGCCAGGTCACAAACACTCGAACGAGTAAATGGCTCAAATTGATTGAATTTTGCACTTTGCTATTCATGAGGCCAACAAATTTGCCTGCTGTAAAATTTATGAACCATGACAACTCCCCAACTCTGAAAAGGAATGATTTCTTTATAAGCAAATCCACAAAATGCGAGTCAAATCAAAACAATCAAAATTAATGGCAAATAAGAAATGCTTCTATTTGAAAATAATCACCATTATAGTGTAGACGGAGAAAGTTGTTTACCTATTCGGATCCCTATCCCGACATTTATTAAGTATTTGTATTACTATTTCGTAGTAGTAGTAGCTCGTAAATGTAACTCTCACTAAAGCTTTTCAATAAAATATAAATATAGATAATATCTGTTGTTAGATATTAAAGATCTGTTAAATCTGTATAATAAGAATTGAGTAAAACTTGAGTTATCACATAATCATCTTCAGTAACGCTCAACATGAATAATCTACATTAGAAATGTATGACAATATGAAGAATTATATTAATGATCTCTTAGAAAAATATAGAATTTTAAACATATTATTTAATTCTGTTTACGTTAAGGGTATTCAAACTTAAACATTCAACATTTTCTTTACCGATTCTTATTTTCAATTGGATTCATTAAGAAAAGTTTACTCGGGCCATGGACCAAAGAGCAAGATATGTAAGTATAAGAAAAAGTAATCGAAAGAGTTGGGAAATTACACTTAATGGATTTTAATTATGCATTGGCTCAAGACTCGCAGTTGGGAAGTCGAAAAGGCATTTCTCACTCCACCTCCACTCACCCAGCTTTTGAATATTTGATTGAGCTCAATGAGTTCCCCAAAGTAAAAGCTGTTGCATACTTGCGGGCGTTATATCTCGCTTTGGTTTCTAATGCCATTTCTGTTTCTCTCAGTTAAACGAAGCATAGCATATCATTCAACTGTGGACAGATGGGGGGTGTGCTCGTCTTTGTCCAATTCAATTTGCCCGCATTTCAATTTCCTTTCATTTTACGCTCTCTTACGCATTAATGTCCCGCGGCTCGTCCTGCCATCCAATCGAATCATGAAAGCTCAACCGCAGAGTTTCACATATGCCAATCCATCGGCCATTTATGCGAATTTGCCTATCAGTATGCTGACAATGAAAAAAAAACTATACACCCACAAATTGCAATTTCTGGGATTTATTTTTATGGCCAGCATTTTTGGAAGTTCATTGCACGCCGCTTGGCAAATGAACCAATCGCCCACGGAGCTACTTATAAATATGATAAATTATTGGCAACTCTTGAGAGAACGCCAAGTCATCGAAGACAAATATTCTTTTAGATTTATGCATCTGAATTTTATAGCTAGCCAAAACTAAAATGCATAACTAACTGAGGCTAAATCCAGATGAATGAGGCTATTCTTATCCAACTGCTTAATATGGAATACAGTAAATACTTTGATAGAGTCTTTAAGAATATGATTTTAGCTAACATTTACATGACGATACATAAATAAAATACTTAAAGTATAAAGAACTTTCATTGTTCTTGTAGTTCAATGACATTAGCCTAGGTAAGAAGAGTTCTTATTGACTAAAGCACACAATTGTATAATAAATAGCTTAGGTATTTAAAGAATAATTAATATATGTATTATATATGTCAACTTTAAATGCATCCCAAGGGTTAAGTCAGTCTTTTTATAAGTTCTAACTTTATATTCACATTAGAATATGTTGCGTATTAAATTCTATCTATATACATAAACAATTAAATCAGCTTTGAAATCTAATGAAAGTTTTCTAGTAAACTGTAGATGCTATTGTATCAACTCATGAAAATTGAATGAAATGCTCACACTTACCACCTGTATTTCTCAATTCCAACAAACAGCATTATGAGCATTCACTTGATGCGATCCTTTTTCAGCACATTTCGTTTCTCTCCTCTTAACTCATTATGGTGTACTTCCATTCTCAACTTAAAATGCGACTAAGACTTTAACAAATTGCAGCTAATTTGCAGTTAAAATCCCAGCAATTAGACGAGTAATTAGTGAAGAGATTCCCCAAGGAACAAAGCAAAACAACTTAAAATAAATTACTCGGTTTGACTGTATATATACTATGTAACATAAGGATAAATAATAGTTTTGTTATTGAAGTCAAGCTATGCAAAGTCGCATAAAAAAGCGTTTGCAAATCTTGGCAACATGTGTTGCCACATTTATGTGCCATTATCATGCCATATCTACCAATGCCTCCCCCTTTACAAATCAACCCCACGAATTTGAAGTGACGTGAAGGGCTGGCGAATATCTTCAGATTGGCGTACGTCTGGCTCTCTAACACATAATACCGTTACTTTCTGCACCTTTGTCATGCACATAATGCTAAAATATTATACCGATATTATGCAAATTTTTATTGTTTTCATGGAGGGGCAGAATGGCAGTGCGGCTAAAGGGATTTGGTGCGTGATGAAATTAGGATAATTTAATAGATTACGCTTGGCGTTGATTTTTCATGTGAGCCATAGACAGACGCAGGACCAAACCCAGACCCTGAACCTGGTCCAGGCACACCTCATGCATTATACATTATATATAATACATAATACTCCAGCTCGTAATACCTGTTATGTGCCGTCTATGCGTATTGATTGCATTTACTCCCACCTCATTTCGCAACTTATGCCAGCCATTTTTGTCTGTCTGCCACCCACTGAGGGATTTGGATATTTCCGACCTGTCCGTACTTAATGTGCCACCCCGATTTGCCCCACACCGTGCAGCATGAGATTTACACTTTTGGCATCCACTTTCCTTTATATTCGGGCCCTTGCCAGGCACATCACGTACCTTCAAGACGCATTTCGTCACCTGAGCAGCGGCTTCTCAATTGCTCTTCAGTGGCAGGCTCATAGGCTCTCAGATTTTGTGGCATGTTGCGTGTCATGGGTTGCACTTCGTGTTTAGCTCCATCCTATAACGACTTTCATGCCATTTGACAACTCCAATTGACAAGATTGTAATATCATTCGAATCTTTATCTAAAAAGTATTTTACATTTGAAAAACTCATTGAGCTTTTCAAAAATATAATTTACATTCAAATAGCCTAGGAAATTATATATTTGCTATACGATAAACTCTTTTTAAATTGCAGAAATTAATGCAATAATTTGGTACAACAATAGATACAAATTTTTAGAATCTCTACAACTATTCACAATACCTTTTTTGAAAGTCGAATATTTCTCTAAACCTTTTTTTAAACATATTTCAATTTCTTTCTTAGTTTATTATAATCGGAACTTCAGATTAAGACTTTTATTTATGTGAGCTCTTGGTGCCTATAAGATACGATTAAAGTACTTAAGATTCGGGATGGGCAGCTCTACCCACAGCACAATCCCAGTTGCACAGTTTGAGCTCATTTATTGCCCTCTAATTGCTGTTGGCTTTTTGTTCAATGTTAAACTAAATATATATATTAGTGGTTTCAATGTGCAGTGGACCTTACGGTCCATCGAGCGCGAAATTCGAATTGAATGCAGACAGAGTATTAGGATTATATCCAGGCACTGCAGAGATTATACATTAATTAATTTGCTATCGATTGGCATGTTTGTCCCCACATTATCTTGACTCAATTTGTGTGTGTCTAAGAGGATACACAAATGGTTACCTGGACATCCCATGAGTTGTGAATTAATAACTCAAGCATTTTAATATTTGTATTCTCCAAAATTAAGTAAGTTTTATGTTGTCTCTCTAGGTGATCTGTTATTAAAATATCAATGTACATATCGACGTTAATTTTATCAATCATTATTACCAGAAGCGCTCGTTTGTAACTGTAGATGTTAAGAACATGATTCACTGAGTCAGTGATAAATAAAATTTATTCAAAATTATTTAGATTTGATAATATTAATTCATATATTTAAATAATTATCTCCTCCCGATTAGTGGATTTTGTTCTGAAATATCACGTACTTATTCACATCCAAACCGAAGACTTTTTAAATTTGTTTTATTGAATGTTGAGTACATGTTTCATAATGAATGGAGAAAGTGAACATATACTTGTTATGATCCTGCAGACTTCGGACGAATCAGCATGTATACGGACTTACATTGTATATATTGATAGTAATTTGGAAGCGAGAGTATGTTATTTTTGTATTGTCCATTTAAATTACTGTAAGTTGATTAGATATATAATTATTATTTATAAGTAGAAGAGAAAATCATTTACTAACCTATATCCACAATCTTTAGTAAACCACCAACCGCTCTTACATTTATCAGCGCATTTGTTATTTGTGCTTAAACTCGTATCGTAAGTTAAAAAATCTCTATTTAGATTCTCTCGCAGGGAATCGAATGAATTACCCCAATATTTTCCGAGGAATTCTAATTTGTACTTATTAAACGAGTTTCCAATTCTAAAATTATCGTAGCGAGCGTAAAACACTTTATTCCATCTATCTTTTATATAAATGTATAGCTCGTAGGGTTGTGAATGAGTGATTTGGTGCAGTTTTTCCAATCCCAGGAAAAATTCACCTTGATAATCTCCAAATCCAGCTGAATATTCATTCCAGCTCTTATAAAAGTTCAGACTTCCATTAAAACGTTGCTGAATTATCATCCAACCAGACCCAACAATATTTTTATCACAAAGCACGTAGAATGGCTGTTGGTTGGGAAGTTTTATCCCTTGTTTACCGCCGTACATAGATACGCAAGTTTTTGGAATCATGTTTTCGCATTCCTTTAATTTCATGTCAGTTTTCCTTGATGTTTCGATTTGCGATTCATAATGTCTCTTCGCTGATTGACATTGATCTAATAAAGTTAACAAAGCCAAGGTTAGTTACCAAACAATTAAGTTGCAAACCGAGCGTACTCAATAGTTATAAAGAATCTTACCTAATGTTTCTTGCAGACTTTCTCCTTCTTTAATTTTCTTATCCTTATACTGAAGTTGAGCTGTTAAGTCACTGTTTATCCGTTGAGTAATTGTCCAGTTTTCTGTGCAAGTTGTGAGGTTCGTTTGAAGTTGACTTATTGAAGAATTCAAAGCCCTTGATTCAATTAACTGTTTATCCATTATATTACTTGTATCTTCACAGCGAGCTGAAGCCGAAAGTGATGTAACATTATCTTTGAATAACTATTAAATGTACTTACAAAGCTCCCCGTGGATTGATTTATTTCTTTGGTCAAGGACATCGAAATCTTTACGCATTCCCTCGATCTTCTTTTCCAATTCAGATTTCTCGAATTGATATTGAGCTAATCGATTTAATTGAGCTTGGTTAGCTTACAAACAAATTAAGATATTAACAAAACTTACTTAACTGATTCTGGGAGATCTTATTGAGATTTTCAATAATAGAATCCTTTTTAACGGATTCAGCTATTAATTGCTTGAGATATCCTTCATTTGCTTTAATTTCTTTTATTTTTTTCTCCGTCATTGACTGACATTGGCCTGTAAGAAATAATATATTGTTCTTCAATGGATTTATCCTTGTAATTGATTAGCTTACTTAGTTTTTTTTTTTGCTCATTGAATTCCTTATCCTTATACTGAAGTCGTGATGTTAACTTTTTGTTATCCTGTTGAGTATTCTCCACGTTTTTAGTGCAAGTTGTGAGGTTCGTTTGAAGTTGATTTATTGAAGGGCTCAAGCCCTTTGATTCAGTTAACTGAAGTTTGCCTAGATTATTGGAAGGAATTTAAATATTGTGTGGTAACTGCGGAGGAAATCACACAGCAAACTACAGAGGCTGCCCAGTTTACAAAGAGTTAAAAAGCCGAATCCGACGAGCGACAACGACACGCTTCCAGAACACTCCAAATGTATTTATACCATCCCAAACTACACCTGACGTCTTCTTCGCTAAAGCAGCAAGATCTTCATTTGGTCCCGCAAACACTATCAAAGGCACCTCGTTTGCAAGCGCTCTAAAAACAGGACTAGAAAACTCAAGCCACACAACAGCGATTCCACATTTATCTGAGGTAGAGCCAAATATGGTAAACTCTCACCAGCCCACGGGGCAGCCACAAAACAACATTGAAGCCATGATCTTTTCTCTGCAACAAAATATGATGGACTTCATGTCATTCATGAAAACAACTTTGCAAACCCTCATGCAAAATCAAAACATACTGATACAGATGCTTGCATCTCAACAGTCCAAATAATCAATGGCGTCTCTACGAATATCTCTGTGGAATGCCAATGGTGTTTCACGGCACAAACTTGAACTAACACAATTCCTGTACGACCGACACATCGACGTGATGCTGCTCGCAGAGACACACCTCACATGCAAATACAACTTCCAAATTCGAGGGTATTTGTTTTACGGTACAGATCATCCGGATGGCAAAGCTCACGGTGGATCCGGCATCTTAATCAGAAACCGCATCAAGCACCATTTTCATAAAAGGTTTGCAACAAATTATTTGCAATCTACATCCATAAACGTACAATCGGGTAACGGCAATCTCACCATTGCCGCTGTTTATTGCCCACCTCGCTTCACAATCTCTGAGGGTCAATTCATGGACTTCTACAATACTCTAGGGGAGCGATTTATAGCAGCAGGAGACTACAATGCCAAGCACACGCACTGGGGATCCCGCCTTGTGACCCCCAAAGGAAAGCAGTTATACAACGCAATCATCAAACCAAACAACAAACTGGACTACGTTTCCCCAGGTAGGCCTACATATTGGCCAGCAGACCCCAGAAAGCTACCAGATCTAATTGACTTCGCAGTCACGAAGAACATTCTACGCAATCTGATAAGTGCCGAATCACTTTCGGACCTATCATCCGATCACTCCCCGGTGCTACTAAATCTTCTCCAACGCCCGCAAATCATAGAGCATCCTCATAGGCTGACAACGCACAGAACCAACTGGCTTAAATACAAGAAATATGTTAGTTCCCATGTTCAGCTAACCCCGCAGCTCAACATCGAAGAGGACATCGACTGCTCTGTTGATGCTCTGGAATCTGTACTCGTAGCAGCAGCCAAAACTTCAACACCGCAAGGGATATCTGCGCAGTCCAGCCAGAACAGAACCAATCGGCAAATTGAAGAACTTGTTCTGCACAAACGACGATTGCGACGAGATTGGCAGACCTACAGATCGCCATCTTCAAAACAGCGCCTCAAAGAAGCCACTCGCAGACTCACCAAGGCTCTAAAACAAGACGAAGAAGACGCTCAACGTCGGTACATAGAGCAACTATCGCCAACCAGCACAAAGAATCCGCTGTGGAGGGCGCATCCAAATCTTAGCGCACCGACCGAACCTGTCATTCCAATAAGAAACTCTTCAGGCAGCTGGGCCCGCAGCGACAAAGACAGAGCCAACACATTTGCTTCTCACCTTCGAAATGTGTTCCAGCCAAATCCCGCAACTAATTCATTTGAACTGGACGCATTACCAACTAGTAGCCAAACTGAGACTGAGCCAATTGAGTTTCTGCCTAACGAGATTGCGAAAGTCATCAGAGAACAACTGAAACCAAAAAAATCACCAGGTTGTGATCTAATAACTCCAAAAATGATAATTGAACTTCCAAACTGCGCTATCTGCCTCGTTTGTAAGCTCTTCAACGCAATTACAAGACTTGGATACTTTCCAAAAAAATGGAAAAAATCGACCATTATCATGATACCGAAACCAGGAAAAGACCACACAATACCATCATCGTACAGACCGATAAGCTTACTCTCGTGCTTGTCAAAACTGCTTGAAAAATGCCTCCTTGCGCGGATAATCCCATACCTGAGGACAAACAATGTAATTCCAGCACATCAATTTGGCTTCAGGGAGAACCATGGAACTATCGAGCAAGTCAACCGAATCACATCAGCAATACGTACTGCATTCGAAAATCGGGAATACTGCAGTGCGATATTCCTCGACGTCTCTCAAGCATTCGACCGAGTCTGGCTCGAAGGTCTCATGTATAAAATCAAAATACTACTGCCTGAACATACTCATAAGCTATTTGAGTCGTACCTCTACAACAGAGTCTTCGCAGTGAGATGCAACGCTACTACATCCGACGACCACAGTATAGAAGCTGGAGTTCCTCAAGGCAGCGTACTGGGGCCAACCCTTTATGTTCTATTCACGGCGGATATACCCATAAACGAGCGACTGACAACATCTACATTTGCTGACGATACCGCTATCTTAAGTCGCTCTAGATGTCCAATACAAGCTACAGCACAACTAGCTGACCACCTGGTGGTGGTGGAGAAGTGGCTATCAGATTGGCGTATTAAAATAAACGAGCAAAAGTGTAAACACGTAACGTTTACTCTTAATAGGCAGACTTGCCCTCCGCTAACGTTATACAATACGCAGATCCCCCAAGCTGATGAAGTGACGTATCTTGGCATACACCTTGATAGGCGACTTACCTGGCGGAGACACATCGAAGCTAAAAAAATGCACCTAAAACTAAAAGCTAATAGCCTTCATTGGATTATAAATTCTCGATCCCGTCTATGCTTGGACTACAAGGTCCTACTCTACAATTCCACTCTAAAACCAATCTGGACCTACGGCTCGCAGCTTTGGGGAAATGCGAGTAGCAGCAACATTGACATCATACAGCGCCAACAATCCAAAATCTTGAGAACCATCACTGGGGCGCCATGGTATGTTCGGAACGAAAACATTCATAGAGATCTAAACATTCTACCCGTAAAAGATGAAATAGTTCAACAAAAAGCAAACTACCACCTGAAACTATCTTTGCACCCAAATCATCTTGCAAGGTGCTTATCTCTGGTGTGCAACCGAACACGCCTCCAACGCAACGACCTACCAGCCCAGCAATAATCAATTAGGGCCCTTTAACTCGGATTCAGTCAACACGGCTGTTATCTAACGCATTATTTTTAAGATTTGATAAACTTATTGTTAGTCTCCCTCTGGAGAAGATTCAATAAATAAATAGCAAAGCATTAAAAAAAAAAAAAAAAAAAAATGTTGTATATGTTTTCATCGTTTATCTTACATTGAGTGATAGATGATTCAAGATCTTTTATTTTGGCATTTTTATTATCAATGGATGATGTCAAGTTTTTCAGCTTGCAATCATAGTCCATTAGCTTAACAGCAGCGTTTGTATTATTTGATTGTAAACTCTTTATTTCGTTATCTTTAATTTGAATTTGTATTTTATATTCAGCTATTTGATCATTTGCTTTCTTTAAAGTCTCATAATTTAATTTGATTTGTTGGATCTCAAATAATATGCTAGATAGGGTACTATTTGTCTGTGTTTTGGATTTAACCTCACATTCCTTTAATTTATTTTCAAAATGAGTTTTTAAATTATTTGTATCATTTTTTGCTTTATCAGAGTACAGTTGTTTCTCCTCTCGCTCGATTTCCCATTCTAACTTCCGCAACATTTCTTCATTCTTCGTAATCATTGCAATCTTTTCCTGAATCTTGTCGATATCCAAATTTGTTTGTAAGCACACTAAACATTTTGGAGCAACTATAAACAGAACAAGGAACACTCCGAGATACTTCTGCATCTTTATTTGTTTACGCGACAATCTAAAAACGTTGATCGTATTTCACGTCCGTTTGATACTTGACGCCAACAAATACTGAGTCCGATTAGCAGCTCGGAGCTAATTCGAAGCAAAGTTTTGGACTGCTAATACATCATATCAGCTAAGGTCTTGATCTTTGAGTGACTAGCACAATGTGTGCTGTCACAATGGGAAATATTTACTTTTAATTTCATGAATGCTATTCATTATATATTATTATACATTATAAATACTATTCAACTCTCTGCAAATTGGAATTCAATATTAATTATATCGAAGTTTTTCACACTTTTATTGCACAATATGTTTGGGCGTTGACGTACAAAGTATGCACGTTTAAGTGGTCCAAGCGACACCAAGCCGAAACTTTTTACACGCGAATCCCAGGCAAAGTAAAACCCCACCTCCCTCACGCCCTCCCGACCGAGGGGCGCAGTCGCACGTCGGACGACAAAATCGCGGGCGGACAGAATCGAGAATTTGGGCATGCAAATTATAGAACGCGAGAACAGAAAGACATAAGTAGGAAAACAGAAGAATAAAACAGAAGATTAACTAATTGTGAGCTAAGTGAGTTAGTAGTAAAATTTTAAGTTGGAAAATTATGTTAGCATTCGAGAAAATATGATAGTCTATTATAGTCAGAACTTAAGATTCTAAAAGACTCATGCAATGCGTAGTTTGATCTACAAAGACGAAGAAGAAGAGGGGTATAGTTTCTAGATACTCTAAAGGGAACAGAAAAGTTGAGCATTCATTCCACAGAGTCAATACCACCGGCAATAAGTTTAGGTTTAAGTCGATGTCGACTTTGAGAGACCCTTATTACTTATTTTTCAAAAGGAAATAGGAGTGACACTAATAGTACCCCATAGCGCGTTGTAACGTCAATATGCTCTTGTTCTTCCTTTGGCCCGACACTGAGTAATATTGAGTTTTGAATAACTTCCGAGTTTATTCTCCGATCGCAATGAACCACAATGCTTGTCCTGTGTGTCAAAATTCAAGGCTCCAGTTTTAAAATTGACCATTATGTGCCGAAATTCTGGACTTTAAAATTTTGTTTTCGAGGCGGAAGGGGGCGTGTTAAAATTTTAACACAAACTTGATCTGCTTAGACCATAGACAAGCAACCATACCAAATTTGGTGGCTCTAGCTCTTATAGTCTCTGAGATCTAGGCGCTCATATAGATAGACGGACATGACTCGGCTGTTGATGGTGATCAAGAATATATATACTTTATGGGGTCTGCCAGACTTCCTGCGACCTGTTACGCACATTTTTTTGACAAAAAAATAGAGGGAAGGTTAATTAATAGAAGTCTACTAGCATATGATGGCAGTCTCACATCCACATTGCAATTTAGTCCGCGCAATGAATATAAAATAATGTTTTTTTGCACCGATTCAATGAGATCTTGGTTACCAAACACATGAATCGTACTCCGAAATGGGACGTACTAGGGATGCATAGAGAGTCTTTGTTATATAGGGGTCAACAAATTACTTCGACCACCTTTTTATAAATCCCACAATTTACATAGCTCTATTAACCATATTAGAAACATGGCCAGAAATTTTAAGTTTATGATCTAGAAGTATATCTAGATCATTCACGATAGTAATCATGTCAAGATGAACTTCATACAGTGAGTATTCCGCCAAATAAGGGTCAGCTCGGTAAAATGACATTACGTTACATTTTGAATTGTTCACATTTTAACAGATTCACACAGCACTATAACTGAAAAGAGTCAATATCTGCCTGCAATTTAATATGGCATGGCCAATCCTTATATTGCAAATAAATTTCAACATCATCTGCATACATTAGTACTCGAGAACGCGTTAAAACTGTGGGTAGATCATTTATGAACAGTGTGAAAAGAAGGGGGCCGAGATGACTACATTGAGGAACACCTGAGTTAACTCGGAACGATTTAGAAAAAAAGTAATTAAATAGAAATTTTTGAGTTCTTTGCTTTAAATAGCTTGAAATCCAGCAAATGAGTTTGCGGGGAAAACCAACTGGGTTAAGCTTATGTAATAAAAGGGAATGGTTAACTGAGTCAAAGGCTTTACTTAAAGGATTACAGAAAATCACTGATAACAAACGAGAACAGCTCAAGAAGATTTGTAGGAGTGGATCTGCGTTTCTCAAATCCATGCTGGTAGGGAGAAATAAAAGAACTACACAAGCGTTGTAAATGACTTGTCAAAATCTCGAAAAGTTTAGGAATAGCAGACAATTTAGAAATTCCCCTGTAGTTTTTGCCGTCAGACTTACTTATTTTTTTATGGAGAGGAATAACAAATGATTCCTTCCAAACAGATGGATATATCAATGACTCGAGGGATAAAGAAAAATGGTTTAACAGTGGTTTACATAAAGCACCAACACCAAACCGAAGTACACAACCGGGAGCTCCGTCAGGACCGGTCAAAAACACCGGCTTAATCCTCTCAAGCTCAAAAAGCAACCACTCCTCACTCAATAAAGGACTAAAAATGAAATTAGACCGATGCAAATTATACGGAAAAGATTCAAAAGAGTAGTTAGACGAAGAGTATGTAATTGAAAAAACGTAGCAAATAGATCGGCAATCGCCTGATCGGTTTGTGCTTTCGAGTTTTCACAGAATAATAAAGACGGTTAGGTAGACGACTTACGTTTAGTGTTAACAAAATTAAAGAATTGGCTGCGGTCTTTAGAAAATCTCCCTACAGCGATATGAATAATTTTTATAACACGTAGCGTTAAGCTCGGAGAAGTTGGCCCGAGCAACTAAATAGCGACCACACGCTGAAGTAGAACCTGGGTTTTAAACTGTTTGTAAAGTCTGGACTTCAAATTCTTCAGGTGAGATAGCTGTTTAGAAAACCAAGGAGGTTTATTAGACTGAATCGGATTGAATCGGAGTTGAAGGAATGCAGGCATCAAAAGACCTGTTTAGACTATTATAAAATAGTTTAGTGGCACTGCACATATCGGTACAAGCGTAAAATTCGGACCAGTCAATTCGGCTAAAAGTTCGTTCAATCTCACAAAGTCAGCTTTACGAAATTGAGGAACACGGTCACATGGCTTAACAAGATGCTAACGCTTTAAGAAATATCATCAACTCTAAAGTATAAGGTATATAAGGTTCTTCAGGATATGGAAAGGTTCAGTTCTTGAAAGGACCACACTAGCCGGATCACAAACAAAGCATAAGTCGAGCTGCCGTCTTAAAGAATTTTTGACGAGTTTAATTTGACGCAAAGATATGTCAAGTAACCCGTCGATAAAGTCATGTTGAGTAGTTGGAATTAAGAAATTTGACTCATCCTTAAATGACCAAGTGGTTCGTGGCAAGCTAAAATCGCCAAGAGCTATGAAATGATCATTATCAGAGAGAAGGAAATAAACAGAATTAATGGCGGACAAATGGTCCAGGTATTCAGATGTACAAAAATGTGCACCGAATACATATTTTTATAACAATAAGTTCAATGTTCATTTGGGGAACATAATGCACTTGTTCTGCAGAGAAATTAGAGTCTACAGCAATTAGGAATCCGCCACCGTTATGGAACGGACGATCAAGCCTATATATTGTGTACTTCACTGAAAAAATGTCAGAATCAAGAAAATCCGCCTTCAACCAGGTTTCAGTAAAAACAACAACATGAAAAGGGAAAGTAAGACTGTCAACATACATTTTATTAACTTTACTATGCAAGCCACGAACATTTTGATAGCATGCAAGAAGTGATGTTGGTTATTTGGAGAAGAAGATGAGGAAGATGCCACAGTTTAGACCCTTGCTTTAAAAAAGTAAAACGGATCTATTAAGTTTTTCAAAAAAAAAAAATGTGCGTAGCAGGTCGAAGAATATCCGGCAGACCCCATAAAGTATATATATTCTTGATCAACATCAACAGCCGAGTCATGTCCGTCTGTCCTGCTGTATGAGCGCCTAGATCTCAGAGACGAGAAGAGCTAGGGTCACCAATTTTGGTGACAATAATCCTGTGGCCCCGAAAAGGTCAAGTTTCTTTTAGATTTTTTCCACGCCCGCTCCCGCCCCCAAAAATCGGAAATAATTCGAGTAATTTACAAGATACAAGTTCCCAAATTGGGATACATAAAACTTACTTTCCTTCCGATGCGTACTAAAAATTTCATCAAAATCAGACAATAACAACCGGAGATTTGAAGCAAACAAATTATTGAATGTACAAAGGCAGGAAATGTGCAGGCAGCATCTTGTGGCATGGAATTATTAATTGCACTTCTGTAGAAAACTAGTAATTGGCAAACTATCGAGTATGACTTCATTGGTGCACTGGTTAGAGTGTCGAATTCTTGTGGGGGGTCTAGGGTTCGAATCCTGCCAGTGGCACATTTTATTCTGTTTCTAAAAGTTGTTAAATAATCGACAATGGCTTCATTGGTGCAATGGTCTGGAGTTCGAGACCTACCAGGGGCACACTTCTTTTCTGTTTTTATTATATTTTAAATTTATAAGTACAGTAAAAAATAAAATAAAACAATAATTTTATTTTATAAACAAATTCTACCATAAATGCCAATGTATTATATTTAATAATGTATGTATGCATTACATACATGTATATTAACAAAACATTTGTATGTTAAGATTAACATTTGTATGTTAATGATTCAATTGTAACATAAACGATTATATTTAATTAATCGGAAGCTAATCTGAGCAGCGTCAAATTTATTTAGGTTTATATATAAGTCTCTAAGTTTGTTACTGTTATTTAATTTTTAAATAATAAGTCTCATAGTCTATTTCGACTGTAGCCTTTCCGACTGGTTTATTTTGGCTTTATACTCCTTCACCACTATATATTCTGGCCAAAAGCTTGGGGAACAAAAAGTGGCAAGATGTATGGGGAAAACGTTGATCTTGAAAGATGCAACGTGCCTATCGTATGAAAAGTTAAACTTTTCCAACTTTTCACTGGCCTCTTTTATTTTCGCCTGGATAAAAGCCTTCACATCCTCAGATGTTGAATCTGAGGCGAAATAAATGGAAACATAAATGTGTTTCATTGGTGGAACCCCCACCAATGGTCTAGCACCCAAAGGTTAGTTAGCGGGCGCATTATCACCTGTGGGTACTGAACTAACCGGTGATCAGGCAGAAACTGTTAATGGTGGAGGAACCATATTTAATTTGTTGGTTTTTGGCCTGCATGTGTTTCTCGTTATAACTTCAGGTGCATCGGACAGAGGCACTGTAATAGCTGTATTCGCCGGTACGGTATCCTCAATGGGCATACTATCATCCACAACTCTCGTAGCCACTGGAGTAGCAAACTATATGAACTGTGTAACCAACGGAGTCGAGGGTGGGTCTAATGTCGAAAATTGAGTGACTGCAGTTGTTTGCAAGTCACGAGGAGTAGATTGCTTACGCTTAGGAGACTCAGCCAATAGTTTTAAACTATTGAACTGGGTGTCCACAGCAAGGAATTGGTCATAAAGCTATTTAAAGCCGTCTGACAAATCTTTAAATCTATTTCTCGTCTGCCTCATAAACATCCGCATCTCTGCCTCGAATACGTGCCAAGTCTCACACGATCAGCCAATTCCAGTCCTTTGGGCAATCGCATCTGCAACCAGACCCGAAGAACAGACGCACTTTATATGCGTCATATTACCACAGAGTCAGCAGCAGATACTTGGCTGCACAGCCGTTATTTGCTTCTGGCAGCCATTCTTATAGCATACAATTTTTGTATTCATTTTTTGGGCACATAAAATACAACCGTTGACCACTGTACAACTCAAATTCAACAAGAAAAGATAAGAGCACAAACAAAAATAAAAATCGCTTGCACTGAAAGATCAAGAAACTACGAAAACAACAATATACATATGCTGCAAGCGAGGGAGCAAAATTACAGTTATCGTTTGAATGTCAAAACAACAACAAAAACAACTGAACTCAATGCGCAAAGCAAAGGGCTAGACACAAAAAGAACACACGTAAAATTACTCACCAACAACAATAACGTGCAAGCACAATTGGAGAATAAAAGAAGAACAGCAAAAACGCAAACACTGCACAATCACAGCACCAAAATAATTTGATTATTAATAATTACACAGTATAAGCAATTAAATACAATTTGAAATATCGCGAGTAGCAAACAGTTGAGACTGCTGATGGTTAGTAAGCTAATCACAAAAGCAACTACCGGTAGTTCATAAATAACACACTGTTACAAAAAAAACTCGAAACAAAACTTCTGGGATGGGACATATCTAGCTTATGTTGTAGGTATAGTTCAATAGATTTTTTTTGCATACTAGATTTTTTTGGTGCACAATAATGGTAAAAAAAACCCGTTTTTTCGAACTTGCGCCCACTTTTACTCCCATAGCTTCGTCAAATACCCACTGATTTTAATTTTTTTTACCGCTTTTGAGAAGATCTTTTTAAATTTTCTGATTTTGGTGATAATTTTAAACACTATTTTATTAGAAACTCCTTAAACTTGTTATTTTATTTAAAAAGTAAACATATTAACTAGTAAAACGCGTGTTCATTTTCTAAAGTCGGTCAATAATTCGCAAAGTTATATTAGATTTTCGGAAACGAAAATTCCGAAAGACGTTGAAAATGGGTTGTCATTATACGCCCCTAAAAAATTGCTTACAACTGTAGCATAGTCGGCGTTTCCGTTATTGCATAAAAAATGTGCCAATATGTCAATGGCATTTATCTTAAAAAAATCAAATAACTTCATTAGATATTACTCGACTTTAATAAAGTGCAGAAGTCGCAGAATTAAATGTTTTTTTGAAACTGCAAACTTTTCTACAATTTTTTTTCTACAAATTTTACTTATTAATTTTTGTTTAAAGTACGGTGAAGTTGCATTTTTTTTACCATATCAACCTCGAAAAAACGGGTTTGTTTTACTGTTATTCAAAATTTCTATGTGCACCAAAAAAACCTAGTATGCCACAATATTACATTGAACTATATCTACAACCTACACTATGTCCCATCCCAGAAGTTTTTCGACTGTTACACCGTGTAATAAGAACAAAAGCGGAGCGCACAAATATACACTTTTGTTTACTACAACGATTGCTGCGACTGTAATATACATATGTAGTATTAATAAGATCGAATTATTCTCGGTGGAGTCGTTCTATGAATAACTAATTAGTTAGTCAACATCAAAGCACTATTTAACATTTTCTTGTATTAAATCGAAAACTGATCAGATTAATATAAGTAAAGACTAATCTAGTAATAATCCCATTTGTGACAGAGTTACAATAGGTGTACTTAGCGAACTGTCTTCCGCTTACATCTATTTTTATAATATCGATATTTTCTGCTGGAAATGTGAAACAAATTCTTGGTATTTTATCATTAAAGCGATCTGCATTTGATTTTAATGAAGCAGATGTTGCTATGCACTGAAAATATCTACTAATAATTGTTTTAATTCAAATGTATTTGAACTTTCGAGTGGCAGCTTGATGCTGATTATGCTAGTCTTTACTTATGGTTCCAAGTGGTTGGTCGACTTTTCTCTCTCCTCTCTTCTCGATTTGCTTGATTTAATAAATGCTCTCAAATTGTGCGTTTACAGTTTTATAATAAATATACATATATACATAAGCATGTATGTACATATATATCCCAGCTATCCAATTCAATAATAACACGTGGTTCCAGATTCAATTCAATTTAATTTCACTTGTTTTTGATGCGCACAAACTCGTCGTCTAAAGGCAACTGACAAAGCAGATCGCTCATCAGAGTGTTCATGCCAGTATAGAAAAATATCTGTAAGGATCCCGTTAACTGGGTATATATATATGTTTGTCCCTTTCTCTCCGACCCGGGCAAATTTTCAAAAAGTCCGGCACGGCCTGAGCCCGTATGAGTTTACTATATAAAAAAAGTTTATTATCTTTTTATACCCTGCGCTCATTAAAAATGGGGAAAAAATGGTATAATGAATTTGTGTGAATGTATGTAACAGGCAGAAGGAAGCATCGCCGACCCTATAAAGTATATTTATTTTTGATCGAGTCGATTGACACCTGTCCGTCTGTCTGTCTGTCCGTCCGTCTTTATGAACGCGTGGATTTCAGCAACTATAAGAGCTAGAGACTTCAAATTTGGAATGTAGGTTCCTGAATACCATACGCAGGTCAAGTTTATTTTCAATTTTCGATTTCAAGCCCCGTTTCTTTTAAATTTAGAAAAATCACCATAACATAAGTAATGTTAAAGCTAGAAACTTCAGATTTGGCACACATGATAAGAAACTTTGGCTTGGGAAAAAGCTGATAACAAGAGCAGTTGTATAGCTAGTTATCGCAAAATACTTTTGTTTTAAAACCTGCGCAGGGTATCCTACTGTCACGCTCGCTCAACTGATCGGCTTGTTTATTAATAATTTTTAGACTCTTTACTTTAAAAAAGTAAAAATGGTTCATTGTTTGTTAAAATGTGCGTAACAGGTCGATGGAAGTCCGGCAGACCCCATAAAGTATATATATTCTTGATCAGCATCACCAGCCGAGTCATGTCCGTCATGTCCGTCTGTCCGTCTGTCCTGCTGTATGAACACCTAGATCTCAGAGACTTTAAGAGCTAGGCTCACCAAATTTGGTGACAATACTCTTGCGGCCCCCGAAAATGTCAAGTTTGTTTTACAAACTTGAATCGAAAACAAAATTTTTAAAATCCCATAAAACCAAAAATATTAAAACTAGAGTACTGAATTTTGGCACACAGGACGAGCATCAGGATCCCAATGTATCCTGAATTTCATCATGATCGGGTAATTAACTCGGAAGTTATTCAAAACTCAATATTACTCAGTGTCGGGCCAAAGGAAGAAGAAGAGCATATTGACGTTACAACGCGTTATGGGGAACTATTAGTGTTACTCTTATTTCCATTTAGAAGAATAAGTAAAGGGTGTCTCATAGTCGACTTCGGCTGTATCCTTTCCGACTGGTTTTCTTTAATCTTACATATATTTAAATGTACATATTTTTATGTAAAAAACTTAATTTGTCTAAATCAGAGCTTGTGAGCCTGGTCTGTCTACTATTTAAATTATTTCCCGATGTAGAGAAAATCCGTTTACTCGTTGCCGAGATTACTGGGTCCGCGGTCACGAAGCCCGAACAGGCCCGTGCCCATCTCTAGTTCATATGGATGTCTATTGTGGATGTTGCAGCAACTTTACTTGGTCATGCACAGAAATCTTTTCTATCCCCCTGTTGCATTTAAATCTAAATCTGAGTTTGACTAGTGTTGAAAAGCTGTAAAAAAAAGTATTTGTTCAACATGTTGAAGTGAACATTAAGATCTATTGTTTGATTTATATAAAATAATTGCCGTAGAAGGAATCAAACGATCTTTGCTTGTTCAACTTCGAAATCACTACAGTAAACTAAATAAAGTGTACATTGATGTCTGTTTAATATTATACTAGTTGTACGTGTACATTGCGTTGGCAGGCCACTCAACTTAACGATAACAATAAATATATCGATAACCAATATTAATTAAACTGATGCTAGAATGCATTGAATAATGATTATTCGAGAAGAAGAACATCGCTTTTATTCATTACAAAACGGAGTAATAATTACTTGGCCAGGAAAGCACCAGTTGGAAGCCAGTGTGTTCTCTTCAGTAGTAGTTTAAGATAAAGAACTGTTCTTAAATTTATATGAAGATACATAGATAAAATATTAAAAGTATAAAGAGCTTTGACTGTTTTTGCAGTTAAATGACATTGGCCAATGTATGAAGAGTACTTAGTGCTTAAAGCATACAATTGTATAATAAATAGCTTAGGTATATAAAGAATAAAGAATATATGCGTAAACTAACTTCATATTCAGATTAGAATATGTTGTGTATTAATTCTCATCTATATACTACATACACAATAAAAACAGCTTTGAAATCAAATTAAAGGTTTCTAGTAAACTGCTGATGCAATTGTTTCGACTGATGACAATTGAGACTTAATATTATAATCTGTCTTCAATGCTCACACTTACCACCTGTATTTCTCAATTGCAACAAATAGCATTACGAGCTTTCACTTGATGCGATTCTTTTTCAACAGATTTCGCTTCACTTCTCTAAATTCATTGTCATGTTCTTCCATTCTCTACTTAAAATGTGACTTAGACTTTAAACAAATGGCAACTAATTTGCAGTTAAAATCCCAGTAATTAGACGGGTAATTAGAGAAGAGATTCACCAAGGAACAAGGCAAAACAACTTTAAATAAATTACTCGGTTTGAGTGTATACATTCTATGCCACATAAGGATAAATAATAGTTTTGTTATTGAAGTCAAGCTATGCAAAGTTGCATAAGAAAAGAGTTTGAAAATCTTGGCAACATGTGTTGCCACATTTATGTGCCATTATCATATCTACCATTTTACCATTAAAGTAACGTGATGATTTGCCCCACACCGTTCAGCAAGGGATTTACACTTTTGGCATCCGCTTTCCTTTATATTCGGGCCCTTGCCAAGCACATCACGTACCTTCAAGACGCATTTCGTCCCCTGAGCAGCGGCTTCTCAATTGCTCTTTAGTGGCAGGCTCATAGGCTCTCAGATTTTGTGGCATGTTGCGTGTCATGGGTTGCACTTTGTGTTTAGCTCCATCTAATATGGATAGCTCGAATTGACACTATTGTGAATCCATTCGAAGCTTTATCTAAAAAGGATTTCACATTTGAAAAACTCATTGAGCTTTTCAAAAATATAATTTACATTCAAATAGCCTAGGAAATTATATATTTGCTATACGATAAACTCTTTTTAAATTGCAGAAATTAATGCAATAATTTGGTACAACAATAGATACAAATTTTTAGAATCTCTACAACTATTCACAATACCTTTTTTGAAAGTCGAATATTTCTCTAAACCTTTTTTTAAACATATTTCAATTTCTTTCTTAGTTTATTATAATCGGAACTTCAGATTAAGACTTTTATTTATGTGAGCTCTTGGTGCCTATAAGATACGATTAAAGTACTTAAGATTCGGGATGGGCAGCTCTACCCACAGCACAATCCCAGTTGCACAGTTTGAGCTCATTTATTGCCCTCTAATTGCTGTTGGCTTTTTGTTCAATGTTAAACTAAATATATATATTAGTGGTTTCAATGTGCAGTGGACCTTACGGTCCATCGAGCGCGAAATTCGAATTGAATGCAGACAGAGTATTAGGATTATATCCAGGCACTGCAGAGATTATACATTAATTAATTTGCTATCGATTGGCATGTTTGTCCCCACATTGTCTTGACTCAATTTGTGTGCGTCTAAGAGGATACACAAATGGTTACCTTGACATCCAATGAGTTGTGAATTAATAACTCAAGCATTTTAATATTTGTATTCCCCAAAATTAGGTAAGTTTTATGTTGTCTCTCTAGGTGATCTGTTATTAAAATATCAATGTACATATCGACGTTAATTTTATTAATCATTATTACCATTTGTTATTTGTGTTAAAGTCGAAACGTAAGTTAAATAAACTCTATTTACATTAGATCGCAGGGTACCGACGATTTATCCCTTGTTTACCACCGTACGAAGATATGTAAGTTTTTGTAATCATGTTATCACATTATTTTAAACGCGATTCAGAACATAAATTCGCTTGTTCACATTGATCTAATAGAGTTGAAAGCCAAACAATTAAGTTTCAAACCGAACGTAAGTACTCAATAGTTGTAAAGAATCTTACCCTTCTGTTCACCTTTACCCTTCTTCTGCAGATTTGTAATTGAAATAATTTTAAATTTCTCAGAGTTCATAATATTTAATTGGCAATCGGCTGTAAAAAATAATTTGTTGTTTTTTGCTGTGTTTATCCTACCAATTACTTAGCTTACTTAGTTGATGTTCTCCTTCTTCAATTTTCTTATTCTTATACTGAAGCTAAGCTGTTTGTGTTTTTCCGTTGAGTAATTGTCCGGTTTTCTGTGCAAGTTGCGAGGTTTATTTCGAGTTGATTTATTAAAGAATTCAAACGCCTTGATTCAATTAACTGTTTTTCCATTTTATTTCTTGTATCTTCACAGAGAGCTGAAGTTGAAAGTGATGTAATATTAACTTTGAATAAATATTAATTTATTATTATAGATTGAATTGAACTATGGTTAGCTTACAAATAATTAAGATATAAACTAAAGTTGCTTAACAGATTCTGGGAGGTCTTATTGAGATTTTCAATAATAGAATCCTTTTTATTGGATACAGCTTTTAATTGCTTGAGATTTTCCTCATTTGCTTTAATTTCAGAGGTTCTAGTGCTTGAAAGACATTGGCCTGTAAGAAATAATATATTATTTTTTAATGGATTAATCCTTGTAATTGATTAGCCTTCTTATTTTTTTTTATAACTGAATTTCTTATCCTTATCCTGAAGTCGAGATGCTAACATTTTGTTTTCCAGTTGAATATTCTTCACGTTTTAGTGCAAGTTGTCAGGTTCGCTTGGAGTTGATTTATTGAAGTGTTCAAACCCTTTGATTCAGTTATCTGAAGATTGTCTAAATTATTTAAAGGTACTTAAATATTATGTTGTATAATTTTCAACGTTTGTCTTACATTGTGTGATAGATGATTCTAGATCCTCTATTTTAGCATTTTTATTATCGATGGATGAGCTCATGCATTTTAGCCTGCAACAATAGTCCATTAGCTTTATAAAAGCTTTTGAATTATTTGATTGTAAACTCTTTATTTCGTTATCTTTAATTTGAATTTGTATTTTATATATTTAGCTATTTATTTTCACATAATTTAATTGGATTTTATGGATCTCAAGTAATATGCTAGATATAATACTACTTGTCTGAGTTTTGGATTATACCTCACTTTCCTTTAATTGATTTTCAAAATTAGATTTAAGAATATTTGCTTCAGTTTTCAAATTTGTTTGTAAGCACACTAAACATTTTGATACAATTATGAACCGATCAAGGAACACTCTGAGATACTTCTGCATCTTTCTTTGTTTACGCGACAATCTAAAAACGTGGATCGTATTTCACATCCGTTTGCTACTTGACGCCAACAAATACTGAGTCCGATTAGCAGCTCGGAGCTCAGTCGAAGCAAAGTTTTGTACTACTGTCTCTGATTAAACATATGTAAATGCTTTATATTTTCATAGAAATACGAGTGGTAAAATTTTGTCTGCCAAACAACGAGGCAAAATTATCACCTGTAATGAGTGGGCCATAGTTTGATCCAAATTAAAGAAGAACAAAAAACCAACCGATCACGGTATGTCATTATTAATTCTATTATCTATTAACTGGATAGTCGGATTTGGGTGAACGAAGTACCGTTGGACATTCTACATTCAAAAAATGGGGCTTTATGCCCCAACCGAAGCCCCACTTACAGTTGTGCAAAGTTTGACAAAGATATGCAAATGCCCTTGTCTCGAAAAATATCTGACCGATCGGGGATATTAGTATATCATATTAAATCAAGGGAAACTACCTTTCGAAAGATATATGACTCACTGCGATCGGCCCAAACGATTCAATATTGCGTGTATATATAGCTAGTGGCCTGCAGCCCAGCAAACTTCACTGTGTGTAAGTTTATGGGATCTGCTTTCATCACTAGCGTGGACTGCCGTCCACAGTGATAAATACTATTCAACTATCTGGAAATTGGAATACAATATTAATTATATCGAAATTTTTCAGAATTTTATTTGGAGTCGTGCTATGAATAACTAGTTAGTTAGTCAACATCAAAGCACAATTTTATATTTTCTTGTATTAAATCGAAAACCGATCGGATTAATATAAGTAAAGACTTATTTGGTAATAATCTCATTTGTGACAGAGGTCGACATGCGAACTGTCTTCTGTTTACATCTAGTTTTAGAATTTAAATATTTTCTGCTGGAAATGCGAAACAAATTCTTGGTATTTTATCATTAAAGCGATCTGCATTTGATTTTAACGAAGCAGATGTTGCTATGCACTGAAAATATCTACTAATAATTGCCTTAATTCAAATCTATTTGAACTTTCGAGTGGCTGATTATGCTAGTCTTTACTTCCGCCTTATATATGGTTCCAAGTGGTTGGATGACTTTCCTCACTCCTCTCTTCACCATTTGTTTGTTTTAATAAATGCTTGGCAAATTGTGCGTTTTATGCTGCAAATTAGCTGCACCGACGTTTGATGTTTAATGATGTGCATAGTTTGGATTTGAGTAGAAAATCTGAAAGGGAGAGATCTTATCTTACTAGGAAATCAAATGTATTCAGCATTTTTTAGCTCACATGGATGTCTATTGTGGAAGTTTCAGCAATTTTACTTGGTTGTGCACAGAAAACTTTTCTAACTACCAGTTGCATGGTCTGGCAGACCACATAAAGTATATGTATATATATTCTTGATCAGCATCAACAGCCGAGTCATGTCCGTCTGTCTGTATGAGCGCCTAGATCTCAGAGACTATAAGAGCTAGAGTCACCAAATGTTGTATGGTGGTTCGTCTATGGGCTAAGCAGATCAAGTTTATCTTAAAATTTTGACACGCCCCCTTCCGCCTCCGTAAATCGAGAACAAAATTTTTGAAATCCCATAAAACGAAAAAAATAAAAGCTAGGGTCCTGAATTTGGGCACACAGCACGGGTATTTTTATCCCATATAATGGTCAATTTTAAAACTGGAGCTGTGAATTTTTTATTTTTTATTTTATTCAAAACTCAATATTACTCAGTGTCGGACCAAAGGAAGAAGAAAAGCATATTGACGTTACAAAGCGTTATGGGGAACAATTAGTGTTACTCTTATTTCCATTTTGAAGAATAAGTAAAGGGTCTCCCATAGTCGACTTCGACTGTAGCCTTTTCGACTGGTTTTTATTTTAAAAGATAATTGCTTAAGAAGGAAGCGAACGCTTTTTGATCGCTCAACTTAGGAATCGTTACTGCAGACTTCTTATTTATGGCAAAAATTAAAGTTTTCTCTCTATAGGGAAACTAGTTGCAGTAAATTAACTCTTAGTTCGAAAAAAACTCTAGGGGTATTAGAAAAAAACTTGTGAATATGAAGGATGCATCTACAAGGGAACTAGTCTTATTGTCTTGTCGAGTCTCCGTTTGCTCGACATCGAGCTATTTCATCAAAAGTAACTGAACTGGGTGAAGCAAGGCTGCAGCAAACTTGTGTTTGGCATTTTAAAGCCAAAATTGGAGAACGTGTTTACTCAGCCAAGACTTAATTTCATTTAACATACCCCCCCGTTACCCCTGGCCGTTGAGTTCAGATTAATCCTCTCTGACTTCTGGCATGATGTCTGCGGGGAACTCTGTCGATGATAATGTGCTCTGACTTGTGCGATGCCAAAGTAAAAGTTTTGCCATCTCAAATACATACTCCAAATACTTACTCTGGTAAAAGTTTTATGACTAGACAGTTTTTGGGGCTCCGTTCGTCAATATGCTAATAATGTAAGCGCACGGCCGGAAATTGTTTAGCTATAAACTTTGTTTGTGGTTTTCCGCATTGGCAAAGGAGTATGTTAAAGGGACTACTCATAGGGGGAGGTAGTACGAGAATACCCGTATGACGAGCATATTTTATGTTTGTTCATAAACTGAATCTTTGGCTCACTTATAAAGAGCTTACAGCTTTTTTCCAACAATTACTTATCAGGTTTCCTCCTTGCCGAGTCTCGTCTCTCATTTGTGTGTTGCGAATTCGAAAGAATTTAAAGTTCAATTCACCTGTTCTCCTGTTCTTCTGTTCCTGAGTTACTGCAATGTCCTAACCAAACAAGAACCAATGTCCACCTGCTTCAGTTCCAATTGCAACTGAGTTCGAGTTGTTGACCCACCCTACACACGGTGGGGTGGCTCACATGTTCCAGGGCCATTTATCTTGATTTGTACAGGACCTAACGACGTTTAAATGCCTGTTTCAACCGTTTTGCACCATTTGTAGCATTCGTTTTGGATCCGTTTAAATCCGTTTCTATTCGTGGCATCACGTTGCCCCCATTGGCTCGTCAGTCGTTGTTGGGTCATGTTTATGCTTGAATAATGTTGACAAAATCGCTGAAGCGACGTGGTCAGCGAGGGGTGGAAAGATCCACAGTTGAAACGCTGCAAAGATACAAGCCAGTTACACGGCCATAGACATGCAACACGGCTAAACACTCTCGGCCAGCTTTAGCTTCAGCCACAGCTACAGTTATAGCTCCAGTTTCCACTCCTGTCGTGCTACTGTTGCACTGTGGGACAATGCTATGAAATTGGAAATATAAATGTTAATGTGAAATTTGAGTGACAGGCAGACATCACAAAGTATTATATACAGTATTGGCCAAAACCTAAGCACCCCCCTAGGTAATTTTTTTGAAATTATCTTTTTCTTATAAAAACAAAATTATTAATTATTTTTTTTTGATTATTCATAAAATAAAAATCATTTAAAAAAAATTACCTAGGGGGGTGCTTAGGTTTTGGCCAATACTGTATATATACGCTTGATCAGCATCGAATTTACATGAGTAAATTTCAGATACCACACTTCTATTGTATTTATTTTAAATTTTGGTTGCCACAATCGTTTTCCCCTTAAATCTAAAAGACGAACGACAGAACAACTTATAATATATAAATTTATTATATTTATAGAATAAGAATAACATAATAATAATGTTAATATGTCTTAATATGTTGATCTATAAATATTTTAATTTTCTACTGTAATGGATCTCATTTATTTATTGTAATATATAGAAAACTCTTTTTTCTAATTCACTGAGTCATCACGCTGTAGCCCAAACGGGTTAAGATATCGAGCTGAAATTTTCACAAAATATAGCTGAGACATAATTATTGTGCAGTAAGGCTGCGTTTTTTGATATTCCAACTGGAAGGGGTTGAAATGGTGGGATCAAAGGTCAAAAATGATTAGTATGAAAAAATTGTATGTTTTATGAGCTATATCAACCAAACTCACAGATTATGTATATCTTACTAATTGTTACATTCTGAAAAAATTTGGTCAAGATCAGATGACTATACCATATAGCTGCCATAGGAACAATCGTTTGGAATGTAAACTTTTGTATGAAGAGCTTTGTTATTTTTTGAGCTATCTCAACCAAACTCACAGATTATGTATTTTTTACTATTTGTTACATTCTGAGATCGGATGTATATATGTTATATCTGCCATAGGGACAGTGGCTCTTGGTGGTATAATAAACAATCAAAAACAGGGGGATGGGGTGCGATTCATTGTTGTCGCTCTTGCTGCTAAACCCTGTTGATTGTTATCAAAAGCAGCGGAGGAGAGAATGCAGTGTCTGCAAAACATTTAGCATGGGCGGAACAATATCTCTTTCTTTCTCTCTCTTACGCTCGCTTCTTAAAGATTTAGAAAGAAAAGAAAACACAGCCTTTAGCACGGAGCCAAATCTATAGCGATTTTAACTGACTGAGTCCAAGACAGTGCAGTGACGCTTCGATCGTCGTGCTCCGGCGATAGCTGTGAAAAGTGTTCTCCACTAGCACTCCACATTTGTTCTCGCGAGCGAAGCGGGCAGAAGGCGAAGCCCCCTAGTAATTGTATAAAATTAAATAAAAAATAATTCATTAAAGGATTAAATTATATATTATTCCATTATATTAGCAAGATATTTCGCAGTCGAGCAGTGGGCTTACCTATTAAATTCCATTACATTAGTAAGGTATTCTGGAGTCGAGTCGATTATTACAGCTGTGGGTTATTTTATTTAGTTTATTAATTATAAATACTTGCATAAGATAAGATGTAATTCAATAAATGATTATATTATTATTAGCTTAGTGTGCGATTTCGCCCACTGTGCAGCACCACCCTTTCCCAACGTGCCATGGGGCGCAACAACTTGCAGACAAATTGTCGCTGCCTGCGCCGCTTGGGTGTGAAAATGTTGGCAAAGTGGCAATGACAATGGTTAGCTACGGGATTGTTAGTACTGTCTCACTCACTCCTTATTCCTCACGACTGTTTGCAGTTTTGTATCTTGTATCTTTTTCGTTTAAGCAAACTGTGAACTGGTAACTGGCTGGTTGGTAACTCACCGCTGTTATGACAAGTGGCTGCAACATCGCCATTCCGTGCCATAAAGCAAATTGATGATGAAAAACTTGCCGCCACTGCCGCCGGGGCATGCTTCATGTTCGTGTCATGGCCTGTTAAATGCTTGCCATAAAAGTGAAAACTCGTTGTCATATTGTGGTGCCGTTAGTTTGCCACTTGCCACTTGCCACTTGGATGCCAAAAGAATCAGCCATAAAGTGACTTCACTTCGGAAAGTCCCCTCTTCGCTTGAGCGGGACCCCCCTGAAAAACGTAGTCACCTCATCCTTATCACTTTGATATTACTCTGTGTTAAACGCACCTGCGACAAGCCTCCTCATAACCATAAAGCGTGCTTCGATTTCTGTTACGATTTTTATTGTATCCATAAATAATGCTATAAACTCGTATGCCTGAAATGCAAATACAATTTATGCTGGCCGCAATAAATCTTAAGAATTCGTTGGAAAATTAAAAAATATATGCATACATAAATATTATTGCAACAGCGGGGCAGCAAAGATAACATGCAGAAATATTTTCCGGTTCCATTTTAAAAGATCTTCCTTTTACCTTGACGCAAAGAATCATAGATTGGTACTATTACAAAGTCTATAACACTACCATTAATACAAATTCTATAGTATAATATAATAACTTGTCAAGAACGACAGTAAGAGGAGGAAGGGAGTTGCGTTCGAGAAGTGAAAGAGAACAGACGTGTGTGCGGACGAGCACAGAACAATATTGAGTTTATATAATTATCTTAAAAGTTATCTATCTTAGTGAATACCAAATATGTTATAATGAATAAAGACATACATATAATTTAAACCCTGACAACTCAGAAGTGGGATGCAAATTCATTTCTCCGTAAAGAAATGTTTAATTAAATTGTGACTACAACTAAACGGCACGAGAGCAAACGGTTGAGGAGAATAAACGTCGCCACAAAGGGCAACGAAAGAGAATCGACAAAACGGCAAGAATGGCAAAACGGTCAGTGGCTCTGCGAATTGAGGAATAAGGAAAAAGCTGCAACGAACGGCAGCAACGGCTTCGCAATAAGCAACGAGTACGCAACGGCAGCGATCTGCAACGGCGTCACGAAAGTAACGAGTAGAGAAAAGCAACGTACAAAAGAACGCAATTTTTGGGGAGTCGAAAAAGAAACGACAACGAGTGCAGACGTGCATAAGCAGATTTTTTGGTCTCAAAGAAAGAAATTCCACAACACAATGCGTAGAAAACTAAAAGACTTACGAATTAATGAGTTGGACATCATTCTACAAGCACACAATCTTCAGGTCAAAGGTAATAAGACGGCCAAGATTAATGAGCTGATGCAAGTTTTAGCAGTTGAGGAAATCGAGACAGACGAGTACGAATTCTCGGAACAAACTACGAACTCAATTATGCAAAAACAAATGGACGACCTCAAGGAGCTGGTGGCAAATTTGTCGACAATGGTGCAAACGGTGTGTGCGCAGCAGCAGCAACAACAAGTGCAGGTCGCGCAGAGACAGGAGCGCTTGGAGACGGCAACGACATCGGCACACGCACAAGCACAAGGCTACGCATCAGAGACAGAGCAACCACAGCAAAATGGAGGCGTACGAATGACGCCAATTGTTCAAAGTCAAGGTATTACAAGCATCAAAGAAGTCATTGGAGTGCTACCGGAATTTGATCCAATAAAAGGGTTCATAACGTCGGATCAATTCATTGCCAAAGTAGAGCAGCTCCAGAATGTGTATGTGTGGACCAACGAAACGGTACTTTTTGCAGTACAGCATAAGATGCGCGGAGTGGCAAAGACATGGCTAGATGCGCAGGAAGTATACCAAACATGGGGACAATTTAAAGCTGCTCTCATCTTAGATTTCCCATGCGTCATAAATGCAGCAGATGTACATCGTGAGTTAATGCGGCGAAAACGGCGAAGTAACGAGACACCAAGTGAATATTTTTATGCGATGTTAGCTATCGGACGGCGTGCGAATATCGATGAACCATCGATAAATTCTTATATCATCAATGGGCTAAATCAACAAGAGTCAACGAAAGCTTTGTTAGCGATGAACATACGCACTTGTTCAGAGCTATATAAATCATTGGAAAATATGAGATCGGCACACGGTTTACAGCAGCAAATCAACGCAGCAACGGCCAACTACGGAAAACCCAATGACGAGGCAAATGACAAGGCAAAGGCAATAAAATGTTATAATTGCAACAATGTGGGACATTATGCAGCGAAATGCCCAGAGCCTCAGCGAAAGAAACGGTGCTCTCATTGTTCAAAGATTGGACATGAAGAAAAGGACTGCAAGATGAAACCAGCGAAGGTGGCTCAAGTGGCAGAAGCGCAGTGTAAGGAGTATCCACCGATTATGAAAACTGTTCAAATTGGAGGATGTAAGTACGAGGCATTTATCGACACGGGCAGCGATAATACACTCATCAAGGATGCATCCGTGCCAAAGGGCACAATACGACAGCCATGCATCAAACGTCTGCAAGGTTTTGGTGGATCTGTTGTTGAGTCCAAGGAATGCATCTTAACGGAGTTTACATGCGGCAGACTTAGATTGTATACAAGAATCCAGGTGGTGCCAAACGAAGTTCTTCCATATGATGTGCTAGTAGGCAGAGATATTATATGTCATGATAAGGATCTGCTGGATATTGAAGGCACAGTATCTAAGGTGGCAACGATGGAACAGGTCGGGTTTGATGTTGGTCCTGACATCAGCCCCGACCATCGTAATCAGGTGAGCGATCTGTTAGAAAGTTACTCGAACTGTTTTGCCGAAGATATCTCAAACATTGGCAGGTGCAAGACAACGGTGATGGAAATCGAAGTATCGACAAAGAAGCCTATCTTGGGAAGGCGATACCAAGTACCATTCGCTCAAAGAGAGACGCTGAACTCTTTGATCGATGATCTCCTGAAAAACAACATTATCCAGAGAAGCAATTCAACACATGCAGCATCAGCAATACTGGTGCCAAAAGCAAACGGAGAGAAGAGACTATGTGTTGACTTTCGAGCTCTCAACGCTGTCACTGTGAAGAAACGATACCCGATGCCAATTGTAGAGGAGCAATTGGCCAAGCTATCAGGAAACAAGTACTTCACAACGCTGGATATGACATCTGGTTATTATCAGATCCAAATGAGCGATGAAAGCAAGAAGTTAACGGCATTTATAACCCCAGATGCATTGTATGAGTTCAATGTTATGCCTTTTGGATTGGTGAATGCTCCGATGGTGTTCCAAGAGGTAATAACAGAGATCATACGGGAATTGAAACATCAACGGAACATTGTGAATTACGTGGATGAAGTCATCATATCATCCAAAACGATTGAAGAAGGGTTGATCGTATTAAACGAATTCCTAAATGCAGTTAAGTCCGCAGGATTAACACTGCGTCCGTCGAAATGTGCATTTATGCACACGAAGGTCAAGTTCTTGGGTCACATAATCACAGGCAATGGAATTCAGCCTGGCAATGAGAAGACCGAATGTATCAAGAATTATCAACAGCCATGTAATGAAACAGAAGTGCGCAGATTCCTGGGCATCGCAGGATTCTTCCGTAAATTCGTCAAGGATTACAGTATAATCGCAAGTCCATTAAGCAAGCTACTGAAGAAAGATGTGGAGTTTGTATGGAAAGAGGATCAAGAAGAGGCATTTCAACGACTAAAAGACGCGCTAATTTCAAAGCCAGTACTTACCCTATACGATCCAAGAAAATACCACGAGGTACACACAGACGCTAGCAAGATGGGAATAGCAGGCATTATGTTTCAACGAGAAGATGACGGAACGAAACCGGTATTCTATTACAGCCGACTGTGTAGTGATGCCGGAAGCCGTTACTCAAGCTATGCATTGGAAATTCTAGCAATTACGGAGACACTGGATAGATTCCGTATATACTTGCTAGGATCGCAGTTTCTGGTGGTAACTGATTGCAACGCAGTGGTGACGCTCAAGGAATCAACGGAGCTTCAACCACCGATAGCAAGATGGTGGCTCAAACTACAGGAGTTTGATTATATATGCAAGCATCGACCAGGAGCAGATATGCCACATGTAGATGGCATGAGCAGACAACCGGGATTGACACAAGAAGAAAAGTCTCATACTATAGCAGACAATATCTTATCGATTATACCAATCAACGAAGATTGGGTATATACAATGCAAAAGCAAGATACAGTTTTATTGGAAATATTTGATGTACTGAAGAGCAACGAAAAGGGCTCAAAGTGGAGCCAAGTAAGCACGAATTACGTCATCGAAGCAAGCAGTCTTCTACGTAAAACACCAGACGGCAACAAGTTGGTTGTACCACAAGCAATTCGCTGGCGTATAACTAAAGCTAACCATGACGATATAGGACACTATAGCACTGAAAAGACGATTCAACGAATTCAACGCTATTTCTGGTTTCCACGTATGAGAAGATATGTTAAGTCCTACATAGCTTCTTGTCCAGAATGCTGCATCAACAAAGTAAAAGGAGGCAAACCGGAGGGCGAATTACATGTGTACGATACCACACCCATACCGTTCCGGACGATCAACATGGATCATGTAGGACCATTTCCAAAGAGCAAGAGCGGAAATTGTCACATTTTGGTAATCGTATGCGCTTTCACAAAGTACACGTTTTTGGCAGCAACACGAACAACGAAGACAACACCGGTTATAAAAGCGCTTCAACAGATATTTGGAGTATTTGGTCAACCAATGCGCATAATCTCAGACAGAGGCACAGCGTTTACATCGAGAGAGTTTGATAACTTCACTAAGGAGCATGGAATTAATCACGTTAAAACGGCAGTGCGTACACCCCGAGCCAACGGACAGGCAGAACGTATGAACAAGACGCTGCTCAACGCATTGAAAACCAGCACAGAGAAGACCAAAGAGTGGGACCAGCAGTTGTACAAGATACAATGGGGCATAAACACTCACATAAATGCCACAACAAAATTTTCACCCAACGATTTAGTCTTTAATTTTAATCTACGAGACGTAACGAACAATCGGCTGATACAGGCTATCTCAGTAGATTCAATTTCAGAGGAAGACATTGATAGCAAAAGACAGCAAGCTGCCGAAAACATAACGGCTGAACAAAAGAAATGGAAAATACGATTTGACGCTAAGCATAAGCAACCGACGAAGTACAAAGTAAATAGCTTAGTTCTAGTAAGCTTTGTACCGACAGCCACAGGAGAGTCACACAAATTAGATCCTGTGTACAAAGGACCATATGTCGTCACGAAGGTCTTGGACAACGATCGTTATGTTGTAGAAGATTTGCCAGATCACACCATTACCCAACGACGTTACTGTAATGTGGTATCCAGTGATCATATGAAGCCAATGTGTGCCTTAATTCCAAACTTGGATATCGATGAGAAGGCGTATAGCTATACTGACGATGACGACGTATTGTCAGGAGAGGCCGAATGTCAAGAACGACAGTAAGAGGAGGAAGGGAGTTGCGTTCGAGAAGTGAAAGAGAACAGACGTGTGTGCGGACGAGCACAGAACAATATTGAGTTTATATAATTATCTTAAAAGTTATCTATCTTAGTGAATACCAAATATGTTATAATGAATAAAGACATACATATAATTTAAACCCTGACAAACTATAAAAACTTTCTAATATAAATTCCAATAAGGTTATTTGGCTTATTTATTCTTTCCATCTTTGATCAATGATCAATGATAATATTAATTGTTGAACTTATGACGTTATTAAGACGCAATCTCTCTTTTTTTATTTTCAAATATATATTCTGCTTTTATAAGCAGCTAAATTTGTTCGGGTTTCCTATAAGATGACCATAAATATAAATATATCAAATTAAATTCAAACACCACGATTTGTTTATCAACAGTTTTCAAACCACTCAGAAAACCCCTTACAAGTTGCCTTTTACCAGCTTCCTTCCCTGCATCATTTCCTATCAGTAACTGTTGCTTAAGTCACACTTTGAGGAACATTTCACCGTTTAATGATAAATTGCCACTATGCAGAACTGTGGATAAACCAGAGTTTGATGCTGTAAATTATCGAAATCAACCGCAGGAGCCACGCGTCGTTGTCGTTGGGCGAATTGAGCGTTGATTGAAAAAAGTTGTAAATTCTTGTAATGTCAAATAAAAAGTACAATAACAAAAAGAAAAGGAACAGCAACAGCAACAGCAACAACAACGATAAAAGCGTTGACAGTTAAGGGTGCGTTGAGCAATTGATAAATTTAATGGCGTTACGCATGTCAAACTCGCAAAAAATCCTTCAGAGTGTCAAATTGGAACCCCTTGCTCACTCCACAGTCGTCTGTCACACCTTGTCCTAAATAAATACAAAAAAAAGGAAGAAAAATGAGCAAAAACTTGGCAACAACATGGAAAACCGACTGCAACAACAACAACAATCGGTAAAAAGGTAATGAGAACAACAAATACGCGTTTCGAACTAATGGAGAGATATGCAAAGTGCCAAAGTGCCAAGTGGCAAGTAGCAAGTGGCAAGTGGCAGGTGACGTAAATAAATTGTGAAAAATACTTAAGAGCTCTATGATAGATGTATTATAACAACAACAACAACAGCAACAACAACTGTTTGCTCCTCTCAAAGTAATCCAAAAGTTTCGAGAAATCTTAGGCTCAGCTTGCTAAAGTTTTTACGGCAACCATTAATTTTGTCCACGAATGCAATTGTTGATGAAATACCTAAAAAAAACTTAACAAAACGGATAATAAATTAATAGATTGGTTTTTATTTTATTTATTTTTGGCTAGGGATTTTGTTAATCTCGGCAGAACCGCTTGCGGTATTCTTGAAATTCGTTGACAAAAAGCTTAAATAATTTTCCATTGTGATCATTAAGTTATAGCACTATAAATACAGTAAAGGCTACTTTAAGAGCACAACAAAAAACGCTGTAAATAATACTACAAATATTTAATATATTAATATATGAATACGTTTCTTCTCGGCGCCCAAAAGATATTAAAACAGTTTCGTTGAGACTCAATTGTTAAAATTAAAATGAATCTTTATCTACTTTAGTTACTTTTAGATTTTTATTATTACCTCATACCTATCGATTTCAGAAGGAACAAATAATATCAGCAACGAAACTTGAAGTAAATTGAAATTGAAATTGATTTATGTTCTACTTAAGTTTATTGAGTCAGGGAAATTACAGTTGCTGTTGTTAACAGCTGAGATATGCAAATTGATGATGATGTTGTCTGTCACAAATTGGCAACATTTGATTTGCCATTTTTGAGATATGTGAGTACTCGTACTCATATTCCGCCAAGTGATATGTAAATGCTCGAGAGGAGGAACTTCAAGAGACGACGATGACACTCACAATTGTCACTTGAGTTGGTTGCATTGAATGCAAATGAATATGAATATGTCCAGAAATACGACGAGAACAAGTAAGAATGCATTTGTGCTTAGTGATGGACTAGTAAATTCCCTGTAAATGGTTAGAGAGTCCCATGGCATTACGTTGAATGTAAATAATAATGAATATGTTCAGCAATATTGTATTGCAAAGTGATGAACACATGTAAATACCCTACAATCAGTTGGAATACATTTGATTTCAGTGCAAATAAATAAGAAAATGATTAGGAATGAATTTATAACAAGATATGAACTATTTTACTAGTGGGATGCCAACACTCCGTTGTGTGAATACAGTACAGGGTATAAAAAGAAGGCAGAGTGCTCTAAAGTTATGAATTGTTTATGCAAGTACTGCAAATATGCCTTTGTCTTAGCCTGCCAGCTTTAATAACTCAAAACGAGTGGGAGTAGGAGTAGGGGAAGGGCAAAAGGCGAAAGGGAAAAGGGAAAAGAGGAGACAGTTTAAACAGGAGGCTGCTCATAAAAATATGATTCATTGTAAACACTCGGACTTGAAGAGACTTCCGCTACGTTGCGTAGCGCATGAAATATTTATAAATTCATTCATGGAACGCTTGCAACAGGATGAGGAGAAGGCGAAGGGGCAGGTGGCATGCGACATGCGGCAGGAATAGCAACAGGAGCAGGAGCAGTGCACTGCATGTGATCACTCATCATCGACAACTTCAAACGAATATGAAACGTGTTGCCACTTTAACTGCCATTTAAATATACAATTTGCAGTGCCAAAGAAAGACATGAAAGGAGCAAACAGAAGGGCGAGGAAAAGAGGGGGATTGCAGTGGCTGTGACATTTATTGGCCACATTATTTCAGAGCCGTCAGTCAACACTTGAGGGATCTACAACTGCAGCTGAGTGTCGTTCTCCCAGCCATCTAAAGATTCCACTTTTATTTTTTTTTTAAATGCTTGATTTCTGCATAAAATCTGAGCCGGGTTAAAGCCAACAACGACAACGACAACGACAACTACGATGCTCAACGGCAATTTATCAATGCTGCCAGCAGCCTACAACTCTCAAAGTTTCTCCCCGTCTACTTCTCTTTCGCCTCCACGTGGCAGGCTATAAAAGTTTTCGACTGGCGCCGCGGGCAGTTGCAGCTGCAACGAGATCCAAAACCCAAAACCAAATCCAAGTGCCACCTTTTGGCCATGCAACACGATGCGGCGCTAACGAGGACAAGCGTTTATGTCAAAATCCAATACGTGATGCATTTAGTGAGTTGATTCTATCTCCCTCTTTCCCAGTTTCTCTCTCTCTCTCTCTCTTTCTCTCATTTTGCCCAGGGACCAGTAAAGATGTTGGCACTCCCTTCCCTCCATTCATCCCTTTCTACTGGTTTGGCTGTGCATATTTAAAATGCATTTCGCTGCAAGTCAACGACAGGATTTACACGTTACGCCATTCTTGGTCTAATTGGATGCCTTCAGCTCATCCATTCTACGTTGGCCTTGTCGCACCTTTGAGCCAAATGCAACTTAAGTGCTTTGCAATGGTTTCTTCTACTTATCAAAAACCCTTAAAACTTTAACAGAATAACTTATTAAAGCTAAGCTCCCAAATGCTTCTCGTATGCATTCACATTAATTGAACTCAATTTAAGATGATGTGGACAGTCTGAGGAAGTGCTCTTATCCAGGAGTTCCTCAAGGATTATAGTTGAATTTTAGGTGGCAAAGCCTTTTATGGAGTAGTTAAATGTATATACTACTGATATTTATTCCATATTACTTTTCCCAAAATCGTAGATCTAAGCTTCGACTCTTAAAAGATATAGATTATTCAACAACATGATCAGCTGCTGTCGCTACCTGTATGTTTTGTCGTTTATAAGTATCTTTATACGCTTTAACTTGACCATATATTGAACATGTTACATATTATTCCGTACTCATATGTTTGACACACAAAATCTTTCCTTTAGGACTTTTGGTGGGATTATTCTGAAATCATTAATAAGTTTACTCTTATGCTTTGTCTATATCTAAGAAATCATTCAATAGTTCAACTTTTCTTCTAAAATTTGGAAGTAAAGATCTACTCCAGTAGATCTACTAATGTCTGTCTGTCTACCCTGTAGTCATAACTTATAATCAATTATTCCTTAAACTTCCTTCCCTATACTCTAGATCTCGATGGAAAGTTGTTGGCCAAATTGTAGGCATCTGCATTCAATACTTTTAATCAGCAGTCGAGTAGATATGTAATCTGGTCTCGGCTGTCCCTCTCGATCTTTCTAAATCGTAAGTCAATATATCTAAACCTTATAAGCTAGAGGTGAAGCAGACAGATGCAAAGTAATTGTCCTTATACATTCTGTATCAACATCAACAGTCGAGAAAGTCTAGATCAGTCTGTATGTCAGCTTTTATATAAAGATACTCTAGATCTCGTGATATTTCCGACCCATCTGATAATGTGTGCTTGCTTGTATCTCTGGTTGTCCCTCTATTATCTCCTCCTCCTGTATCTGTCTGCTTTCTTCTCTTTGACAAAAAGCTAAACAAGTCGCATTTATTAGCGCATAAATTTACAGAGTTGGCCATATAAATAATATGACTCGCCTTGTTGCCAAATATCGCTTATCACATTTATCATGTGCACACGGCGCGGCGCTTTTACATGTTCTTATTGTTGTTGTTGATTCTTTTTTCTTGTGTATTGAAATAGGGAAGGTGGAGGGGGGGGGGGCAGAAAAAAAGTATTTACGATAGGGCAATTTGCATAATGTGCAAATCATAATACGAACTTCCTGCGCCTGTGTATGGGGCATAAATATTGCAACATTTGTAACAGACATCGCCCCAGTCGGAGATAAGTTATCAGCGGCTGAAGTGCACACACGGGGCACACTTGGATTCGATGTGGCATGCGGCATGTGAGTGTTGAATGTGGCTGGCAAAGTTTGTGCCAAAGCTCGACGACACACGGCCCTCAAGGGGGAGGCTTTTGTTCGGTGTACATAATAGTTGCAGCTTTAAATAGTCCCAGATATCTACAAGCTAACAAATGTAAATTTGAATACCCTGTACCCAAGATAAAATATAGAATCGTATGACAAAAGCCTCACTAAACGTAGGTATTTGTCTTGCTGACTAGCACTGGAGACTTGGCTTTCTTTATGTTAAGTGTGTGCTATCAAATCTATACACAAAATATACTTTATATAGTATAGTCTATAATCAATACATTCATAAACGATCTACAATTGAGAGATACAGTAATCTAAAAGTATACTTCTATCTATAGGGTATACGCTAGTCTTCTACTCATAGCATTTGTGGTGCGTTGGTGAATTTCAATTCACAAGTTTCAAGCATGTAACAAGTGCTGCAAGTTGTTGCATTGTTGAAGGTAGTGTTCAACGTTGGCAAAATGTGGCTATGACAAATTTTGGAAAGGCAAAAAATCAGCGAGAAACTAATTCTACAACTTTTGCTCATATCGAAGTGTTATTACTCTGTTCTTTCCACTATTAAAGTGATTCGTTAAGTTACTTCTACAGGCGTTTCTGGCTACTCATTACTTTCAAGATCTTAGAAAAACTCTGCTTTAATAAATCTAAATTCTACAATTCCAACTCAACCCGAATGAATAATAATTCTTATCCGTGTCACTGCTTTCCAATATTCGTTAGTTTGCCAAACTAAGTTCTGCAACTCTAAGACAGAAGTATCGACACTCATCGTTTACTATTGAATTGAACTGTTAACATTGCTTAACACTCGTTACTTTGTGAATACTTTTTCAAGCTACCCAGAAAAGTCATGTACCCCCTAGTTCAAGTGTATTTCAATGCAAATCCGAACATCGTCTACACTTTTGCCATGCCATTTGTCACATGTGGCAGACAAAGCTATAGAAAACATTTGTCTAAAGCTTTAAGTGAAATCTCTAAGCGTTTTGAGCTCTGTTCCGGTGAGAACTACCACGTAACAGCACCACATCAATTCCAAACCAATAACTCAAAAACAAGAACCCAACAAACCAACAAACAATTCAACAATCATGTGGCTGCATTTCAGCTAACAACATTTCTTATTTTCCATTTTTTTTCTTATTTTTTTTACTCTACCATTTACGTTGCTTTTTGCCTTTTGCAATTTCATTTCCCAGAATTCCATTTACACTCTGGCGCTTTGTTCCAACCCGATCCCGTATCCCTAGCTCTCCACCCAAGGGGGCCAGCGATGTCACGATGACGTTTGCCCGAATTGGCAGTGATAAATGTAGCGCCAAGGCAGCTTCAACTTCAGCTTCAGCTCTAGATTTAGCTGCTGCTTCATGTTTGGCACTGCAAATCCAAAAAGTGTTTGCTATTTATGCACAGGTATGAAAATTGTATAATAGTAAAGTCTGCTGAACTATGAGATGCTCAGTAGAACACAACAATCTATTATTCTTTGGCTGCAACTAAACTCCTACATTTTTCTTTTCAGCTGCAACTGAACTTCAATCTCTTCTTAAGCAGATCTGCTCTAGTTACACCTAACTAAACTGATTCTTCTTTTCTGGATGAATTCCTTTTTTTTCAGCTGAGCTTCTTTTACAGCTTCATCTGCTGTAGTTGAGTTAGTTTAGAGAAGAGTATAACTCAAAGGAAAGTTTATTGACAAGCAAACTTAGATTATCTTTAAATTATCTTTTTATTACTTTATAAACAAAATTACCTAAGATTTACAATTTTTAATTAACAAAAATATATAGAATTTTACTTTAAGTCAATAAAGGAAAGTAATTATCTGAAGAGTTATATACTAGCATTAACCCAAGTAATTCCTTAACTGAGTGTAGCCTCTACTAAATAAGTCTAAAATAATACAAGATGAATCTGAAGATTTGTTTTAAGTTTAAGTTTAAGTATATTCCAGTTATAGTTTGAAATTAAGGCACTCTGTATTTTTGGCTATAGTACAGGGTACTTCCAAATAGCATTCAAGAAGCAAAGCGAACAGTTCCAGCTCGCTTGACAAACTACTCAACTTGGCGATGTTGTTGTGATGACTGCTGCAGGCTTCATGGGTTTTTTACGAGTATATATGAAATGCCAATGTGAATGCCACAGACTGGATGCATGGATGTCTGGTCTGGTATGGCAAGGCTATGAATATATGTGGTGTGGCAAGTTCAAGGCAACCCTCTCATGCGTCTTGCTGTGAAAAGTCAGAGAACTTAACACACTCCCAGTATATAGAATACGACAACGGATACAACAAGAGCCTGCGGGCATTTAAAACGCTATTGAAATTCAGCTACAGCGTTGCTAATTTGTATTTTAAAATATGCGCAATTATAACAACAACAACAGCAACTACAACAATGGACGCAGTGGTGTGTAGTCTTCATGTTTAATAGGCCGAAAAGGGTGCAGCCGGATGAGGGCGATGTCATAACAGCGGGCAGGAACGCTACCCTTAAGTGCAGTGAAGAACGCGTGCCAATCCCAACCCCAACCCCAACCATCCCCCATTCTCTAGACTTTACATTTATGAAAAATCATTAAAATTATTACATTTGGCTTGCTGACACCTCGCCAGGGCACAATTCATGACATTTGTGCGGGGATTAGCCCAACAACTGTCACACATTCTGGACTCGAATTACCATGATTAGAGAAACCCAACTGCCTTCCATTCTAAACATTTGGCTTTGGGATTATGCGCAGTTATTCAGACTTAAGACCAGTTTCGACAGGCAACTCAAGACACCTGCAGACCTCCTAACGACAACCTCTAATGGCAAATTCTTACAAATTCTTAGGCATTATGCAAATATTTGCGCCTTTTAATGACACGCTGTCCGTTTAACAATCTGCTCCAGCTGAAAACGAAGGTGTTTCTTTACCTTGATTAAAAAACAAAAAAAATATGTTGTATATAAAAGATGTTTGCGGTGCTTTAGCTATTAAGGGCCTAGGCCAAGGGCGAAGTCTGAAGCCATTGAAATTGAGCATAGGCTGAGGCAAGAGGCAGCTGATGGTGGGAGTAGTGCTTTCTTAGAGCTGTCTATTCATAATTGTAAAGATTATTACAGCTTTTGAAGATAGGTTTGTATTTTTACCAAATTTTAAATGCTGTGTTTGTTAAAAAAGGGCACAAGGTATAAAAATATTTGTGTAAATTAATAAATTCGAGGGAAGGCTGTAACTCCAACATAGATATAAATAGGTATGTTCTTGATCAGTTGATAATTTCAATTTAAATTAGTCCTGTCCATCTGTGTATCGGAGACTATCAATTGCTCATAACAAAATGTTGTACTTAAGTTAAAGTGGACTGGGTTTACTTTTAATTTAAGCTGCCTTGCTCTCTTAATAAATAAATTTGCATATACTTTAATATGCTCTCTATGATAAAGAATTTTATTCACATACAAGATATTCAGTGCGTAAATGTTTGTTTATTAGAATGTGTGTAGGATATTCTCCATTTGCTTGTATATTTGTTGTACCTCATTGTAATATATTCATTATTTCGATTATAGAATTTATCCTCCACAAATATTTAGAATAAAATCAAACTTGACATGAATATTCCAAGTTTAGGCAATTAATCTGCATACGGCGTGGGTAAACATTCCAATTTAAGTTATTCTTCTTCATAAAGTCACTCCCTAGGGAGAGGATTGGGCCACTTGAAACGTTGTACGTTAGCCAATTAAGTAGGCAGCTAGACGAATCAAAGAGCCGCTGACAAAGCAAATGGAAAATACCTAAAATCCGTTCGGCGCCAGCTTGTTGCCTTGATGTGGCATTGTTTATTGAAATGTTCGTAGATCGCGTCTCATTCCATGGGGAATGGGAATGGGAATCTGAATGAAATTGCGCGGAAGCACTTGCAGGCACAGTTTATTGGCTTCATTGTGCAACCCTTTTGAAAATATTCCTTCGTATTTTTTATAAATTTTTTTCTACTTCTTTTTTTTGTGTTTGTGATTAGCTCGGGGCGTGCCCAGGCTAAATGCGAAATACATGAGAACTGAACAAACTGAGCATGGTCCAAGAGATCCATTCAAGCGGCAATAATTTGTTCGCTTTGCATTGTTTAAATTTTACAAATTTATTGCATTATGCATTCATTACTCGTATTCGATTCGATTCATTCGCAAATATTACTCTGGCCCCTTTTGATATCAACTCGGCAAATGTGCGTGTCTGCAGAGCATTAAAACGGCGAGCGTTTTCCAAATTGGCCGGGCTCCAGCGCCACTGGCTGCCCATCAAGATCGTTTCGCTTTCGTTAACCCGATCCCAACTCCTGCCCCCTCTCCCTTCCTCTGGGACCACTCCAATGGATGAGATGCCAACTGCGACTGCGACTGCGACTGGGACTGTGTGTGAGCTTTAATGATCGTCGAGTTGATGATTTTTTCAGAAGAGATAAACACGACCACCGAAATTGTCAGACTTCGTGTAATATGCATAAATATGTATTGACTATACCCTGTAAAGTCTCTTGAATTATGGGGAATATTTATATTAAATTTTTATGATTGGAAAAACAATCAGCACTTGAAGGGCAATCTGACTTATAGGATTTCATTACTTGACTACAGCTATAAGTCGTAGTAAATATTTGTTAACAGGTTCAAACATAGATGACCCGTTGTATGAGTTTTCATGATAAGTAGTAAAAGTTCAATCTTCAATTGAATATTAAATTTTCAAGAATGTACTTTTAAATGTAATTTTGTAATGGAAATGTTATAGATTTTTGTTGCGTTTTCATAACAATTACTGCAATTAGAGTAATTTGGATTTCTTTATTATAGCCTTCAGTTTAATACATAACAATTTACCTAGAAATATAATAGTTAAAGTTTTTATGCCATTGCCTAAGTTTTCATATTAAATATTCCACACAGTAAAGATATTAATCCATTAATTCAAAATCATATACATTCAGTACAATTTTTATATTAAAGTCTCCTAAAATGTTGTTAAAATTCTTAAATTTAAAATCAGGTATATCTCTTTTATAGGGTATCTCATTATCAATTTAAATGTCGTCTGTAGACTTCGAGTAGTATTTTGATGGCCCTTCGGTTTACTTTGTTCGCTTTGCAGATGATGCCATAAATGTCATTTATTTATGTACTTGTAGTTGATTAATTACTTGGACAATCTTTAAAGACACTGAGACTGCCATGCGAGCTGTTGGCTAGTTGGGGAAATCAATCAATCAACTATGGCATATGAAAAGATCAAAGTGAAAAAGGTATAAGAGATGGGGCAGCACTTCAAGGGAATTGAGAAAATGTTCTAATTAAAGTGGTGCAAACAAATCTTGACTTGGAGGACGATCAATGGAGCATTGGTCTGTTCAATGTTGACTCAGGTTCAGGACATTTTGCAGCTTGAACGGTTTTTCCGCTGGAAAAGCAATGGAAAGGAAAACGTGACAAAGACCGGAGACAGGAGACAGGAGACAGAGGACAAGTCGACTAAGTGACAGCGTGAATAAATTTGTCATTAGTAAATGTCAAAGATAAAAGTGAGCCTGGAGTTGCAGCTGCCATACAACTTGCAACTGGCAGTTTGTCAGACAGATCTGTGTTCGGCCTAGTGGCAAGGAATGCACTTGCCGCTTGCTACTTGCCCCCCAATACAGCAGCAAAAACAATCTATATGATACTGTCCATATGTTGCTTATTTGCAAAAAAGACAATTTGCATATGCCGCCAGTTGGATGGCAATCATTTGGTGTGCTAATTATGAAACTTAATGTGGCATTCAAGGCGAACACTGCCACGTCTCGCAACTCATGTGGCACTCTTGGACTCGAGTGGCAAATGCCGCGTGCAACACAATTAACCATGAAATTGAAAATGCCGCCGACGACGACGATTTAAAGTCGCCAACATATATGCAAAGCAGGCAGCTGAGTCAGGTCTCATTTACTCATCCTCATCCTCATTCTAATTCTCATCCCAATCCTCACTCACGTCCTGCGCCCATTTGTTCCACTTCTGTGGCCAGGCAGGCGCAAGGAAGTGCCAGAGCGTGCGCGTGCCCCAAACTGATGTTGCCCCTAGGGGGCAGGCGACACCAAAAATCGCTCTATTACCCGAGGCACATACCCTTACCCGGTCTGAGGCCGATGCCGATGCCGAGGCGAGTTCAAACGTTACGCTCTTGCGCCCGAAACAAAAACCCCATGACATGGCATTAGCCATGCCACTTGGCGGTTCTTTAGTTTGTGACCACAGAAATATCAACCCGGCTTTTTCCCATACTGCAACCACATTTTAGAACGTTTACTTCCTCTTGTCGATGAGTTCAATGAGCTCTGTTTTCCAGCTTTAGCTGCATTTCCTGTAGCAATGGTATCAACAAAATATATCTTAATTGAGTCTTTCAATATTGCAGATATCTTTTCGTTTTTAAGATTAATCTGTAATTTTAAATATTACTTAAATACTAAATTGTACACTTTGTTAATTTAAATTTGTCAACTGTTCAAGTGAATTAATTGAATTCAATGATTATTATAATTTATTTAATTTACGTGAGTATCCAAATATTCATAGTTGAGTCAGTCAACAGTTTTGGAAGCCTATCCCATCTCAAAATCTACATTTATATGTCTTAAAAATATTTCTCAAATCTAGGAGATGGAGTCGAAATTAGTTTAGTCTTCAGTAAATATATTGTCACTTTTGAATCTAATCGTATAATCCGGTTCATAATATAATTATTAATTCTTTTTTTTAATATAATTTTTTTTTACTAGGGATTCATTTATCTTTTATTGTAAATCTTAATTTCTCTAAATATTCTATATATTTAACATATCTATTGTGTCGTCTTCTTTTTAAAAACTCTGTATTTATAGTCATTACTTTTAGTTACACACTAAGGAAATTTAAATTGTCAAAGAACAAATAAACATATTGAAAGTAGTTAAGTTTTTCGCAATCATTTATTTTCAATCATTTGCTGCTTTTATTTTCTCTACAAAGTAGTTTGTCGCGTAATATAAATAAAATGTAATGGAAATCTATTTGTATTAAATGCTTTATCTGAAATAGTATGCACAGAGTATTTAATATGTGTTATTTTACTATCAGGTTTTTTCAGAAATTTAATTGAACCAGCTACAAGTGACTGTAGTTATAACAAATGAAATCATTTCATATTTCTAGCTCTCCTTATTGTTGTAATTTTGCTGCTGATAATGTTGTTGCCGTTCTCGTTGTTGTTGTGCCTGTTGCTGTTGTTGCTCCCCGAAGAGCCATTAAGTTGTGGCTTTGACTTTGGGACTATTCAAGGCCGCAGACAGCTGCCAGACAACTGATATGTGCACATGAGTACATGCGAATACAGATGTGAAAATGTGAATACTTATGTGACTGTGAATGTGAATGCCAAAGCCCAAATCCATTCAGATACCGATTCGGCGCCACAAAGGATGCAGCTCTATGGCAGCCAGACAGACATGAAGTCCAACTGTAACCCCAATGTGGAAAAGCTGGGGGGAAATCTGATGATGGGCGAGAGATGACGAACTGAGCTGGCATATGAAACGCTTATGTCGTGTCTAACACTGTGCAGCAAATTAAAGACCATTAATAAAGAAAATATGTGATGAACTGATTTAATAGTACATTCATTTATTATTAAAATATCTTTTAAAAAATGCATAAAATATTATTCGCTGAAATTGTCGTTGTGCTTTGTTTGCTAGTGTAATCAAGGGACATGAATTGTTGCATTGAATTCAATTATAAAACATATTAAAGACAAAGGCAGCGACTGTCTGGAAATCTGTGCATATCCTTTGTGCATTAAATTTGCTGAAAATTGGTTAGTCGTGTCGCCGGCTAGATAAACTTGCCCCTCTCTATGCAAATACTCAAGGGATAAACGTTGAATGCAGGCACGGTCCAGGGGGACTGAGGGGGGAGGCTAACAGGTTGTCGTTTTGTCCTGGCGCTGAGCACTTTGTGAAAGTGATTTCATCTTTTTACCGGCAGGAGCTGTGCTCTCTGGGATTTGGGGAATACATTTGGAGAACTCACGACTCCCGACTCAGGAACACAGTCGCATTAACTCTTCACCTTTTTATAAAAAAAACAACAACTGAACGCATTAGAACTTTCGACTTTGATCCAACTAAACACGATTCCAAGTCCGAGTGGATCCTTTGTGGGTACTCGTATTCCAAGTGCCGCAGCACATTCCACGAATTTCGAGTGTTTCGAGTACGTGTTCCGCTTAGGAATTCGTTGACATATTGCCCACAGACGGGCAAGCATATTAATATGACCAAAGTCTCGTCGGGGAGGAGAAATGTTCTTGAGGAAATGTTAATCAAGCGGTCAGTGTGGAATACGGAACAACACTCAACTTTCTGTTGCCGCCAGTCAAAAAGAAAAGGCGTGGGAGATTTTCTGTTTTTCCCTTTTTTTCCTATTGTTTTTCTGACTCCTGATGTTTACACTCTCGTCGCACGTATTCAGACTATTAATGCCATTTGCAGTTGTTTTTCCCTTTCCCCACTCCACCTTCTTCTTTTTTCCTTAAAGCTGGCCTAAAAACGGAAGTTTTCCAGTCAACTTTTGTCGTTTGTTTCGGGCATGTCAGGTAGACAGGTAAAATGTGGTAATGAAGAAAATGAATTGCCTGCGGCTAACTTACTCGTAAGTGTTGGCTGAATATTTTAGAATGTTAATTGTCTTCATTAACAAAGCGAACAAATTTTATTCTACCAAAGAAAATCCACTTAAATTAAGAGCATTCTGATAATGTACTCAAAATGTAGGCGGTGTTTATTTATTTCACATTACATATTATCCAAAAATGGAATAGAAATAAGGCTACTTTTCTAAAAATATTAGAAGAACACTTAATTTATTGGGAAGTTCGAATTAAATTGATCATATATGAATATTAAATATTGAAATATTTGTATTTCCGTAAAAATATAAAATTATGTGAAAAATCTATATATCTATACTTCTAAATTACTATTAAAATTACAATAAAGATTTGTTGAACATCATTAAAGTTTTCCTAATAATTGTATCAATTTATACAAAAATTCAACGACAAATTTAAACGCTTAAATTCGTTGAACTACATTTTATTGTTACAAACTATGAAAAGTACGATAAATACAGTGATGACGAACTCTTTGATATTGTTTTTGTTTATTTGTCATGTTGATTAAATGCCTCAAATGAATTTTATATTCAGCAGCATCCGCATCCATGAGGCAATTTCCGTTCTATTAACTTAAATTGGGTTCAGTCCACGCCCCATTTTTTTTGCTGTTGCTGGGCGAAAGTGAGTGAAAGTGAATCTGGCTGTGAATCAAGTGGATGTCACTCGATGTCGGAACTGGAATACGGGGGACTGTTAAACCCTTTTAACGTCAATTAATCACAAATTAAACTGTCGTCCCAACACACACACACATACACACACACACACACACATGTGGAATATCATCATAAAAACAAGCCAGGCTATTAAGGCTAAATAGGTAATAAATTTGTCGCTGTCTAGTGCAAGGATATATGCGAAAACATGACAGGTTTTTGCATGCACGATGTCCGTCTAGACATGAGAGTTTGCCAGAAGTGAAAGGGCGAGTGGGAGGGCAAAAAAGGGGAGTGGCAGGGCGAGATTACTTGTCACCCGCACGCCCGAACAAATCAAGTGGCAAATATGAAATGCTATAAACAATTAACGACAAGGCCCAACCATGACCCAGTTTGGTTCGTCCAGCGGAAACGGAACAGATTGCCGCATATTCCCAAGACGGAAGACGGCGAATTACCCCGGCCCACCCTTCATCATCTCCCAGGCAGGAGCGGCAGCTGTGCCTTAACCTCCCCCCGGAAGAGTAACGAGTGCAGGGCTGAAATCAAAGTAATGCAATAAGAAATGGCAAAAAAAAGTCAAGAGGGAGAGAGAGTGAAAAAGCTCTTGGAACGGAAATGCTGATTGAAATCGTTTCGGCGTGAAATCAATCATCGCACAACGATGTCGACAAATACACATGCATACTCGCAGTCGTAAATACATGCCCCATGCCCCAGGATGCAGTAACTTTCATTAAGAGTCCTTAATGCGATTTGCAGCGCTGACGTTGACGCTGATGCTGATGTTGATGTCTTTGGCGTCAACTTTTTACTACGCAACACTCCATGCTGTCTAAATAAGACAAATGCCTTGGCGTTACATGGAGAGAGATAGAAGGACAGAGAGAGAGAGAGAGAGAAATAGACGAAACAGAGAACAAATGAGTATAACTAATGAGCACTAGTGTAGTGATTCTCTATCTTTCAGGTATTTCATTTATCAAACTGAGCTTAACATTATCAACAAATCTGCAATCTAAATTTAGTTACAGATTTGCATGAGTGTGAGGAATAATATGGGCATTTCCACCAAAAGGTCCACCGAGACCAAAACATTCAAAGTGTTTAAAAACAACTTGTTTCATTACAAAAAAGGGTGTTTATTTGATATTTTGAAAGGAAAGCAATGTATTTTAACTAATGTAAGAAAATTTCGTCTTTATTCATAACCCATCTCGAAATATTGGGATACAATGTCGAACAAGTGGAATTTTTCTCATTTAGGCATTTCTAGTGTACATTTTGTTTTGATACAAATTCTTAGAATAAGTTGTTATGCATTGTCTTATGGTACTCCAAATTTTTGGAAAGGTACAAAGAGTTAAAAAATAATGTATAAGAAAGTATGCGATTGTAAGTTACGATAATTTCGGCATTGCAATATCGCTTATTTCGGTGTCACGTGCGACATGTCACGTGCGACAGTGCTTAAAATTTAATTTAAAAAAAAAACTATAAATAATTTTTGGGTAAAATTACTATCAGTTTTAAGAGGCATCTATGCACAACCTTTTGAAATTATTTACGTTAAAATATTGCTTCAGACTTCGCTGAAATCGGCGTTTAAATTGTTAGCGACGAAAACCACTTCCCTTGGTTTTTTGCAATTATCTTAAAAACGAAAGCCTCTCTAAAATCAACCTTAGCATCCATTGTAAGGCTAATTAAGAGCTATATATTGAATCAGTTGACAAAACAAAGATCTATTTTATTTTGGCTTTTTATTCACTTTTAATGTGTACGATGGTCACGTTCGACATCATGGAAATGCCCATATGGAATATGGGATAAAAGGATGTCAAAAAGAATTTATATATTTATATATATTAATATTATAAATATATAAATTCAATTGAGAATAAACTAAGCTTGCTCACATTCTCTTTCTCTCTACTTTTCTTACTTTCTATCTTTTTCTATTTATTTATTTAATGATGTTTTTTCTATCTACATCTTTTAGGTCACAATTTCCACTTCTACTTAATTAAATTAGATAATTTATTTTATAGAAATTACATATATTATTTAAAACATCAAATGAATGTTCAATCTCAACTGACTTGTCGCAACATCTCTTCCTCCATTTATCTCGCTCTTCATTGATATCTTACTCAACATTCCTAATTTTAAATAACCATCGATAGCTCAATCTCATTTTGCATTTTCATGTTGCATGTCTTTTCCCATTCTCCTGATTTTCCCCATTTTTTCTGCTGTTGTTTGCTGTTGCCATTTTCGAAATCGAATCGAATTAACGGTGCAGCCTTTTTGCTGTAGTCGTAAAACAACAGCCGGCAATAGAAATATTGTAAACACAGCTCTGTATCGTTGGGTACGTAAATGTTTCCCTGCATGTTCCACATACTTTAACCCTCCGATGGTCGCTGGGCTTTAATTGCTCACAACGATGCTGGTGCTTTAAATGAATATAAGAATTGTATTTGTAAGATCGAATTCATTGTCTATATCTGAAAGTGGAATACGTTTATTAGGCTATATATCTTTTAGTTACTTTCATGACTATCGTGAACTATTCAAGTTTTGAGTAGATCTCATTTAAATTTTAGGTAATGCTTAAATACATTTATCAATTAAATACTATGAGTCTCAATATTTAATATTTCTCTTGTGTGTACAGTAGCTTGAACTTGCTAGTTCCCTATTCATTATTATTATTTCCTTTAATTTTCTCAAATAAATAAATCACATTTATCAGTTGAATAAATTGCTTTGACAACATTATTTATATTATTAAGTTGCCTTCTTTAGGTTCAGTTGCTAAAACTGTATCAATTGAATAACATACATTGGCAGGGGTAAATTTAATTTTCCTATGAAAATTGCAAGTGTAGAATTTTCCTACACTGATAAAAAAACCCAGATTCTAAAATCAAGAATTCTGGTCTTAAATATTGTGTTCTTAAAATAAGACCAATTTAAGACAAAAATACTAAATCCAAGAATATTAATCTAAAAAATTAAAAATTCTTAATGCAAGAATAAAAATCTTAAATTTTGTATTAAATGTACATGTATAAATATTTTTATTTATTTTCCTATATTTATATTACATGAGAAGACAAGTATTTAACAAGCTCCTTAATTTCTGCAACCCAGCGGCTGCTAAAATCTTGAAAAGTGTTGCATAATCGCATTATATGCATGTATGTATTTATATGTATGTATGCACATATAATGCCTTACAAATTATTGTCTTTCCTTATTTCTCTCTTCATACGTCAAAACTTGCAACGGTAATTGCTTATTATTGGAGACGAACGCAAGGCGAAGTTCTGTGTCACGATCAATCACGACTGTGATCGAAATTGACTTCTTGCGTTCAATCTCTTTACCACATGATTTAGAGTTCGTGTCACGACAAAACAAAAAGGCATGCGCACACCACTACTATACATATTTGTTTTTATAGCCTGTGCCCATTAAAAATGGGCAAAAAAGGCTATAATGAATTTGTGTGAATGTATGTAACAGGCATAAGGAAGCATCTCCGACCATATAAAGTATATATATTCTTAATCAGTATCAATAGTCGAGTCGATTGACACCTGTCCGTCTGACTGTCCGTCTGTCCGTCTGTCCGTCCGTCTGTCCGTCTGTCCGTCCGTCTGTATGAACGCGTGGATCTCAGCAACTATAAGAGCTAGAGACTTCAAATTTGGAATGTAGGCTCATGAATACCATACGCAGATCAAGTTTATTTTCAATTTTCGATATCATGTCCCGTTGGTTTTAAAATTAGAAAAATCACCATAACATAAGCAATGTTAAAGCTAGAGACTTGAGATTTGGCACACATGATAAAAAGCTTGGGCTTAATGTTTCCTGAAAATTTCATCACGATAACACGCCCCCTTCGCCCATAACTCGAAAAAGCTGATAACAAGATCAGTTTTATAGCTAGAGACTTAAGATTTAGCACACATGGTAAGTATCCTACTCTCAATGTGTGCTACAAATTTCAGTATGATCGGATATAGGACTCAGAAGTTATTCAAGAATCAAATTTGTGCAGCGCAGCAGATGCGTCGCAGCGCAGTAGCAGCGCAGTCGGCGCCGATATAATGAACGAAAAGACGCGTTTGTTCATGTATGTTTGATTTGCCTTTCGTCTGCTGTGGCGCTAAACATAAACAATCAACAGTTGCAGTCTAGTGTTGCCAGACTATCGCAAGCTGCCTACTCTCGATGCAAGCAAAATCGACTTCAAGCGATATATTTTAATCCGATTATAATGAAAATACTTTTGTTTGAAGACCTGCACAGGCTATCCTACTGTCGCGCCCGCTCGACTGATCGGCTTGTTGTTTTTCCCATTTCGTTTTGTGCGTTGTGCGGAATATTGGCGCCAATAACGAAAAGAAGTTTCTTAGAACATGCAATAGAACGTAATATTTCGTGGTCGGCGGCAATTGTGTCATTTGTAGTGCGATCGTCAACGTAAAAGTGTCGAAATGGAAGACGAAAATAATAAAATCGTGGCATTGCTTCAAGGATTTGGAATGGAGGACATATTGCAGTATTTAAAAGGTGAGTAATAATAATAAATATATATTGGGTGTGCAAATAAATAAAAAGCGCATCCATACATATGTACACACATCCATAGTATGTACATGTACGTACTTTTTCGGCTTTATTTTTTTGTGTTGCTTCTCTTCTGCAAATTTCTGCATGAATATCTCTACATAAACATATCAGAGTATACATATGAATTATAAGAGATCATTTTAAGTTTTAAAGTGAAGTGAAAATAATTTAATCCACATTTGTACAAACATATGTACATGTGTACATACTACATTCCCATAAATATACATAAGTGCATTAGCAAATACATACATACATATGTATGTGTGTACACATACTTTTTCGGCGTTCGATTTTTGTGCTGTTTCTTCTGGAAATGTCTACATGCATGTATGTATGTATGTAAATATGAATGTGTTTGCGAATAATTCGGATTAATTATATTAATATATCATACTAAATTTTTGAGTGAAGTGAATATAATTTGAGCACATACATACATATTTATGTATTAGTGCATATGTATATACATATGTATGTATGTGTGCTATGTCGGTAGCGTTGCTTTGCTTTATTTTTTTGCTGCTTGAGCCAGTTGCATACATACATATGTACATATATACATACATATGTGTGCGAAGTACGTTAAGCAATTGTTTTGACAACAAACTTTGATTTTTATAATTATTTAATTAAACTGCTTATTTTTTTTTATTTATAACATGTTTTTAATTTTGCAATTAAATTAAGTGAGTTTTGGATTTCGTGAAAGCAATTCTGAATTTTTGCCGATTATTATTAAACTATTCAATTATTAACTAGTAAATAATCAATAATTTTATCAATCAATAGATGCCAAGATAACCTATGAAAGCTTGAAATATTGTGACAAGGAGGACTTGCGTGAAGCAATACCACCATTGGGTCTCCGAATCGAGTTTCGAGGAAAATTATTTCGCTGGCGAAAAACTGAGGTAAGTTTAAATAAATACATAATAGTTTGTCTTATTTGTTAAGAGTTATATGAGTTACTAATTTTGATCTCATTTGTTTCAGTTTGGAATAGATGATGACACGTTGTCAGCTCCTTCAAGGGTAGCTGATTGGATTATTCATAAGTGCCCTTCCTCAGTATCGGAGAAATCCGACAGCTCAAACTATTATCTGCAAAATCTGACTAATGTTCTTTGCAAAGAACAATTTGCTGAAGCCAAGTCAACATAAAATAAAGGTAAAAATATTTAAAACTTTAGACATAGATGTAGATTTTAGCTTAATACCCTAAAATATCTAATATGACCTAACTTATTTTAATATGCTGCAAATTTATCGCAATAGTATCTGTCTAACTCTACAAGAATATTTTAGCATTTTTATTTCTATTTTTTAATAAATATTTGTTTTTTCTTCAATAGATGCAGAAGACTATTTATTTACCATTCTGCTCAATGGTGTGCTACCTTCTAGTGCTCCATTCAAGCAAATCATGGATGGAAAAAAACGCAAGAAGGCAACTTTAATAGAAGCGCAGGAATGCTTAACCCTTCGGCTAATTAATATAAGTGATTATAAGAATAAATTAACAATAGTAATTAATAAGTCGTATGTCGCTGGTACGACCGTGCAGCCCTTCATCATTGTTGGAGGGATCACTGAGACAGATCTAAAAAATTTTTATATTTATTTTGACAAGAACTTAATTAAACTTTCATATTTTCTTAATTGTTTAGATATATGCTTTAAATTGTTTCAAGTTCTTAAACTTAATTATCCATTAGCTTGTCGTGATTCTTGGCTTTTCATTCAACAATACTTTTATAGCATAAATACTACTAAATGTTAACTAAAAAACATCTTAAGATATGTATTATACGATTTGTACGAATGAACCTAAATTTAATTTTGAAAAATTAGACCGAACAGTATTTTGAATAATTAAACTTTAAGTTTAAGCTTTAAGTTTGTATAATGAAAATAAATGAACAAGAATAATGTATCTTAAAATATCAAAACTTTTTAATATTATTTTTATATAGGGGTTCTCAAAATCTGAGAACATTTAATTTTAAAAACAGGAATAATTAATCTCAAGATTGTAAGAAGATTTATCTTATTATTATAGTTGTTGTCTATAAAAAAGAATAAATTTTCTTAAAATATTAAGAGATTTTAATCTTGTTTTTAATAGTTGTGGTCTTGGGAATTTAAGATTTTTGGTCTATACCAAGAATATTTATTCTTAAAATTTCAATAACTTTTAATCTTACATCTATATTTTATGTTCTTGAAAATTTAAGAATATTGTTCTACAATAAGAACATTTATTCTTAAAATATTAATAAGCTTTAATCTTACATTTAAACTTTTTGGTCTTAAAAATATAAGATTTGTTTGTTCTAATAATAAGATTTTAATCTTATTTAAAGTGGTCTTGAAATTAAGATGTGTGTTCTATTTTTAAGAATTTTATGTTCTCGACGCATTTTTTAGACGAAAAATCTTAGTTTTGAGAACAAAATCTTAATTTTAGAACATTTTTTTTATCAGTGTACTTGCGTCACTCGCATGATTTGCCTATGGGTTAAATTGCAATTGCAAAATCAACTGCCTCACGAGTTTCAAGTGATTGTAATCAAGCAACGCACTGAAGGGGCGGCTCTTTTATACAGCAGGGGGTCGACAGCCACGCCCCCTCTCCCCCTTAAGCAGCCCTTCCGATAACTATGCGTGTGCATTTTCAACTGTGTGTGTGTGTGTGTGTGTCAGTGGGGTAAAAAGTTCCATGAGGGGGTTTCTCTAAGGCGACTTGCTGACTGCCTGTCCGCAGCCTTCCAAGCGTTTAATTGTGAAAAACCTTTTGAGCAACGTCAGCTTTCTTATTGTTTTTGACATTAAGTAGTTGCCCGGCTTCTGGGCCAAGTATTCATTTCCGCTGGCAGTTTCTTAAGCCACAGTTAGTGCTACGCTTCTCCAATTAGGCATTGCGCATTAACCGAGCAACCAAACGACTCACTGACTGGCTGACTGACTGACTGACTGGCAGACAGACAGGGGAAGGACGGGGCAAGACGGGAATTGAACGGTGGCAGCCGCCAAATAGCGGACATGTACCGCAAATCTTTGATGGATTATGATTTATTGGCCCGTTGATGGCTGGTAACGCATAATTAAAAGCAAAGGCCCTGAATCAGTCGCAGTCTCTGTGTGTGTGTGCATTAATCAATTATCTAGACACTGCAGAAAATATAACCAATATGCTGAGTGTATGTGTGAGTGTATCTTTGTGTGGGCAGCTACAATTAAACAAAAGACACACGCGTTCATGTAAATCACTTTCAACTGGCTTTGCCAAAGGTTTCCAATTTTGTGAGTTTACCTCTCCCAACTCTGCCTCTGATTGATGGCCTTCTGTATCCGCCTTTTGTCTGACTATGCTTTGACTTGCAACAATGCAACGGGGGAAAATGATAACAAAACCGAAAACCAGACCAGTCCATGCAACGGAGTGAAACTCAATTTTCATTAGTTAATTGGCATCGAGTATCCAAAATTGTCAGACAAGCAGACAAACAGACTAAACTGATTTTAATATAATTATACGAACTTTAACACGTTGCAGTCTAAGAGTATTCTCTGTGTAGTATACCTTTATTAGGGAAAGGTATTAAGTAAGCAACATTCGACTTACGATTGACGTATTTATTTGAATATAAATTTTATTATTTTTGAAATTTTTATATTTTACTTAATTTTTATTTATTTATTATGATTTAAATACTGTCTAGTGAAAACATGACGACTTTAGTTTAAGATAAGAAAATGCGTCGCTCGTAAATAATATTTTACTAAATAAATAAACATGATAAGAAAGATTCGTATAATTAACCAAAATGTAGCCCTATTCGTTATATACGAGGCGTGGCATTGTTATACAATTTTCTGGATACATCGACCCCAAGATACTCATCATGTGTGCCACATTTGAAGTGTCTAGCTACAGAACTTCTTCTGTTTACGCTTTTTCTTGATTTGTGGGCGATCTACTTGCAAATATTAGCAGAACTGCTAGATCTAGTTTTAGCTTATAGCTCTTATCATCTCTGAGATCCTTTCATTCATTCGGACGGACACACGGATATAGCTATATCGACATACATAGATATATCTACTGTAAGGGTCGGAAACGCTTCCCCCCTAAGAATATAAAAAGATTAAGATTATATGTATTTTTAAATAAAAATAATCAGAGAATAAGTTTTTGAATAGTTAATCAAAATTGCCAGATTTTTTATCAATCTAAAAAAATCGCGAACCATGATGAATTTCTTTGTTACAGTAACTGCAACTGAATTCCCCTTAGTTAATTGGCATCAAATAACCAAAATCGCAGCTAAAGATCAAGGTTGCAGCATCAGGGGCTTCCCCCAAACGTCCCTGAGAACAACGTGAGCAGCTCGCATGCGAGTCGTAATTAAGCTTTGGCAAACTGGCAACCCCTATGACAAATCTGATTCTCAGATTGCTTGTTGTTAATCTTTTCGTTAAATAAAACCAACAATGAAACACGCAAGATTTCTGTAAGCCGCTTAGTGAAACCCTCAAAGCGTTGCCTCTTCAATTCCCAATCACTGGCAACCGAACGAACTACAATTCCATTTTTATGACAATTGTTTTTACTCAAAAAATAACGTAACTACAGAAATATAAAATCGGCAATTGCCAACGGGAATTTTTTTTTAATTATTATTCTCAGAGGCAATTCGAGGTTTTCTTGGGGAAACATCCACATGTTAAACCCACGACTTGTGGTATATGCAATGTCATTGTCAATGCCGATTACAACAAACAGACATACAGACAGACTGTGTGACAGTTCAAGGGATTACAACTGCGACTTGACCAAGCTCTACAGTTCCTCAGATTCCCGCGCCCAATCCCCGGCACATGTTTGTGTTTAACTCTGGGCAACAAGGGGTCTTAAGCAAATCTCATGCAAACTACTTTGTCTGTCATCAATCATCGTGTACAACATACATCTCTGAAATCTTACGTACATATGTGTACATAAATGGTGTTCCAATGTGCGTTTCATTACTATGTAGTATTATGTGTTTAGCTGAAGACGGTAGCATTTAGTATACAGATATTCTGGGGTTATATGCTTAATATAGATTGATGCTGAAACAATCTTAAGCTGGAAAGATTATAACTAAAAGCCTTGTGTAATATTAAGCTAATTTGCGGAATGATATGATTATGTTACACAAATACATAAAAATGCGGAAGTATTATAATGTGAAACAGCAGGGAATATACGGAAATGAAAAGAGCTATCGAATATTATTGGCAACTTAAACCAGGAAGATATTATCTTCAATTAAAATGTATGGTAAAAACGCGAATTTAACTACGGCAAACTCAGAAAGGAGAATCTATTAATAACGCAAACTAATAGTTTTAGTTTGTATAAAATATACAAATAAAAATACACTCAAATTTAAATAAACGAAATTGTGTTAATAAAGGAGAAACAAAGTGAAAAGTTTGATTTATTTACAAATTTCTTCATATTAAAGCTGTCGATTTTGGCAACCTTATTAATAGTATTCAAGAATTAGTATGTCGGCACAGACCTCGATTATTTCTTATGTAATTATTTTTTATTTAACTCGACTTACACTTTAATGCATTAATTTTTATCCCTTCGCAGAATGCATGTCTCACTTTATACCTTTGGGATAATAATCATCTTAACTCACACTTCTTTTTTGCTTCGGACTTTTGTACCCTGCAACTTTTACGAAAAACTGTTGCAAAATAGAAACCGCATCACGTTTGACTGCGGTTAGAATGTTGCATACTCTGTAGCGTCGTTTATTTTCAATCTTTCTGCTTTGCACCTCGACAGGATTTGACTATGATTTAGCTAATTTGACAGAGTTGAGAATAGATGGAGATATCCAGTTACATTCAAGTGTTGTGGTAGTTTCTACAAGCAGCAGATATCATATAACGAAAAGATTTTATTAACTAACATCAATATGTCAATATACCAGTGCTAATTTCTCTTTATTTAAGTCGTTTCCTTCCTTTACTTTTCTATCTGCTGACAGGTAAGTCAGAAATATGTGTTTTTACAATGAGTTCATTCTCCTCAGCTTGCCAAATCTTGTGTCTAACATCTCTGTACCTGTAATACCCTAAGACAGGGCAAACCCAAAAATATATCTACACACAAGATTCGGTTCCTGTTTTTCCCTTGGTCCTTTGGTCTTTATCAAGCAGCGCATATCAAATAAATGCGGGATTATGTGAATATTTCGCTTAATGAGAATTTCGGACCACACTGCTGCATTTTTTCCTGTATTTTTTTTATTTGGTGGAAGATGCCGAAAATAAAACCGAAACTGACCATGGAGTCGGTGTGTGTGTGCGTGTGTGTGGAGCTGTAAAGTGTGTGCTCTGCCTTCGTATTCTCACCGTATTGACCTGTGTTAAGGCCAGAGTCTGAGGTCTTGGCCCTGTGCATTAAGAGATGCCTATCGGTGACACCTGAAAGAGAAGAAGGTGAAATGCGATCCGATACGATGCGATCCATGGCACTCATCGCCGGCGCACTTTGCTAAAAAAATTATTACTCTACCCCCGGTAGCTGCCGAGTCGGGAACTCTAATATATTTCTTCATCTCATCTCAAACTCAACTCACAGCTGGTATTGAGTTTCGTGCCAGTTTTGTTAGCCGTTGATTTTTACCTGTGTTTTATTTAGTTCTGTATTTCTCTCTGCCTCTCTCTCTCTCTGCCACCATTGCTTCGACATTTATCTTTTCTTTTATTGGACTTAGGTTTTGTCTTCGCTCTGTGTGTGAGAGTGTACTTTGTGGTGTGGTGTCTGTTTCGGTGTTGTCGGTATCTCAATCGCTCTATCTGGCTTATTTTGTTAACTTCCTTTTTCCGTTTCGTGTGGCGTCTTTTGTTGCGCTGCTTTTTACGCTCTATATAGATTGTTTTGTCTTGATATCATGGCATTTATTTATGCTAACGTAATTTATGCTCGCTGACATTCAAATAAATTGAAATAAAATATGTTTGTGCCCAGCCTTAAGTACGATACGATATTATACGATATGTGGCCTTATTTCCATCTGCATTTCCATTCTTCCACATTAACAAGAGTCGTGAAAGTTCCTCGCCTTATCATTATCAAATGTCACATATTCGATCTACAAAATGAGTCCACTAATTGACCGGACAGGACAAGTTATAATATGGACTTGGACTGGGACTTTGACGGGTTCCTTAATTGGGTTTCCGAATGGAATAGATTGATAGTAAGTGTATGCATATATAATGAGTTAGTTACATATATGCATGTTCTGTTAGTTATGAATGTTGATTCTAAATTATATTAAATTAAATGAATTATTTTTGTGCAATATTATGATACCGAAATATACAATTTCACATCTTAAATAATTAAAGAATCCCACCTCTAATTAAGTGCTAAGTGGCATCATTAGTCACGCATAATCAAGGTCGATTTATAACTATATTTTTAGTTTTAATCTTCCTCTTTCTCAGCGTTTATTCTAGGGTTTCCCTCTCCGTAATTAAATTAGAAATCGCCCAAAAACTAAAGTGAGAATTACTCAGCGCAATTATGCAGCTCATTGCCCTTGAGTTATATATGTGTATGTTGGTTATTGAAGCATATGCACATACTAGACCTATAGGTAACATTGCCACAATATGCAGACACATGTGCCCGGAGCACGCACTCTCATGCTCGAACTAAATTCGGGCTCTCAACTATTTATAAATGTCAATTTATTAGACGATTTTCGGGGCTCGTTTCCCTCCAGACACATGTGAGCGGCATGTTTTCGGTCTGTTTCTGTTTCTGACTCCGAGTTCTGAGCTCTGAGCTCTGAGCATGCGCAACCGAGCGACCCGCTCTTATTTCGGGAACTGCCAAACCCATATACATATTTCTAATGCGCTGTCTCGTCAGGTAGCCCAGAAATGAGGTGTGCATGCAATGCATGTGCCCAGATGTGGGCCGCACGGTGCCTTTCCAATACCCTGTAATTAGTGAAATGTGCAAAAAGGGTAGCTTAAGATAATTTGAACTAAAGATAATTGGAAAAGTTAAGAAGTAGTGCAAGTTAAGTGCAAAAAATAATATTAGGAAATTATCACAATATTTATTATACTTCTTTTAGAATACATTATTTAAATTAATATTATTTCTGATGAATAGATTAGGATATATACATACATTCTTATAATAATGCAAGATAGTTCTGAAAATTCTCGTTTCTTAAGTTTACTTCATATATTACAGGAATTTTGAACATAATTTATATATTCTGAAAAATGTAGAAGAATAACGTAGTTAAAGTTCAAGTTATTAGAAATGTTCTCTTAGAATATATTATAAAATATAAAATTAGATAGCTCAAGTTGAGCAAGCCAATCATTATTATAACATAGATTCTCAGCTATCAAATATATATATATTAAAAATCTAAATTCCTATAAATTAAGGTAAAATGACATTCTTCTTTAGTTTACTTCAATTGGTACAGGGTATCTTTGGTATAAACACGACTTTCGCCTTCGGAGTTGTTTTTAATGGAATATGTCATCGAGACATAGCACACGATTGAGCCTGAGCCTCAGCCTGAGTTGGCAACCCGATCCATTGACTGACTATAGAAATCGACCATCATCGCTAGCACATACGTATACACATTGACGTCCACATCTAAATCCACATACATTAGCTTTGTCCACATGACTTGGCACACTCTGCAGAAAAGTGCCTCATCATGCTTCAATGTAAATTCATCGAATTGAAGTTCACACACCGCAAAGGGAACCCAGAGATGATCATGATGATGGTGCTGATGCTGATGATGGAAATGGGTTGATGATAATGATGTTGAAGTTGGAATTGGTGCTACGGTCTGCATGTGTTTTAATTAGAATATCGTGCGTTGTTTGGCTTTGGCAATATAACAAACAATATACATATGCCGTGGGTGGCATTTTCGATGAGTCGGCATAAAAAAATTCAAGTTATGGAGAGCCATAATTATTATTATCAGCCGTTGCCGTTGTCCTCTTAATGAAGTAATCAAAATGAAAAAATGAATCGTTCATAAAGAACCTGTACATGAACTTCTCATGAGGTTAGAGCTCTGTGAAGTAGTCATCAGATTGGTATTTAAGCAGCTAACAAGTTGTTATGTCGAGCAAAGATTTTTTGACCTGCAGTTTTGTTTTAAAGAGAACTTTATGTTTAAAATGTTATTGGAATTTCCAGCGGTCAGAGAGATTTAAAAAGATATATAATTAATGTTTTATAGTCCCGATACATTAAAATAAAATAAATAACTAAGCATTTTTTAAATGTAAATTTAATAGCATTTTAATTAATTTTATTTGTTTTAAAACACAGCTTTTAAATTGAAGAAATCTTAAGAATATCTAGACTTTAAAAAGTAAACACAAAATTGATGAGGGTTAAAATAATAAATAAAATCCTAATAGCCAAATACTAAATAATAATCCGTTAGTTTAAATTTTCTTGAAATCATAAAAGAAACTCAGAATTCTTCTTAAGATATTTCTAGGGATCCTGAGAAATAGACTTTAAATAGTGAAAAGTTAAACAAACTTTATAGGAAATATATACATACATAAATAGTAAAACTATTGTTTTTATTAAATTCACAGAGTCATAAGAACTAAAAGTTACTGTTAAACCTATTCGTAGTAAGAAATAAACTCGTCTCAGCTGTTAATGTTGCTGACGAATGAAAACCTGTTGCCAGTCTGAAATGTTGCTAAACATCTGACGGCACACGTGCTGGAGTGGAATGCATGGCAATGAAACACAGCTGTTAATTGAGCCGAACTGAGATAAGTTCCACAAGCCGAAGGCAAGCATGCTTCGTGTTTGGACAGTTCGTGAAACGAACTTCATTTGCAGCCGGACAACGAGAGGAAATGGGCGTGGGAGTGGGAGTGGGATAATGCACATGACCGTGGAACTGAACTGTTGAGGAGTTGGTAGCAGAGTGGTAGGTGGGAAGGGAGGGTCGGGAGGGTAGTAACACCTCAGGTAGAACAGTGCACACACACGAGCAGTTGACTTCATTAGAGGCGAAGGCTGGACACTTGAACGAGGTGACAAACAGCGGAGCAAAGTCGAGTGCAATGCGCCTAATGACACACAGCGACAGCGGCAGAGGCAGCGACAGAGGATCTGGCTCTTTGAGCTCTATGATGTTCCATGTGCGTGCGTGATAATGATACGAACCTGGTCCTGGTTTGTTACTGTACATCCTTTAAGCCCTGCCGCAGACTGTTGCACAGCTGGATGACTCCGATGACGGACGCTAGCAAAGGCAAGGGGTGGGCAAGGCGGTGGCCGTGGCGGAGAGGGGCGTGCCACAAACAGAGTCAGCAAGCGATATGGCGTGTCGAAAAGTTTCTGCTCACGTGCCTCACATGCAACAATCTGTCCGCAAGTGGAGAACTGAGAATATTGAGAGCCGAGAACTGAGCATTGTACTACTAGGGATTTGGTTTGTGGCAAGAGGCATGTTGCGTGTTGCGTTATCGCTGAGGGGGCTTAAGGTAAAAGGCGTTAAAAATGCTAAATGCTCATTTGGTGCAATTTATTGGCAGAAAATGCCAAAGTCACCGTATTTATTTATAGCTGCCACACGTGGTGATTACTTCATTCCGTCTGTTGCCTCAGCTGTGGCAAGTTCCCAAGCCCCAAACTCAATTCCCAATGGTGTGCTTTAATTTTAAAGCATATTTCAACCCACGTGTAAAATACCTGAGCAAAAATGGGAGAAATGGGCTAGTTGAGAAAGCTAGAAAGAGAGATAGAGAGAAAGAGACAGGAACAACTGGGAGATGCAACGGCTGCTCAACAGAAACAACAAAGTAACTCAAACCCAGCAACGAGGCCAACGAGTTTTTATGCAAATGCAAGAAAACATTAAAATAACATAAATATGCTGCATGAAAAATGTGCAACGGTTGCAGTTGTTGCACAGACTACACAGTCTATGAGTCCATGTTGCCTGCCACAGGCTATGCAGCTTTAACCTGCCCACGTCACACTCTCCTCCTCCCCCTCAGACAGTTACCGTTTATCCTTTTGGCCAAAATTACTGGCATTTTCCAAACAGAAGTAGGCGCGGCTCGGAATTTATTCAATATTATTCTATGATCTATGTGGAAAGTGGGTTGGAAATTCTTGGAAAATTACTATGGAATTTATGTCGTTTGAAAAGTTAAATCTCAGCAAAATACTCAGCAAATATATTTGAGTATTTAATAGATTAGATGTCAGCGTGGTTGATCAACATAATAAAGTGAAAATCTTTGAGGAGTGCATTAAAACTGTAATATTTCTGAAAAATAACTGTCGAATCTCTCAATCGAAACAATGAAATGTAACAAGTGATAAATAGTAAAATAATTTGAAATTTTCCGATTAGATTATACACTTTAAGAAGATAGTAAAATATATGTCTATATATAAAAATTTAAATACAAATTCATTGAAATAAAATTGAGTAATATATCGAATCTATAAACCAGATAGAATATTATCAGTTTATTAATTAGTTGCGAATCTGTTACTAAATTTACTCAACAAATAAATAATTTAATTTCATGTTCCACTTAAAATAAACCTTATTTTTGGAAAATATAAAGTAAATAATTCTTTAAACTACAAATATTTGATGAAACAACACCTTAATTTACACTGGGATATTTTGTATACTAAGAAGAAGTTTCTCATAGCATTTGGCAACCCTGTTGCGCTTTAGGGCTACCTCGTCGCAAATTTATTATTGCATTTTGGATTATTTAATAAAAAATCCGCGACATTTTGCAAGAATTCCATTGCAAGGAGTGACAAAATATGTCGTCGAGCAGCAGCAGAAAAAAATCAACAAAATTACAAGAAAAAGGGAAGAAAAAACTTGTCTTCAGCTCGGTATAATAATTTCAAAAATTCAATCATAATTGGCAACAGACAGTGAAGAATGCCGCCGCGTTGCCCTTGAAGTGGCAAGCTTTTCGGCCTGGCTACGTTGTGGCATGTCGGGGGATGTGGCAGATGGGCAGGGAGCAAGGAAGCTCCTACAAATACAAATGCCTCACTCAGCATTTGCTATCGAGGGTAATTAATAAGCCAATGGCATTGCAATTATTTCTTTAAGCTAATCGTTGCAACAAATTTGTGGCATGTGCGGCACACACGTTGCATGCTCAAATGCATGATACGAGCATTGGATTACAAATTGCGAATTGCAAATGAACGCAAATCGATTAAGTTGTTTTGCGGTCGTGAAAAGCAAAAAGAAAATATGAAATGAGCATGCAAATATGAGGAAATGCAAGGTGGAAAATGAATGGGATAAAGGGGGTGGGGAGGGGATGTGTGGTGCACGTGCTGTAGCTAAGACAAGATATTTATTTAGCTTTGTTCTGGGAGGAGTGAAAGTTGAGTGTGCTCTGAACTGAAGCCAATGTGGCATGCCACTTGCAGAGGATCTAGCTGCCACAGTCCGTCCCCAGTCGAGTTGCAACAACGTTTAGCGAACAATGCGCGTTCCTTTTGGCTGAAAAGAACTGAAAAATGTTTATTTAAATGCGAATACGAATACAAAATGCGTTCGCCATGCCACACGATGCCATGCCTCTTGGTGGCTCTGCCTCAGTCAGAGTCTAGGCTTTACCTGCAGCCTAACTAGCCAGCTTGTGGCAGGTCTTGTGGGGGCAGGCGGCAGGCGGCAGGCGGCGTGCTGCATGCGGCATGCGGCAGCCACTGATTGCCCAGGCCATTAAGTGCAGCAACTGTTGAGCATGCGCAGCAGCAACAGCAACATGCCCCATTTGCCGCTGCAACGGGGGTGGATCGAGGGGCATGCCACAGGTTCCTGCCTTGCCGTGTGGTAAGCGCAGCATAATGAGCCGCGCAGTTACATTTATTTTAAATCTGATATACATATTTCTCGTTTCTCTTTTTTTTTTGCCTTCTCATTTTGCTCGCTTTGTTGTTATTTGGCCTTTGTTTTTGGGCAGGCTTTAACAACAACAACAACAACAACAACGACAACAAGAGCAGGAGCTGCAACAGCAACGGCAACTCAATGGCCATTGTTGCCCGCCGTCATCGTTGTTGTCGTTGTTGTTGCGCAGCCGCTGGCGACTTGCAACTTGCGACTTGCGAGAGTCTCATGCAATTCTTTGCCTTTTGCTAGCTGCCTTTTGATAGAGTTGCAGTGTATGTCAAAGGATTTATTAACTATGCTGTGCAGCTATAGCTGGAAATATTATTATAAATATATATAGGGGAACTTTACAAAGAAGAGGTTTCTTTTTACGAAAAATAGGATAGCAAATCAAACGAGCGATTCAAAATTAATTTTTTATAGAATCTTTTACATAGACATTGTGTTTGATATATAGAAAAGCATTTCTAGGAAACTATCTAAAATAATTATTCGGCGAAATTATCTTATGAAATCTCCCTTTGATACTTACTTTCCGAATTTATGATATTAAAATATATAAAAAGAACAATCCAATCTAGAGAATCTAGCAAATGGAATTACAATTATAATACATAAATATTTCAAAGCAGGAAAATTCTTTTGTGATGTAATTATTGATATTAAAGGAGTTGTCTAAGCCTCACTACTTTAAAAAATATTTTCCTTGCTATTATGGATATGTAGGAAAGTATTGTGATAAAACAAAATCCAAAAAAAATACTCAAAACTATAACATTTTTTAAGTAATTTTCTATAAATATTAAAAGGAACTGTAGAAATGAACTAAGCAGAAACAAACATCTAATGAGAATTTTCCGCAGAGGAAACATAATTTCTTGCTAGATTTATTATAAATATTTTACATACCACTCTATATATATGTATATGAAAATGAACTTACTTTAATACAGACGAAAACCTTTTCAGATAATCCTATACATTTCATTATTTATAATTAGGTTTAGTTTTATAAACCGAACTTTCAATGTTAATAATTAAATACAATATTTTACATACCGCAAATTTAGTTTATTTATGAAGCTGTAACAATACTTTATTACAAGATCTCATCAGTTTTCATTTGATTTCTATAAGCTTAAGTTGGATTTCAATTTAATGAATGTATTTTGATACTGATCTACTTAAAAATGTTGATGGCTTTAAGTCTAAAGTAAAGTAGCTAAGAAATGCTTCTTTAATCCTAAGATTATCAAAGCAATCTTCACTCACAAACAAACTCTGTTAACGGAGAGCATTTAAAGGTCGGCGTTGGCCCGTTGATTGCTCGATCTTGTTTCGGTTAAATGTACTTAGTTGTATTGTGTGGCCATTCAGGGGCTACGCATGGCTGGCTAAACGCAAATGTATGCAAAGAGCCATTGAATTTGCACAGAGCCAAGCAACGACTAAAATGTGGGGTGGTAAGGGGTGTGCCAGAGGTAGGGGATCAGATGTTGGCTATGCGGATTGGTAGCGCTTTTGGTCCTAAAGAATGGTTGCAGATTCTTGCGTCTAGATTTTGTTTATTTTTTGCGATGCGGCGGAACAATGCACATGAATAATGTGTGAATCGCGTACCGAAAACCTGTGCAGATCTTGTGAATTGTGGAGAGTTTGGCATTAATCAAAGCCCAGTTCGCCGCCTCGTAATGGCCAAAAAGCAAATCGAGTCGGAGTCAGAGACTTGCCACAAAGAGGCACTAAATGCAAAGGTAAATAGCGATGCCATTGGCATTTCACACTTTTACAGCTGAATGGACGCAAAAGGGGGTCGAGGTGAGGAGTCGGCTATTGATTTAAACAATTTTTTGGAAAGCGTAAACTTTGTTTTTGAAATTACAATTTTAAGCAAACTTCAACTGTAGAAACGAGACTCGCATTTGTATTTGCCTCCAGCTGAAGTCGGACTCGGACTCGGACTCAACTTCAAGGTGGTCGCTTGGGTTGCGAGTTTGAGGCAGTTTTTTTTTTTGAACGGGGCAAACAATATGAAAACCAAAATCGAAACCGTAGCCAAAGCCAGGCCAAAACCAAAGTGAAAAGCCTTCAGAATGCATTTGTTTGGCCTGAGATTCAATAAACCCAACGAAATGCATTTGATGTGCGACTCGACAGTCCCTGTCGGGTTTTGTTTGCTTCTCTCCAAGTCAAAGTCAGAGAAACAACAACAATAACAACGTCAGCAACGGCAACTGCCTGCAGTTCTAATATGTATCGATTTCACTCTACCAACTGGCAACTTGCAACTGGCAACTGGCAACTGGCAACTTGTTGCAGTTGCAGCTATTCGTTTGCCGTTCGCCGTTTACCGTTCGCCTTCATTATCATTTCCCATAGACTCTGGGCAACAACTGCATTTTAATGGTCTCAAATATTATCCGTACTGCTGTTTCGGCCCCTATCCATGGCCAAAATCCGAGGCGGTGTTAACATTGCCCCCAAAACTCGTGACCATTCGGTTCCGTTCCATTCCGATTCGGCGAGTGCCATCGCCATCGACATTGGCATCGGCATCGCCATCGCCATCGACAGGAGAAACAGAGAAACATGCACATTAAATCAGCTGCCGTTGGAATCATCATAAAAAAATGCATAATAAAAACAAATACAATTGCATATGCGAATAAATATCAATACAGTAAGGCTTGCCTACAACTAAATATTAATATGCTATAATCCTCTATAGAATTTCTGAGCGTGAATTAACAATCTGATGATATATCAAATGTATTACGATATGGTTAGCAAATCGAACTCCGATTTTGTGTGCATACCCTATAAATAAATCATACATTCAACTCTCTATCCATACTAACTTTCTTTATATTATTATGCATATTCAAATCAACTAAACCTTCCCGGAAGTGTTCGTGGTATTTACTTTAATTGCGGGTATGATTTTATGCTCTAAATATGTATAATATAGTCTTTCGAGTGTTTCATTTAGCTTCAATCAATAATATTCTTTAATAACCAACAGCTAAAAATCTAAATCTAAAAATCAAGCTTTAAAATCTTTAAATACAAACTAATTAAATTATTTGTTAAAGATAATAATTTAAAATATTAAAAATATTATATATATTATTTGTATATTAATAATGCATATCTAATATAAGTAAATTAATTAAATTAAAAATCTTCAAATTAAAACTAATTCAGTTATATGTATAAGATAATAATTTAAAAAAATTATATTTAATACATATTATATATAATATAAATAACTAAATTATATTTTAAATCTTTAAATGAAAACTAATTTAATTATATGTATAAGATAATATTTTAAAATATTAAAAATATTGTATTTAATATATATTATATCTAATATAAATACGTAAATTAAATGAAAACTAATTCAATTATTTGTTTAAGAAAATAAATTTTAATATTAGAAATATTACACGAAATAAATTGAGTTATATTTATTATAAATAAATACGATATCAAATAAAAAGATTTCATTTAAAATTGTTACTTAATTATTTAATTAATCAGAGTTAACTCAATCGATATGCCCTATGAATCAATATGTAGCGCTGCAGTTGCCACTATTTTGTGATTTTACGGTTGCCGCTGCTGTCGAAGCTTTTGCTGAGGCTGGTGCAAGAAGGCAACAGTCAAAAAAAACTTTTATGCCACAGACTGGCAACTGAAGAATGCAACAAGAAGCATTGATTTCAAATAAATTTCGCTGCCGGCCAAATTGTATGCCGGCTGCCAGTTGGAAAACCAAACCCGAATCCGAACCCAGCCCCAAATCCCAGGCACAGACAGAGATCCATTTGCAGTTGCAGTCGCGGGTTCGTGCCACATGCAGCTGTGAGTGTGTATGTGTGTGTATTGGGGCAGGGGAGGGAAAGGGGTTTACGAACACACACACGCCCTGATGAAGGCGCTCTGATATCGATACGGATGCATGTAAATGCAATCGTATCTTACGGCTCTGCACTTTCTAGCCACAAGTTCAAGTTGCGCCGCGTTGCATTGTTTGTTCTTCATTGTTTTTGGGGGCTGCCCCACAGATGTTGTTGTTATTGTTGTTGTTGTTGCGGTGCGGCGCTTTCTGCTCCTGTTATTCTACTAAGTTGATAACCATGTTCAAATAAATCACCTTTTGCGTGGCTGCAAGCGAAAGGCAAACGTTGCAGCAACCGTGCCCCATGTACCACAACTACTAACAACGGACCAAACTATCGAAAGGGGATCAGGTAGCGGGGGTGGAGGGTGCAGGTAGCAACTGGTGCGGTTGTCGTTGCATTTGGCTTTTATCTTTTGTTTGCAATATTCAGATGCATCTTTCAGATAATTTTGGCTGCACAACTCGCGAACCGCAGACCGTTGTCTATGCCCGATTATTTTAGCATAATAAAAATATATCAGCTTCAGCCTCAACGCTTGCGGCATCTCCTACGCTCAGACCCCACTCCGAGGACCCCTTTGCCCCCTACCTCAGAGCCACATCTTCAAATGCGAGTCGAAGTCGGATTCGGAGTACGAGTGGTAAGTACCCCAAGCTGCATAATGGCATAAATGTGCTTTGATGCCATATCGATTTCAGGCTGAAAATTGCCGCATCCGCCCTATGGTATATGCCGCTTGCCTCATGCCTCATGCCACATACTGCCCGTTGCCTCATGCCGCACAATCGTTTCGTGCAGCTGCCGACAAAATCCAAAGCCCAAAACTGGAGCTGGAGCTGGATCTATAGCTGGGGTCGGTCTGGGCTTTTGGCCGCCGGCTGTTGCTCTCATTAGCCGCAACAAACAGTACGAGTGTTGCAAGTTGGAGTCAAGTTTTTGCTACGTGACAAAGGCGCAACACTTGACAATGTCTCGCTCACATATTCACACACACATACTCACACACTCATTCTTGGGGAGACAACAAATTAGCGAAGCACTCGTACTTGACCTTTTCCTCAGCGGCTGATTAAGTTGTGCCGGCTTCTAGTCTTGAATCCCCTTCCCCCTTCATTAGGAATCAAAATATATCCTTTTTTGTTTAAATTGCAATAAGACTGGCTGAAAATAATAAGTTATGCTTGGATTAATTAATTAATTAATAAATAAAACTTAGATTGATTTAGAAAAACCTTATCAGAATTTGCGAAAATAGCTTTGAATTAAACACGTAAAATTTCCTAAAATCTAAATAAATCCTATGTAAAATAGTAAAGCACTTTAAGAATTCTTGAATGATTGAACATTGCTAAAAGATTAATCTCATATATAATTGTTAGTTTTAGCTGGTGTCATTGTTGCTTCCTCGTTTGACATTAACTAATTGCCGAGAGGGATGCAAACAGCAGCCATTGTCAAGCAGATAGACGACAACTTGACAAATGTAAGGCCCAACTTCCCCCTCAAACTTGCCGCCCCCTCAGAGACGAAACTCAACCGAAAAAAGGCTTTCAGTTCCCTTAGTCGTTAATGTGCGAATGTGTGTCACACACAGTCACACAAAGATACACCCACACACATGGGAAAAAACTCAACGCTAATGACATTTGAAAAGGAACTACAATAGCATTTGATGCTATTTATAAATTTACAATCGGCTTTACGTTTGCTAATCTCATAAGACCTGGTAACACTGTCAACCCCATTGTTATTGTGTGCCAGCAAGACAACTTTTATGCCATTTGATTTTGCAGGCTCAGCTGCAAAGCTTGAATCGCAGTACAAAAAGAACGAATCAAAGAAAGAAAGTTTTGCTTTCTAATAAAACTTTGCTGTAGCCAATTTCTGTTAGAATTTCAAAGATACTGTTGTTATGTGAGAAGAGCAGCAGATGGGATTGTTCTGAGATTAAGTCAAGGAGTTGAGATAGAAAGATAGTAGGCATAGACTAAATCCAATCAAAATATACAAATGATGTTGATTCTAAGTCTCAGCTGTAAAGAAAGGTAAATTAAATTAAATATATTTAACTGTGTTATCCGCAATCGATTCTGTCTGAAACAGACGTTTGATTGATAATATAAATTGATTGTCAGTATTACCTTTATCCCAAACTTAACAGTATACATAATACTACTAATATCCTAGATCAAACTTTAGTTTTTAGTCCGTAAAATAATCATATTCACAAATCGAGCTTAACTTGGTTTTATTTAATAGTTTTTAAAACCTGTATTCAATGTTTAATACATGTACTTTACGCAGTGAATATATGAAAACTTGTTAAGGTCCTGCAGACTTCGGACGGATCATCATGTATACAGACTTGTAACGTAATTTCAAATAGGAATGTCCATTGTAAGACTCCCAGAGTATGTTACGGTTGTAATTTCCATTTAAATTACTGTAAGATCAGACAAAATGATTTAAGATCTGAAGCGATAATTATTAACTAACCTGTGTCGACAATTTGCAGTAAACCACCAGCCACCCATCATGCTTTTCGCGCAATTGTTATTTGGGTTGAAGTTCCTATCGTAAGTTGAAAATATCATATTTTCATTCGCACGCATGGCATCAGATGCATTTCCCTTGTAAAGTCCGATAGATTCTAATTTGTACTTGGTAAAATTGTCTCCAATCCTGAAATTATCGTAGTGTACGTAAAACTCTCGATTGAATTTATCCGTTAGACGAATGTATAACTCATGGCGTTGTGAATATGTGATATGGTGCAGGTTTTCCAATCCTAGGAAATGTGATCCGCTCACCATTCCAAATCCATACTGATAGTTTATCCAATTCTTATTAAAATGCACCTTCCCATTCAGACGCCGCTGAATAAGCATCCAACCAGGCCCAAAAATATTGCTATCGCAATAAACGAATTTATTGTTATTAGAAAATTGTATTAATTGGATACCATCCTTCAAAGTTAAACAATTATTTGGCAGACTTCTAGGGGGAATAGTTGGCGTCGTGTTCTGTTGCTTTTCGGTTGAAAATTTCGTACCTTTGTATTTTCTTAATTCAATTCTCATGTCCTCACACTCATCTCTATTTTTATTGCTTCTTTCCAGCTCGAATTGTGAAATAAATTTGTTGATTTCTTGTTCTTTGATCGTAGTCTGGGTTTTCATTTCAATTAAATTATTTTGAAGGACAACTACAGTTAAAAACAATCATTTAGAATTTTCTTTGATTAACTATTTATTATTACGTACCTAGTGATTCTTTAATTAATTTGCTGTCATCTTTCAGCGATGTCTTGACTTGCGATTCACAATTTATTTTCGCTGATTGACATTGATCTAATAAATTTAAAAAAGCTATGATTAGTTTTCCAAACGATTAAGTCACAAACCAAAACTACTCAACAGTTAGAAAGAAATCTTACCTAAATTTCTTTGCAGATAGTAATTGGACTTCCTGAGATTTTCTTCATTTTTAATTGAACTATTCCTCAATTTTTCAGAGTTAATAATATTTATTTGACAAATTTCTGTAAGAATTAATGTTATCTTCTGGTGGGATTAGCCCTGTAAATAATAAACTTACTTAGTTGATTTTCCTTCCCATCAATTATCATATCCTTATACTGATGTTGAGATGTTAACTTTATGTTTTTCAGTTGAGTACTTAAATTCTTTATTTCGTTATCTTTAATTTGAATTTGTATTTTATATTCAGCTATTTGATCATTTCCGTTCTTAAAAGTCTCATAATTTGATTCGAGATTTTGGATCTTAAGTAATATGCTAGATAGAGTACTATTTGTCTGTGTTTTGTATTTAACCTCACATTCCTTTAATTTATTTTCAAAATGAGTTTTTAATTTATTTGTATAATTTTTTGCTTTATCAGAGGACAGTTGTTTCTCCTCTTGCTCGATTTCCCATTCTAACTTCAGTAGCATTTCTTCATTCTTCGTAATCATAGCAATCTTTTCATGAATCTTGTTGAAATCCAAATTTGTTTGTAAGCACACTAAACATTTTGGTACAACTATAAACAGAACAAGGATCACTCGGATATACTTCTGCATCTTTCTTTGTTTACGCGACAATCTAAATACGTTGATCGTATTTCACGTCCGTTTGATACTTGACGCCAACAAATACTGAGTCCGATTAGCAACTCGGAGCTAAGTCGAAGCAAACTTTTGTACTACTAATACAACACATCAGCTAAGGTCTTGATCTTTGATTAATCGGCATAAAGTGAGCTGGCACAATGGGAAATATTTACTTTAATATATTATTTAAATATATATAAATGTATATTATATTATATATAAATACCAATTTAAATACTATTCAAGTCTCTGTTAATTGGAATACAATATTAATTATGTCGAAATTTTTCAGACATTTATTGCACTATATAGTAATAATCAGATCGACTTATATTTTCTTGCATTATATCGATAACTGATCAGATTAATATAAGTAAAGACCAATTTGGTAATAATCCCATTTGTGAGGTCGCTTACATCTATTTTTAGAATTTATATATTATCTGCTGGCAATATGAATCAAATTGTTGGTATTTTATCATCAAAGCGATTTGCATTTGATATTAATAGTGCAGATGTTGTTATGCACTGAAAATATCTACTAATAATTGCCTCAATTGAAATAATATCTGCCTTACATTTCTTTTTGAAATTGTTTGGCATCGTTTACTTTTTCGCCAACCTTTTCTCCCGAAAGTATAGCAAGCAAGTGTATTTGAACTTTCGAGTGGCAGCTTGATGCTGATTATGCTAGTCTTTACTTCCGCCTTATATATGGTACCAAGTGGTTGGACGACTCTCTTCTCTTTTCGATTTCGTTTGGTTCAATAAATGCTTGGCAAATGGTGCATTTAATGCCGCAAATTAAGCTGCACCGACGTTTGATGTTTAATGATGTACATATTTTGGATCTGAGTGGATAGTCCGAAAAGGAAGACTATCTTATCTTCAGAATATTTTACTTCTGGATCGCCTGACTAGATGGAATCTGCCAATGGATATCAGGAAATTCGATGTATTCAGCAATTTTTAGTTTTGATTAGCGATGGGCACGGGCCTCCGTTTTAAGGGCCGGCGTGGCCCGAGACCAAAATAAATCTTTAAGACCCGATTCGGTAAAATTTTCAAATAGTTCGGCACGTCCTAAGCCCGCCCGAGCTTACTATATATAGAAAAAAATTATTATCTTTTTATACCCTGTGCCCATTAAAAATGGGCAAAAAGGGGTATAATGAACTTGTGTGAATGTATGTAACAGGCAGAAGGAAGCATCTCCGACCCTATAAGGTATATATATTCTTGATCAAAAGCCGAGTCGATTTACACCTGTCTGTCCGTCTGTCCGTCCGTCTGCATGAACGCGTGGATCTTAGCAACTATAAGAGCTGGAGACCCGCCCACGCAAATCGAAGAAAACTATCACAGCTGAGCAATTTGCGGCAAATTTCATCGCGATCGACCCATAAATAAAGGAGCTATTAAGGAATTTGTATTATTGCCATTATTTCATTTTAATTGGATAGTTGTCCAACACTATCCTACAACAGTCTGGGAGTTGTCCAGCACTGACAAACTGAATAATTACCATTATTATATTAATGTATATTTTCGATTGCTAACACGTAGTGTTGACAATTCTACGTTTCTATCTTAGTATTAAAATAACTTAAACAAAAAAGGCTGTAATGATTTTCTTTAATCTTACATATATTTAAATGTACATAGTTTTATGTAAAAAACTTAATTTGTCTAAATAAGAGCTTGTGAGCCTGGTCTGTCTACTATTTAAATTATTTCCCGATGTAGAGAAAATCCGTTCACTCGTTGCCGAGATTACTGGGTCCGCGGTCACGAAGCCCGAACAGGCCCGTGCCCATCTCTAGTTCATATGGATGTCTATTGTGGATGCTGCAGCAACTTTATTTGGTCATGCACAGAAATCTTTTCTATCCACCTGTTGCATTTAAATCTAAATCTGAGTTTGACTAGTGTTGAAAAAATGTAAACAAAGTATTTATTCAACATGTTTAAGTGAAAATTAAGATCTTTTGTTTGATTTATATAAAATAATTGCCGTAGAAGGAATCAAACGATCTTTGCTTACTCAACTTCGAAATCACTACAGTAAACTAAATAAAGTGTACATGGATGTCTGTTTAATATTATACTAGTTGTACGTGTAAATATCACATTGCGTTGGCAGGCCACTCAACTTAACGATAAATATATCGATAACCAATATTAATTGAACTGATGCTAGAATGTATTGAATAATCATTATTCGAGAAGAAAAACATCACTATTATTCATTACAAAACAAAGTAATAATTACTTGGCCAGGAAAGCACCAGTTGGAAGCCAGTGTGTTCCCTTCAGTAGTAGTTTAAGATAAAGAATTGTTCTTAAATTTATATAAAGATACATAGATAAAATATTAAAAGTATAAAGAGCTTTGACTGTTTTTGCAGTTAAATGACATTGGCCAATGTATGAAGAGTACTTAGTGCTTAAAGCATACAATTGTATAATAAATAGCTTAGATATATAAAGAATAAAGAATATATGCGTAAACTAACTTCATATTCAGATTAGAATATGTTGTGTATTAATTCTCATCTATATACTACATACACAATAAAAACAGCTTTGAAATCAAATTAAAGGTTTCTAGTAAACTGCTGATGCAATTGTTTCGACTGATGACAATTGAGACTTAAAATTATAATCTGTCTTCAATGCTCACACTTACCACCTGTATTTCTCAATTGCAACAAATAGCATTACGAGCTTTCACTTGATGCGATTCTTTTTCAACAGATTTCGCTTCACTTCTCTAAATTCATTGTCATGTTCTTCCATTCTCTACTTAAAATGTGACTTAGACTTTAAGCAAATGTCAACTAATTTGCTGTTAAAATCCCAGTAATTAGACGGGTAATTAGAGAAGAGATATTCCAAGGAACAAAGCAAAACAACTTAAAATAAATTACTCGGTTTGAGTGTATACATTCTATGCCACATAAGGATAAATAGTAGTTTTGTTATTGAATTCAAGCTATGCAAAGTTTCATAAGAAAAGAGTTTGAAAATTTTGGCAACATGTGTTCCCACATTTATGTGCCATTATCATATCTACCATTGTCTCCCCCTTCACAAATCAACCCCACATATTTTAAAGTAACGTGATGATTTGCGTCACACCCTTAATCAGGGGCTTTACTTTTGGGGTATCCACTTTCCTTTATATTCGGGCCCTTGCCAGGCACATCACGTACCTTTAAGACGCATTTCGTCACCTGAGCAGCGGCTTCTCAATTGCTCTTCAGTGGCAGGTTCATAGGCTCTCCGATTTTGTGGCATGTTGCGTGTCATGGGTTGCACTTCGTGTTTAGCTCCATCCTATAACGACTTTCATGCCATTTGACAACTCGAATTGGCAAGATTGTAATATTATTCGAATCTTTATCTAAAGAGGATTTTACATTGCAAAAACTCATTGTGCTTTACAAAAATATAATTTACATTCAAGTATTTGAATCACCAAATAATTAATAAATTGCTTGACGATAAGACCCTTTTAAATTGTAGAGATCAATGCAATAATTTGGCAAAAAAATAGATAGTCGTTTTTAAGATCTCAATAACTATCAATAATACCTTTTTTTGAAATTTGTCTAAACCTTTTTTTTTCTCTAAACCTTTTGTTAAACATTTTCAAATTTCTTTCTTAGTTTTTTATAGTCGGTACTTCAGATTAAGCCTTTTATTTATGTGAGATCTTGGTGCCTATAAAATACGATTAAAGTACTTAAGATTCGCGATGGGCAGCTCTACTCACAGCACAATCCCAGTTGCACATTTTCAGCTCATTTATTGCCCACAAATTGCTGTTGGCTTTTTGTTCAATGTTAAACTAAATATATATATTAGTCGTTTCAATGTGCAGTGGACCTTACGGTCCATCGAGCGCGAAATTCGAATTGAATGCAGACAGAGTATAAGGATTATATCCAGGCACTGCAGAGATTATATATTAATTAATTTGCTATCGATTGGCATGTTTGTCCCCACATTATCTTGACTCAATTTGTGTGTGTCTAAGAGGATACACAAATTGTTACATAGACATCCCATGAGTTGTGAATTAATAACTCAAGCATTCTAATATTTGTATTCCCCAAAATTAAGTAAGTTTTATGTTGTCTCTCTAAGTGATCTGTTATTGAAATATCAATGTACATACCGACGTTAATTGTATCAATCATTATTACCAGAAGCGCTCGTTTGTAATTTTAATATTTAGAACTTGATTTACTGAGTCAGTGATAAATATAATGTATTCAAAATAATTTAGATTTCATAATATTAATTTATATAATTAAATAATTAATTAAATATCACGGACTTATTCACATGTATATCGAAGACTTTTTAAATTGGTTTTATTGAATGTTCAGTACATGTTTCATAATGAATGGAGAAAGTAAACATATATTTTTTATGATCCTGCAGACTTCGGACGAATCAGCATGTATACGGACTTACATTGTATATATTGATTGTAATTTGAAATCCAGAGTATGTTATTATTGTATTGTCCATTTAAATTACTGTAAGTTGATTAGATATATAATTATTATTTATAAGCAGAAGAGAAAATCATTTACTAACCTATATCCACAATATTTAGTAAACCACCAACCGCTCTTATGTTCATCCGCGCATTTGTTATTTGTGTTTAAACTCGTATCGTAAGTTAAAAAATCTCTATTTACATTCTCTCGCAGGGAATCGTATGAATCTCCACGAAATTCTCCGATTGATTCTAATTTGTACTTATTAGACGAGTTTCCAATTCTAAAATTATCGTATTGAGCGTAAAACACTCTATTCCATCTATCTTTTATATAAATGTATAGCTCGTAGGGTAGTGAATGAGTGATTTGGTGCAGTTTTTCCAATCCCAGGAAAAATTCACCTTGATAATCTCCAAATCCAGCTGAATATTCATTCCAGCTCTTATAAAAGTTCAGTCTTCCATTAAAACGTTGCTGAATTATCATCCAACCCGACCCAACAATATTTTTATCACAAAGCACGTAGAATGGCTGTTGGTTGGGAAGTTTTATCCCTTGTTTACCGCCGTACATAGATATGCAAGTTTTTGGAATCATGTTTTCGCATTTCTTTAATTTCATGTCAGTTTCCCTTGATGTTTCGATTTGCGATTCATAATTTTTCTTCGCTGATTGACATTGATCTAATAAAGTTAACAAAGCCAAGGTTAGTTACCAAACAATTAAGTTGCAAACCGAGCGTACTCAATAGTTATAAAGAATCTTACCTAATGTTCCTTGCAGATTTTCTCCTTCTTCAATTTTCTTATTCTTATAGTGAAGTTGATCTGTTAAGTCCCTGTTTTTCTGTTGAGTTGATGTCCAGTTTTCTGTGCAAGTTGTGAGGTTCGTTTGAAGTTGACTTATTGAAGATTTCAAAGCCCTTGATTCAATTAACTGTTTTTCCATTTTATTACTTGTATCTTCACAGCGAGCTGAAGCTGAAAGTGATGTAACATTATTTTTGAATCGCTGTTAAATGTACTTACAAAGCTCCCCGTGGATTGATTTATTTCTTTGGTCAAGGACATCGAAATCTTTACGCATTCCCTCGATCTTCTTTTCCAATTCAGATTTCTCGAATTGATTTTGAGCTAATCGATTTAATTGAGCTTGGTTAGCTTACAAACAAATTAAGATATTAACAAAACTTACTTAACAGATTCTGGGAGATCTTATTGAGATTTTCAATAATAGAATCCTTTTCAACGGATTCAGCTATTAATTGCTTGAGATATCCTTCATTTGCTTTAATTTCTATAATTTTTTTCTCCGTCATTGACTGACATTGGCCTGTAAGAAATAATATATTGTTCTTCAATGGATTTATCCTTGTAATTGATTAGCTTACTTAGTTTTTTTTGTTGCTCATTGAATTCATTATTCTTATCCTGAAGTCGTGATGTTAACTTTATGTTATCCTGTTGAGTATTTTCCACGTTTTTAGTGCAAGTTGCGAGGTTCGTTTGAAGTTGATTTATTGAAGGGCTCAAGCCCTTTGATTCGGTTAACTGAAGTTTGTCTAGATTATTGGAAGGAAGTTAAATATTATGTTGTATATGTTTTCATCGTTTATCTTACATTGTGTGATAGATGATTCAAGATCTTTTATTTTAGCATTTTTATTATCTATGGATGATGTCAAGTTTTTCAGCTTGCAATCATAGTCCATTAGCTTTATAGCAGCGTTTGTATTATTTGATTGTAAACTCTTTATTTCGTTATCTTTAATTTGAATTTGTATTTTATATTCAGCTATTTGATCATTTGCTTTCTTTAAAGTCTCATAATTTAATTTGATTTGTTGGATCTCAAGTAATATGCTAGATAGAGTACTATTTGTCTGTGTTTTGGATTTAACCTCACATTCCTTTAATTTATTTTCAAAATGAGTTTTTAAATTATTTGTATCATTTTTTGCTTTATCAGAGTACAGTTGTTTCTCCTCTCGCTCGATTTCCCATTCTAACTTCCGCAACATTTCTTCATTCTTCGTAATCATTGCAATCTTATCTTGAATCTTGTTGATATCCAAATTTGTTTGTAAGCACACTAAACATTTTGGTACAACTATGAACAGAACAAGAAACACTCTGAGATACTTCTGCATCTTTATTTTTTGACGATCACAATTTAAAAATGTTGATTGTATTTCACGTCTGTTTGCTACTTGAATCCAAAGAGTACTGAGTCCGATTAGCAGCTCGGAGTTGAGTCGAAGCAAAGTTTTCATATATGCAGTCAAAGTCTTAAATAATCGCTTTTTGCAACCGCCACAAGATAATATGAACATACAACAATTAAATGGATCCCCTCCACTTTTAGACTCTTTACTTTAAATACTTTAAAAAAGTATAAGGATCTACTAAGTTTGTCAAAAAAAAAATGGGCGTAACATTTCTACGGCAGGTCTAAGGTCTGACAGACCCCATAAAGTATATATATTCTGGACTATTAGAGCTAGAGACACCAAATTTGGTATGTTGGTCCATCTATGGGCTAAGCCGAACTAATTTGTGTTTGAATTTTGCCACGCCTCCTTCCGGCCCCGCAAATCATAAACAAAAATTGTTAAATCCTATAAATCGAGAATTATTAAAGCTAGAGTCCTGAATTTTGGCGTGCAGGACGAGCATTAGGGCCCCAATGTATCCGGAAAATTTCATCGCGATTGAAAGTTATTAGTAAAAACATCAAATCCAATAAAATGATTATTTTTTAAGCTGGAGACTTGAATTTTGGCACAGAGGACATCGCGATCGGATAGTTATTCGAAGCTCGAAAGTCAAAGGAAGACGAAGAGCACATTGAATTAATTACAACCTTAACAATTTAACAAGATATTTGAATCAAGTTTTTTGCATTGTGATTAAATTATCGATTGAAAATGGGCGTGGCACCAATTTTATTTGTGTTAACCATCATATGCAATTAAGGAATACTCGAGAGTTTTACGGAGTATGTAAAGGGTCTCTCATAGTCGGCTTCGCGTGTAGCATATCGCTCCCGTACCAGCTATCGCTCCCGCGATGACTCTTCGGCTTGGTTGTTTACAACAAAGAAAGTAAGTACGTATATTGATGTGTTCTCTTGCTGACTATATATGTATAATATTGCCGCTGGCGATCGTCTGCATCCGTTCCGACTTGTATAAGATAAAGAATATTATATAATATATTATTCTTGGAACTTAAAAATCCGATTCTTAAACAACAAATTCGTCGTTAAGTTAATGCATTCGAACAAAATCCAAATTAACTTGAAAATGTGTAGTAGTATTTTATATAAGCAAACTGACAATGATAACTAGTAAAATTCAATACTATAAATATGGTAAAACATGCTGCAACATAAATCTTAATTGCCACAGAGTACATGGCCACATGTTGGCAACAATAATTAGCTTTAGATACATTCAACTAGAGTCATATTTAACAGTGATTGCCATTGTTACTGCAACAGTAACTGTGTGGCATGCAACAAACAATACCCACCTACGAGTAGAATACACAGAAAACCCCCAACAAAACCCCATAAACTGAACCACTTCAAACTGAACCAAATTCGAGTGCGTTGAATGTTTTGACGCTCGAGTTGGCAAAGCTTTTGTAAACGTATTTAATTACATTTGGCAATTGTCTATGAATATGTTAGCAGCGTGTAAATACACATACGCCAACAAATACAAATACACAAATTAATAAATATGCATATGGCCAGAATAACCCCATTGGTTGTCCTCTACAACTTCTCTCCCTCTCTGTCTTCCCCCCTTCGATTTGGAATTGTCCTTGAAAGCGGCGCACGCAAAACGAAAGATAAACTTTGTATCTCTATCTGCAACTGTGTGTGTGTGTGTGTTTGTCTGTCTGCCCGTCCCTGTATGTGTGTGTGTGAGGGAGTATGTGTGCATGAAACTGCCTAAAGTGTTTGCTTTGAAATGCGTATACTGTTGATAAACCTGCCACACATCCTGGCACATCCTGGCGACCAGACATTGCACGAATTCTATCGCAGCTCTGATTGAATTTCCACCAAACCGCTAAGCGAAGAACCACATTGAAATCTATCAGGAACGAGTGGTTCGAGAGATGGAGGGAGGAGGAAAGAGGCCCACAAAGGGTTTCATTGTTACTGTAATGAAATTATGGCTACAAATTAAATATCCTATTCCCTCCCAGCTTGGTTGTGCCTTCATTTGCGGTGCTTCCATTTGCCAAGCGGATTGTGGGCCCTTTTAGCCAGCCGCAGTTAGCCAAACTCCACAGGATGCCCACTTATGCTGGCCATTTAGTAATACACTTAATAAGGCAACTGGCTGGCAGGTATAGTTTAGTAAAAGAGTAACTAGGTCATCAAACTAGGAAACTAACAACTCAAAAACTAACTAAGAACAAATGTGAATTATTCTGAAGTAAAATTACATTAATATTTTATATATATTTATTTGTATGCATAAATAGTTATAAAATCATAAATAATTAAAGTTTTGGAAATTCTAGCCAAGTGATAAATTTCTAGAGAATTTGCTTTGAGTTATAAATATAGTTAGAAAATTGTATATAAAACCAAGAACTTGTCCATCAATGACATTTTTGTTTTCCTTCTTGTACGTTATAAAAGCTCTAAGAACACGACCCAAAGTTTTATAGGGAAAAACTATTAAATGCAAATTATGTCAGTATCATTATTGTACACGCCTGGACGACAACAAGACTGGAAGCCGCCTTCGATGCATACAAATTAAGATTAGAAGGGAATACAGTCTATACTCGTATAATACTGTTGGCCCAAAGCGTTGGATTTTTTCTTACGCTTACAGCTAATTAAATTGAATTCAATTGAAATTTAGAACGTTGCGCATGGCACGTGATTCAGAAAGAAGCTCTGCGACTTCTTTGGGTCTTTTGTTTTGGGCTTGGAAATCGGGTTTGGGTTTGGGTTTGAGTTTTTGGGAGTATGGTTTTTGTCTGTGGCCCTTTTTTGGCTTTAATATAAAACGTAATTAAACGAGAGGCAAACGGTAAATGCGTAATAATGAAAACTTTATGGCTTTTCGATAAACGTTTCAGATAATAAGGGGTATATTTGGAGGTATTTATACATATAGAGAGAATAGCGGAAACGTGTTCTGAAATTGAATGAAAAGTCGTGACTTTTGACGGGAGTGAAGCTTAAAGTCAGTTAAACTTCAATATCCCATTGAATTAGAGCTGGGAATGTCCGTTCAGGGATTATATCGAACTCGACTGATATGAGTTCAATTTCAATTGTAAACTTTTGTAGTTAGGCTACACGCACATTTTCCATTTAGTTGAATACGCAGTTGACTTTTACGAATTGTTTACAATTGCCAACGAATTTTTCATTCAAAGCGAATATATCGTATATTTTTCTCTTTTTTTTTTCGCTAGAACAACAAATAAAATTCCGAAAATACCGTAAAAAAGCTAAAGAACTAAAAAACTGAAAAACCGAAAAACCAAATTCAACCGGAAGCCAATGTAAATAAAGTGCAGGGTGATGTTTGTTTCTGTCAAAAAAAAAAAGAAGAAGAGAAGGGAAGGGAAAAAATCGGAATACTTTGATCTGTACCCCCCCAAATGCCTGGTATTCCCCTTCCTCTATCAGCTAAACAGCTGCCCAACGCATCAGTCAAAGGCATTGAATGCCTTCCCCTCTCTCTCCACCTCCACCTCCATCTCCATCTCTATTTCTCTTTCTCCCTCTGTAAAGGGTTTAAAGTTACTTTTAGAATATTTTGGTTGTATCTGAAGAATTGTTTACACATATTGTGTGGCAGGCACATTTGCGGGGGGTAGTTGCCACAGATAATTAGCGGATGCGCCACGTTTCTTGGTTTGCATTTCAAAGCGAAATTTAACTAAATGAAAATGAAATGGAAAAGGAAAATGTGAGAGGGAAAGTAGTGCTACTTTGAGACTTGTTTCGAATTGATTTATTTATTTGATGTTTTTATTTGTTTGTTTTTGGCTAATTTTATGGCGCTTACCCCCTTTTCAGTCTCTTTTCACGTCGCTCCCTCACTCAATCGTCACCTGGCGAGTTGGTTTGCATTTTGGGATTGATTCAATGTCCAAATGTTGTATAGAAAATGAAGCTAAGCCAACGCGTTGAAAGATGCATTTGTGCCACATAAACTAAAACTACATTCAGGCCAAGTGGACAGGAATAACAAAAATAAAAAAAGAGAGTGGCAGCTAATGCCAAACAAGTTAAGACGCCCACAACGATCCACCATGCTCCAGACACCTGGCACCTCAGTTTATCTTTTTCCCTTTGGCAAATCCCTAGCTTCCTACATGTTCCCACGACAACCGACTAATGCCCTGACATGAATAAGACTTGTGCTAAAAGAAAATATGAAAAAGTATAAATTATAAATGGATAAAGACACACTAAAGCATACCTTACAAAAGTGCATATACTTCAAGAGTGCTCTCTGCTGCAGAAATTACTTTGTAATTTGATAACTACTTTGTTTTAATCGCTATAAATGGTTATATCAAATGTATAAATATAAAAGTATGGAAAACCAGAGCTTGAATTATTTATGTATAAATACAGATGGCAAAATATGAAGTGAAAAGAGGAAAAAGTCAACTAATCTTAATGATAAATCAACAACTTGATAACTTCTAAAATAAAATGATTAAATACTCAAATATTAATATTTAAAAAAACTAGGATTGTTCTATAAAAATAAAGAGTAAAATATGAGTAAAGGCAATCGTGACGTTCTATAAAGACTCCGATTTCTGTTAGCCAGTTAAGCACGTGCCTCTGTCTATAGGGTATAAAAAATAGTAAATTCTCATCATCATTATCAGCATCATTATTATTAAATCCCCCGCAAGAGGAAGCTGCTCACTTTACAGCTGCTGTGCATTTGATTTGAAGCGCTCCTCGTTTACGTTTAATTGAGTTTATTGATGCATATTTGAAGTCAGTCAGTGCGAGGGAAAGGGAGACTCTCTGCATCGATTGTAGGCGGTGTTTTTTGCTGGAGTTTGGGCCTCCACTTGAAAGTGCAAAAATGCAATTAATTAAGCGCATTTATTTGCACACTCAATGGCCCGTGAGGAAATCGAACGCGTGCCGCAATGCTCGAGTATCTCATGGATACATTTAGATGGCTAAACTGACAAATAGATACGGGTTCAGATAGGGAAATGATCTACAGATATTCGTTGATTAAGGAATAAATTCTCTAAACTTGACAGTAATTCTGACAAATTTAAAGCCATTATTTTACTTTACGAGTTAAAATAATTTATTTTTATGACATTAACCTGAATTGAGCTCAATACAGTGTTAATCATCCGTTCAACACATCTCTAATGTCACTGTACGCCCATAAAACAATTTAGCTTGAAGTCTTAAAACCAGTTTAGTTCTTTAGTGAGGCTTAATCGACATAAATAAATACACAACCCGTTTAATAAAATTGCAAAAACTCGAATTGTAGGATTGTAAATAAAGTCAAATGTCATAATTTAAAGTTAATTACTGGCATTTAAAGTCTGCTCCATTTTGGCTTTATGATTGCGCTATCTCTCAGAAATTTATATTGTAGATACTTTGAATTGACATTATTTCTATGATGACAGACATTTGCGAAATTATATATCAGTTTTCGTTTTTTTGTGAAAAAAATCGACATAAAAATTATTTGAATAGAGAATTATATTTTTAACAGAATATATACAAAATCTTTACTTCATAACATTAGTTATTTATTAAAACTAGCAATTTTATATTAATCTCACACTATTAACGACACATTACCATTAGCATTATCATCAATTTAAATAATTTAAATATCTGCACTGGTTTTCTTTGATCTGAGTTGGACTGTATCATAAACTTTTCTAGCGTTTCTTTTTGTTATCAATCAGTTTTCACTTCGCTGTTTCTACGTCAATACTACAAATGGTAGTATGTTTTACGAAAAGAACCTGACTTAACTTCTAGCAACAACATTACCTCTTTTCTGTTATCGTCACTCTGTCAATGTTAATTCAGCCTTCTGTTATTTTCACACTACTTACATTAACAGTCTTTGAAATACTTAATATTCAAGAACTTCATGTTCAGTTATCGTCACATTGCAAAATTCGAGTTTGCTGTTCTAATATTGATCTACACTGTTAAAGTGACATACACATTTTTTAGACTTTACGTGAAGACATTTTCCCCAGCTAATTTTACGCATCTTAAATACCAAAGACATAATTGTGGTTATAATGGATGGTTCTAATGAATGACACCATGTTATCACTCACATGACCCCGCTGGATGACTGATGACGATGATGACCACACCACAGCTGACCAGTTGTGGTGAGGCCTAAAAATTGTAAAAAATCACCGCACACACCCCCACACACTCACACAATAACACATACGGATGCTGGGTCGCAAAGAGTTCATTAAACGCAGCGCTTCTAATTAACGCGCAATCGAGTTAATTTCTCTTCTAACCGAAGCGGTTAATTAAGAGCACAGACGGAATCGGAGTCGGAGTCGGAGCTGTGGTTGTGAAAAGGGGGGAGCAGGAACAGAAAAGAGAGGGTAGACTGGATTGGCTAATGTTCGAGCAATTGGATGACTTTTCAACTATTTTCACATGATTCCCGTCTGGCTTTTTCATTGGCAGCCGATATGCGATGGATGCCAGACGAGGCTGCATTTCTGATCTCTGGTCAATGGTAATTCAATTAAGTGACGCCAGCGGTTGGTCCATTGTTTAGTTTGTTGAACCCGCCGAGTCGGCTTTGGCTGCAGCTTATCGCCGAGGCATTTGTGAGAGGCGGCAGCTATAAACTTGCCGTCGACTGACTGATCCGCTTTAATGCTAATGCCTGGCTAAGAGACAGCGCGAGGGAGCAAGTGAAACAGAGCGAGGGGGGAGGGAGACAGCAGCTTAACCCGCAGCAAGAAGTGCAAATGGAGCGCCCGCAGTTTCACCGCGTCGTAAACCAGGTGACTTTAGTAGCTCAGTGGCACAACGACAGCGGCAGGTGTGCGTCTTTGCAATTGGTCAGCTGCACAATGGCTCAGCGAGGGGAGCTTAAAAAGATATGTGTTATAGTGATAGATATATACTCAGCATTCGTTGGTGTAATATACAATTTATTTATTTAATTGAGCAAATACAGTATTTAAATATAGAAACTTGGTGATCTTCATTCGTCGTTTGATCTGATGTTCTCGCAACCTTCCACGTCAGATGCCGAACTGCAACTCCATTCGCCTCGTTTATGGTGATGCGAAAAACTCCCCGATGTTGTCTTAGCTCGTTGTTGTTGTGCAGGAATTGATTTACACAGGGATATACCACCGCGAATTAATAATAATTATAATAATAAGGATAACTAAACCAATGCAAAAAAAAATTGCTGCTGCAGTTTAATTTAATATACTTATCTTTCTTTCAATTACACAAAAACACAACTTAAGAAAATTAAAGAAAATATGACATTATGAATAAAAAGAAACACATTTAATATAACCATTTAAAAAATGTATAAAAAAATATGTAAAGCACGTCTAATTTCCATTTATTATAGAAGAAGGCCCTCAACAGATTCTTTGAATGATATTTAATTATACCGAAATTATTATCAGTTATTTATAAAACAATTATTTTGAAGATAAACATTAAACCTTTCTCGCAACCCTTGCCTTATACAAATTAAATTAGAGCGATTTTGAAGTTGATCTATTATATATATATATATATATATTAATAACTTTATTATTGTAATAGGCGATATGGAATTTCATAAATACGTACCTGGAAACCCTCGTTGTCTCTCACTCAGCAAGTGGCTTAATGTCGACGCCTTTCAGTGCGTCCTGCTTATCAATGGAGCCCCATAAAACCGACTAATATGACTAAAGGCATTTGCATGCAAAATGAATACACTCGAACACTCGAAGAACTCATATTCAAACTAGAAACTCAACACTCAGCACACAACTCACAGCAAAGTGTGAAAATTATAATAGAATTCAATAAAGTTGTCGGATTTTCGACGTCTTTTCTCTTAATTGCAGCCTCTTGATTTGTGCATAAAGTAGCAATTCTTATGACTTCAATTAAAGAGAAAATTGATGTCTGGATCAGCGCCGGCAACTGCAATCATTTCGTTCCATTCGGCATAAAATTACGTTTTTATTACGTTTGCAGTAAACCGGAAATTGCGACATACGCACGGAAGTCAGGTCAATAAATGGCCGTCGCTTCACTACACCACTTCACCCACCCGACGATAGTCAACATTCCTTCCCCTTTCCTTCTCCACTCAAGTTACTGAAACTAGTTACACGAATCATGAGAATAAAACAAAAAAAAAGAACTGAACATTTATGAAACTTGAAATGTCCGAAAAAGCGCAAGGAAAATCGAAATGCCTTTCCCCGTTTTCCTATCTTCCCCCAATTCCCCTCGTTCTTTCCTTCATCTGAAAATAACCAAAAAATTGAACAAGAAATTGCAAAAAATTGTTTTTCAATTAAAAAGTTTTTGCTCTTGCTGCTGTGTGCAGACAAATTTGCCATTCAATTTGCCCACAGGACAGTTCAGTTTTTGAGTGTGTGCGTGCGCGTGTGTGTGTGACAGACGCAAAGAGTTTTGAAGAAGCAGCAATTTTGTTGCTTTATTAAATATATTTTTCAATTCTCCATATTAAAATACAATTTGCAATATTTGATTTTATGGATTTATTCACATAATAATTGATTGACATCTATTATTTTTTCACACATTTTTTTATGAGTTGCGCCTCGAGTTATCGATAAATATTGAAGTGTAACAAAAGATTTATGATCTGATCATCCTATTCCCCTTTAAAATTTACTTACAACACTCTGAGATTTATTTTTGGAGAAGCTTAAGTTATAAATTCTATAAAAACTACATTATTTTGTCAACAATTTAATTAAATAATTGTTAATTATTTATTTCATATGCATGTACGACAATTTAACGTTATTGGCTTATCGCATATATGTATAAATAAGTGAATATAAGATAAAGTTTCCCTTTCGAGCCCACTCTTTTCTCTATTCCTCTTTTCAACTACTACGATCAAAGTAAATCTCCCTTTACCGATTAGCTCAGTTTTATCTAAGTTTTTATGGACGACCACACACAACGATTTCAAGGTGTTAAATACCCTACGCTGTCCGATGTCCATCCATTTGAGCATCGAGGCGCTGCAACAATGCCTTAAAGGAACCTTCGATAAGGCTGGGTCTTAAAGTTTGTATACCATTTAGCCCTGGGTTTGCTCAATTGCACGAGTTTGTCAGACGGATAAGGCTAGCCATAAATTAGGCATAGTGTGAGCATATATTATGGCACAGCTCGAGGCACAGCACCTGCGCCTCTCCCACTTCCTGGCGGGGATATTAGGCAGTCAAGGAGCATAGCCAGAAATGGGCAAGGTGAAAGAGGAGAAAATATTTGGGCTTGTCGAGTTTGTTTGCCGATAATGTCGCCCGCATGCCATTCGCTTTCGATTTTTGTAATGCCGCGCACGTACTTGAATGATTCGGAAACCGCAACCCGAACTCGAACCCAAAGCCAAAGCCAAAGACAAACCTGAACCCAAAGCTGAACCCTTGCCAGGTTCCCCAATCCAGTCGATAAGCCGCTTTTGTGGTCCCCTGCATGGCGTTTGGCCATTGCTAATCTTAACACAACATTTAACTTGGGTGGTTGGAGGTGGGGCGGCTATCTTGGAGCACCCACCACCCAGCGGGGGAGTTGCAGGGTCCATTTTGGCCACGTGTGCAACATTAGATTCGTCTCATTGCAGCGGCAGCGTGTTGTTGCACGCGCCACTCGCAACGGCCTCGGTACAACTTCTTGCCAAGATGCAATTGACTTGAACTAATCCAAATATTATCGCAACCGTGGCAAGACACAACAACAGCAACAACAGGCAGCGTCATTAAAAAATTGTGTGCTTTTGATTAATAACAAGAACTTGGCACGCGTTCCCCTTCTCCTTTCCCCTTCACCTTCCCATCCCTTCATCCTTATTTTCTTTCCTGGGGCGGCTCTGGGATTTTGATCAATTTTTGGTAAATATTTGCGAGCAGCGATAGGAAATTTACACTGTCATCCGGCAAAGCGGACAAAATGGGATTTATCAGTCAGTGATATGACAATTTGTAATTGCAGAACTGTAAAATCGAAACGATTATGAAACCCCGAGAGGAAGACGAAGAAGTTTTCTAGCGTTTACTCGCAAATTGCGTGAGCAGGTGACAAAAGTGCTGGGAATTAGGAACTGTTTACCTTTTGAGATATGAAAGGCGGAACAAACGAGCCAAGAGTTGCAACAGAAACCTTCTAATGAACAGCTGAAAGTGGAACACAATGATAAGCAAATAGTTTTCTTTTCCTAAGCACACAAGAACATACACATTTTATGAGCAAAGTGCACATAATAAAGTTGCACCTAGTTCTTGTAGGTCGAGGGACAACCAGAGATATTAGCAATTAGTTGTAGGAGTTATATCATATCTGATTGTAGAAATATACATTTCTATTTCAAGTTAAATTAATATATGTATGTATAAACTAACATACAAGTTTGACATTCGGCATAGAAATTCATCTCTAGTCTAATGTGGAATTTATGTGGTTAATCTTCTTTGGCCAAATACATTTTTTTAAGCAAGTTTCATCACAAACAAATGTCCTTAAAATTAAAAAAATTGCTTTTAATTCAGACATTAAGCTTGAAATTCATTAATTTAATATAATATATAGTATAATATAATATAATATAATATAATATAATATAATATAATATAATATAATATAATATAATATAATATAATATAATATAATATAATATAATATAATAAAATATAATATAATATAATAAAATATAATATAATATAAATACATAAATATATAAACTGAACTAAAACTATATTGATTTTGACATTAGAAAGCAATCCATTCATTTTCCATAGAGAATTACAATTTTAATATCTTTTGTTATAAAATGAAGCATTAAATCCTTAATTTATGTCAATTCGTATTTGAATAATAGTGGATTTAGATTTTGCATTAGAGTCGCGCCTCATTTCGCATTCCTTTCCAATTATAATTTCAAACCATGGCCAAAGTTGAGGAACTGTGGAAATCCAGTAAACTCTCTGACGGCGTTGTGGCAATGACGGCTCATTAGGCATAATTTATGAATGCGACATCAATAAAATTCGGAGTGTTTCGGAACTGTATTGTCTATGCTATATGGCGGGTTCTCTAGATGACGACAACTTTCTAAATTTTTGTCAAAAATCGTAGCTACTTAGGCATGCGCACAATTTATAATGTAATAAATCAGATGCAAATGGCTTTTACACAAAATGAAGTCGACGCGAGCCAATTATTTTAATCGTTTTTCGTCAAGGCAAAGAATGTGAGTGAAAAAGATAGAGAGGGAGATAGAGATATAGAGGGGATTGAGCAATTCGGTGTAAAGTGCTGGATGCTCTTTAGAGCCAAAGAGCTTTCAACACACAGTCAAAAAAAATGTTTGACAAGCAACGTACTAAGAGGAATGCAGTCTTAATGGCATCTCTTCACCTCCCTGTCGGCCAGCTCTCTTCTTTCTCCCTCTTTCTGTTTCATGTGTGACCATAAAAATACCAAAAATTACTTTCACTCTACAAAGCCCCAAACTATAATCCAAAACCAACTCAAGTAGCGCGTTCCATTCGTGACGACAGAGACGGGGAGGGGGCGGAGGCGCCACTCGTAACATTCGACCCAGCGATACAAACAAATTATAAAATCCATCTATTTTATGTACCAAAAGCCCAAAACAGGTGATCATAGCGAGGCGCCGCTTAATCATCAAGTGTTAGATTGATCCCAAAAGTAATAGCCATCCATTCAAATCTGGTTAGCCAAAGGTTACAAAAGGTTGAAGTCGATTTCTTGGCGATTGAAAACCGTTGGAATTGAAAAGATACTCAATTTGGTATCTTTAGCAAATTCAAGAAGTTTGGCGCCAACAAGAATTCAACTATTATTCAATGGGAACTCAGATAGTTGATGAAATGTCAATGCTGATATTCTATCAGTATTAAAGAATAAACAGAGATTTTTTAGCGTGCCAACTGTGTTATAATTAACATTTATTAAAGTCAGAACGCATTTGCGACTTGAAAAAGAGAAAACAACTATGTGAAACTTATCTATGGAAAGATAGTTGATACTTCTAGATGTCTTGTAACGGAGAATACGAATACACTACCAAAGATACCATAGATTCAATTCAAATTGAATTAATCAATAAATGTAGGTTTTATAGGATTGACTTAACAAACTTTGAAACATAGTCTTCAAGATTTAATTTTAAATATAATATAATTTAGTCGAAACGTAGAACATCAATGTGATTTAAATACTTTACAGATGTATACTCACTTGATGAAATCCTGATGTAAGTGAGAGAATCTCAGCCTGTCACTAGAATTACCCGATTTCAGTATGATATAAATATAGCTAATTCAATTTAATTAAATTGGCTTATATAGGTTTTTAGAGGGGGGAAGACTTATTACATTGGAAAACATACTCTTTCCGAGATGATATTCAATATGTGAAAGAAATGATTTTAACATGCTGAAGTATTAATGTAGCTAGCAGTATCGACTTAGCATGAGTCAATATTGGCACAGTACAATAACATCTATCAATAATGTAATTTAATGAAATATGATTTTAATACCCACATTATGTGACTTTAGCATAAAACGAGTTCTTCTTTTCTTACCTGCAATTTCCTCGCTTTTACCTTATTTTTCCCTACTCATTATTATCTCATTATCAACTCATCTAGTTCAGTTCTTATCACATAGCAACGTCACAGCATCGTTAGAATATTCGACTGAAAGACAAATTGTCAGTGCTCGAATTCTTGTTAAAAGGGCACAGTCTAAGCCTAAGCCTTTTGGCCAACTGTTGATGGCCATTTGGGGGTCGTCGTCGTTGTTGTTGTATGGCGACAACAATAATTCAAATGAGCGCCACATTATTCAAAGTCTTGTGACATTCTACTCGGCGTTAACGAATCGAGTCAGTCACACACTCCCCACTCCCTTCCCTCACTCTTTATGCTGCTTCTGGTAAACTTAGTTTTGATTCATGGTGGGCACTCATTGTAGTAGTTTATGTTTTTGTTGTTATTGTTGTTGGTTGCCTAATCGCCATGGCGACACCTATGTTCGTAGGCGCACGTTATCCACATCATCAGGAGGCAACTCCAAGTTACCAGTTGCCAGTTGCCAGACCGTAACTAAAATGAGATGCCAAACAAAATGCAATTACGTCTTTTACCTGGGTCGTCTCTACCCTTTAAGATCGCTGAGTTAGGGTCTGGCCAGCGAATAAAATTCCTTATCGCGCTGATAGTCTGCCCCGACAGGGAGAGGAAAGGGGCAGCAAGATAAGTGGCGGCAACAAAAGGCGCTGCTGCAATTAATCTTCGCTTCTCAGTTGCCTTCAAGGTGAATTGTATGGCATGCGCCCCCGGGGCAGCACACACACACACACACACGCACACACATGTGTGTACGCGAGTGCGTGAGTTTATCAGAAACTGCGCTACACTCACAGAAAATATGCTGACAAATGTATAGATATATAAACGTATTTTGTACTTTTTTCTTAACTAATTTTAAGATACACAACTAAATAAAATAAGTAGACATATTTTTTAAGTTGTATGAAAACTTTTTTTTAGCTTAAATTAATTTTTTTTTTATAAATTTCCCCAATTAACGCATGATTATTTACAATTTAAATTATATATTTTTTAAATAGACACGTTTTTATTGTAATACGAATTTAGTCCGAAATATTTGGGCTTGTTTTATTTTTTATTTATACATAAAATTCAATATAAACTATTAAAATCTACTTTATATTTTCAATTATATTTCAGAGGTTTATCTTTATATATTGTGTTCTCTTTCTTGGAATGACAATTTATTTAAACATGTAATTACTGAAATCAATACGTCTTTCTTTAAGTGTAATCCCGATGCTGTCTGGAATCCTCTGATGTCGGACTGCATTCAACTTTAACTCATTGAATTATAAATTATTGTTGTTGTGGATGCTTTTGGCAAGCGTGTGGTAAACGTGGCCAACAAACTTTGGCATTGGCCATTGACAGCTATTTTTGGCTGCTAACCCCAAGCTTCCCCAATCTCATGTGACCCCAAAGTAATTTGCCTTATGATTTTTGCCAACCTGAATGCTGGCAACGTGTGAAAAACTCAGTCAGGCGTAAGTGCGTCCAGAGTTGGGATCGGAAAAGGGATGCGAGAACGTATGTTATGGATTTACCTTTGGTGCATAATTTGGCCAGAATATGCAGTCGAGTGTAAGACATGGACACACACATCTAATCACCTGGAAGTAATTCCTATCTATGCGATTTATTGATTTCGTCTGACATTGAAAACGTTGATAACTTCATTTTGGTAAATAGAGTAAGGGTATTTCCTGAACCTCAAACTAAACTCACAGCTGTCGGTTTGCTTGGAAAGTTTACTATGATATGATTTAATAATTTTGTGGCCACATCTTGAAATCAAAATGCAACTTGACCCACATTTTTGGTTGAGTTTCATCTTGTGGTTCGGCTCCCCACTTTTATCTTAAGTGCACTCTGAAGCATTTTATTTATTGCACGACTTTTTCTCTCTTTGTCTTCTGCTCATCTCAGTTCTTTCACCCAGAAAGTGTTTCATAACTCAGAGCTGAACTCCCAAGTCTCGGTCCCCGATCCCCGATCCCCGATCTACGACTCCTAACAGCCAATGGACCACACGTCGTCGTCATTGTCAAGTGTCGCCGCTTTTAGATATGATGGTACCATCGTCTTTCCTCTCATCCACCGATCAGTGGGCAGGCAGGCAGGCTGCGTGTGTGGCTTTTATTGTCTGGCCATAAAAATGAACAACACAGAAACAAAATAGACCAGATAATATAAATGAAATTTTGTCTATTTGTTATATTTTGAGCGCATCACTTTATGTTATTTATTTTCCCTATTTCTATCTCTAATTGCATAGACTGTTCCACATCAAAAAACATTTGTTGCTATTTGCTTAGTTTCGGGATTTCTTTTTTTTATATAACTGTCAAGCCGAAAGCATAGGATGTGATTTAAGTCAGCGTATCTCTGATGATGTTGTCGCTATTAAAACTCAGTACCACTCGGTCGTCATTTACCGCTCCGAACTTGACCCCATTTTGAATTTTGTTTGCAAAAAGATTAAATCTAGCTTTATATTTAGACGATGATGCTGATTTCTACATTAAGTTCATAAGAAGCATAATAATCCAGATGCTTTCAGGCAAATCAAAATAATTATAACTCATATAGTTAAACAATATATCATGAGATACATTTTTCTAACAATCAAACTGTTTTTACATAAGCTCCATGAAATTCAGCTGCTAATATATTTCAAATATAATTTATTCGATATTTATTTACATTAATTGATTACAATATTATACAAGTACTCCTCATATTTCGATCAGTTAGTGAGTAGTATTTACTTTGGGACGAATCATCATTTTTGAGCTATGAACAACAAAATCTTGGAGAGATCTCCAAGAATCCCTAAGCAGGCGATATTGTCCATTTAGATTACTAAATAAAATAGTAAAAGTTAATAAAATAATTATATTTGCTTATGATTAATGACGTTACTTGTTATAAGATCCATTATTGAACCACCAACCACTTTTATAATTTCTTTTGATAGCAAACTTTCGGTTTTCACATGTTCGAAAGGCATCTCCAAAGTTGCCGGAGTATTGCCCCAATGATTTAAGCTTGTAGTCCTCCGCCTCGTTTCCAATCTCAAAATGGTCATATTGTGCGTATCTAATATTTTTCATAAAGTCTAACAGCTCTATATAAAGCTCGTGAGGTTGTGAAGAGGTCAATTGATGCAATTGCTCCAGACCTAAAAAGAAGTCATTGCTTATGGATCCAAAGCCAGCTCGGTATTCGTTCCATAAGCGAACAAAACTTCGTTTGTAAAAACTATTCCTCTGTATAACTGTCCACCCGGACTCGCAGTAGACTGAAAGTGGACCAAAGTTGGGTATGTCGATTTCATGAATACCATCTATTTCTTGGAACTGCAGACAACTCCCGGCTTTAGACTCAGAAGAAGTATTTTCAACCGAAATATTCTTTAAATTTTTATTTAACTCTGCTAGTTCAACGCGAAGACCTGTAATTGTATTCTCTTGACTTTTGATTTCCGACTGACACTTATGTAGTTCATTATTCGTTTGATTTAGTTCAAGTTCATAGTCTTTATGAGGGATAGTTTGGTTTGATTTAAAAACTGCACTGAACTCAATATTTTTAAGTTCCTCTTCAATTTGCAAATTCAGCGCTTCCAATTCCAATTCATTTTCTTGTATTTTCTTTTCGATATTACTAATGAATTCAGTAGAATACGCCTTAGCTTCGTTAAAGAAGATTAACAGCGCTAGAAACAGTGTCCAGTATTTTTGCATTATTTTGAAATTATTATTATTACTTTTCCCGGTCCCAACCGTATCAAAGAAACCCACCAAAAACGACTGAGACATTAATCTGACAAATACCTATTTATTAGCTGTATTATCAGCAGTTTCAGTAATGCTATATATTATATAGTCACCTCTCTGAACTCAACGATAAGAAGTACCAGCAAAGCAATACTTATACATTGAAAATGTCTGCCAATACTTCTCAAAAAAATTGCTAAAAGAAATTTAAAAAAGTCACAATTTTTTTCGATTGCACTTTATTAGTTTATATATAATATAATATATATATATATATATATATAGTATATATATATATAAATGTCTATCTAGCCGTTACCCAAAACATCTTTGATACCATTTTTGTTTTTTCGGTTGACATTCACTTAGAACCTTGTTCATAGTCGGACGTATCATCATTTGCACAAATTTGAAGGGTTCAGACCAAGTCCGCCATAGACTAGGATGTGCATTAAGATTGCTAAAAGTAGTAAAAATAATTAATATAACAATTTTTAAGAAGTATATTGAATAGATAGCACACCTTCCAGTTCCTTCATAATGTGGAGAAATCCAGCATCCCGTATATGTACTAGATTGGTCAGTCATAAAGCAGTTACTTAAGGAATCGCGAAATGCATCACCAGCAGTACCATAAAATTTACCCAAGGAATAAAGCTCATACCCATTATTACTTGAAATCTCAATATTATCGTAATAGGCGTATCGAGTCTCTCCGCTTAAACTTTCAAGGTAGATATACAACTCGTGAGGCATAAACGACGTTAACTGGTGTAGTTTCTTAAAACCCAAAAAAAAACTTCCTGCGATATTACCAAATCCATACTTGTACTCTTCCAAGTCTCGTTTAAAGTCCAAACCATCATTGATGCGTCTCTGGATCACAATCCAGCCGGGACCGTCAATTTCTCCATCGCAGGCGACTTCAAAAAATGCTTCGGGAAGCTGTATAGTGTGCGTTCCCGTAACTGTTCCAACTGGCAGACAAACTGTTGGATACATTCCCAATAGTGCTGATCTTAATACGCCAGTTAAATATGCATTACTATTCAGTTGTTTCATCTCATCTGCATATTTCGTGGAATTTTCAATATCAGAGATTTCCTTATCTAGTAATTGTATCTCTGCTTCATTCTGCATAAGATTATTCTCATAGTTTTTGATTCGTAACTGTAGATCAGTAGTCATTGAACTGCCCTCGTTTGCAATGCTGTCAGCATTGAGCCTCGTAAACAACAACAGTACAATCACAAGCTTCGTCAAAAGTTCCATTCTAGGTATAAAAATAAATCGATGGATTCAATTCGAATTTAACTCTCAACACAGCGGAACATCAAATTAAACTGTTTGCTCACCGTGCTAGAGCATCTTTTATATATGAAATATATACTATACATGTGCATATTTTATTATTAGCGGTTCCTACTTGACTTTCACCTCATGTGCATAGTTTTTTATGTCGTAGTATTCGAAAATAAAGTATTCTTGAATATATTCTTGGTTAGCCGAATCGATAATCAATCTCTTTTTCGGTATGTCCATCTGTGATCCCAGGGCATGATATGGATTTAATATTTACTAGTTATCTCTCATACCGGAAGCAATTTTTAAACAAAATGAAAAAAAGAGAATATTTATAATAAAGGGTATTTACAAGCCCAGATTTCTTAAATAGACTGGTTATCAAAGCTGATAAGTCGTTGGTGCTAAAGATTATTCATCTTCTTCATGTCGAGTAAATATATACTCTACATTTAAACATTTCACGGCGTATATATGGACATGTTTATTAGTTTATTTTAAAGCTGATGATCAATGCAGAATGCAGGTTATAATTATGTTCATAAACATACTTTTGCAACAATTACAACTTTAAAATCACTGAAAGATTCTCTGTATGTTAATAAGATGTTAATTTTACTCATTCATTGAATACGTGGCTTAAATAAAATTTTGTTATATATTTAATAATATATATATTTCATTATAGATGGTGCAATTATTAATAATAAATTTAAAGATTGTTATTTTTAGGACGTATTATGATGATAAACACGGAATATAAGTGAATATTCACAGGAAGTCCTAGAAGATACCATAGCAGAAGCTGTCATAATATTCCATTTAAGTTAATAGAAATATATTTAAAATTGTATAATGTTGGATGTTAGTCTATTTTATATAGTTATAGGTAAGTCTATATATATATAATAAATGCTTGGCATAATTTTGATCATCTGAAATCCCGTCATGAACATATGTACTGAATTTTCGATTGATATTATGTTGCAAAGAATTTCCAGCCGTCTCAGAATATTCCCCAAGTCAATTCACAGCATTATTCCTATCGGCAAGGTCAATCTCAAACTCATCATAGCGAGCCAAGCCGTATAATTGTTAAATCTTCCCAGCTGGATGCAGAGCTCGTGTTGTTTAAACTAGTAAATTCGAATTGGAGCACAGAAATACACACACTTTGTTAAACATATCTGCACCCAACAACAATATGTAAAAATAATTATACAAGAAAGTAACCAAAGCAAGTACTTAAATTTGAGAAGTTTAAATTAATTATTAAATTTGTATTTATATATTTTTGTAGCTTATATTTATATATGAAATATATTATTTGTGTTGGGCAATGACTTTTTCCTCAGATAGGGAAGAAAGTGCTTGCTTTGTATTGAGAACTGAACAGATTATTTTACAAATATGTATTACTCAACAATTTATTAACCCGTTTTTCATATTTCAAACTCATGTGTCCTTCACTTTAATTTCAACAATTTCAAATTCTTTTTTTGTAGCTGTAATAAAATTGCAACTTTATCGCATATACTTCATAGATTGTTACAAAATACATTTTGTGTTACTTATGTGTGGCCTTTTTTAATGGGCCACTTCAATTGAAATTTGAGGCGAGATGTTGCCAGTTCCCTCAAGTCTCAAGTGACAAGATGAGCTCAATGTATTTAGTATTCTTTCGGTTCTGTCTGTTTAAAGAGGTTTTGTCTTATCGACACTGGGAGCGACATGTGCTGATAACCTTCACGAGTTTTTCAAAATCGAATTGAAATTACTTTTATGTAATTTTTCAGTTGTCGTTGTCGTTGTCGTATATATGTATTTTCAACCCTGAGTTGCATTGTTCCCACAATTTCAGCATGCAATTTGCAAAATGTGTTGAACATCTTTCAGATTAAAGAGGGATAGCGGAATAGAGGGGAAGGAGATGATGAAGGGTCTATACAATTGATTGATATTCGAGCTGGCCGCTTGGGTTGCTGTTTACCAAAGTGATAACGTGGCCCAGATTATGTTGTGATCCGATCACCGTAGCTGCTACTCCATGAGAGTGTGTATTGCATCATTTTTCACATCACGTGCCACACGCGACCAAACGCCGGCAAATTGCGACATTTTGCAACATGCGTCGCGGCCTCTTAAATTTCAACAATTGTCGCATCGAGTGGCACTTACTTCCCCTGCCCCTTGCCATCACAATGTCAGCGGGAGTTGGTCTAGAGGCAACTTGTACCTACTCTCCTTCTTGCCTCCCTCTCTGCCACTCTTTGGCGGCGTTTCAAAGCAGCTGCCGCATTTGGCAGCCTCTGAATGTTGCCAGAAACATTCGCAAAGCCTTCGCTTTGTCTGTGGCTACCACTCATAATTCTCCTACTACCATTCCCTACCCTAGGACATAACCATATACCATATCGTATCCTTTATTTTCTCTCTTCTTTTTTTTTGGCAACTGCTCTGCGCCGTCTATGCGGCAATAAACGAAATTAAAATTCCAAATTAGCTTGTTGCAGTTGCAAATATTCTAAATGAAATTCAAACAAGAGTGCTACAATCAACTGGGCTAGACTACGTTATACCATATGCTAAGCTTTGTATTTGTAAACAGTTTCTTAAATGAAGTCACTGTTGATTATCCAACAGTCATGATATTCATGAAATTTAGATTACACAAAAACTTAAATCTTCAGTTTCAATAATCGAATTGTTTGGAAAATTGACGGCGATCAAGAATGTATATATACATTATAGGGTCGGAGATGTCATCTTCTGTCTGCTACATACATTGGATTAACAATAAACTTCCCACCTTTAATCCATATCAATGGGGAAACTTATCATAATTATGTTCAGTTAAATATGAGCTCCACACATGATAAATATGGATACGTATATATGGATTTATGTATCATGAGAATTTGCAAAGAAAAACCATAAAGTGACCAGAAATCATATTAAATATCTGAATTATCCACTACCCTATATACCGCAACCCTGATCTTACAACCCTCCCCCCGCACTCAGTTCCGTGCAATCAGTGACCATTGAATACGTTTGTCGTTGCCGGATTTATGCGTCATCATTTTGCTTAATCTCCTCAACCGCTGACCCATGTGAAATAGGGGCAACCAACACGCAATCGAAATAGATTTTTGGGTTCTTTTGGATTTTTGGGAATGCGTTCAAGTGCGAAAAACAACAACAACTTCAAATTGCTAATGGCTAACTGCGAAATCTAGTGAAGTTGGGTGGGAGCAGGGGATGAGTACTAAGGTATGGAATGTGTATGGAATTGTGTGTGGATCGCTCACATTAGCCGGATGTTCGTTATGGTGGTGACCAGCTGCTCCTCTTCCCTGCTTCTCTCCTGTTTCCCCTACAGGCAAATGAAATTTGCAAACAATTCAAATTGAATTTGTAAATCGAATTTGACTTTTGAGTATGTTGTGTGTGTTAGGGAGATGCTGCAAATGAAGACATTTGACAACTTGATTACTGAGCTACAAACATAGTTGCCGCAGGGCCACGCCCACACACACACGCACACACACATGCAGCCCCCAAAAGAGTACAAATCACTCAACAAGTTGGAGGCTGTGGCACATAAATGTCTCACAGTGAAACTGCATTTTAATTGTCCAACAACAACGAGAGGCGCTTCAGAAACTAATGGCCGATGCCAGCGGGAACTTAAGAATAGTTTAAAAGGGTCTGCTCGACTAGGAGATACCCTCTGAACTGAACATAAGTGCTTATCTATTGAATTTACAATTTGAACATTTATTTTGTAGCAGATTCGTATGAAATAAGAGTGTAAATAAAGGGCTAGATAAAGGCTATAGTAGTATAAATCTGTATGTTTTCCTATATATAAACAATTAAATTATTATTTTTGAACAAATTACTATGCAGTAAGAGTTTAATAGACTCCGCTATACCCTAAAATAAAGACTAAAATTATTTATTTGTTATAAAGTACACAAGGAATTTCTACAAATTTTAAATTGAAGTGTGATCGACTCGAAAACAACTGATGACAATTTTTGAATTGGTCAGATCTAATATAAACTCTGGTGCAAAACTATGGCCGCACCTAGTTTTTTCAGTGTACGCATAGAAAGAGTGGAGATAGAAAAAATTTGCGATTACCGTTAGAAAGAGCTTTTAAAATGAGAGAATATAGATGACAAATATCATCACTCTCCATGCAAAAATTAACCGTTATATTTCATTTTCGTTTTGTGCAAGGTGCATAATTATGGCCGCACTATTTAATTTCTTATTCTGTGTTTGGCTGGCGGCAATCTTAGTTGTGCATTCTTGGTTGAGTTATTATTTCTAACTATAAAAAAAATATGCCAAGTGGATCAGTGCTTTCAGATATCGAGAAAGGCCAAATTCTGGCGCTGAAAACTGAGAATATCTCATTTCGGGAAATTGCCAGAAAAATTGGTCGCTCCGACAAGTTGGTAAGAAATTTTTGGAAAAACCAAAATGAGTATGGCAAAAAAAAACCAGGAGGACGTAATCCGAAAATAAGTCAACGGGACCAGCGCAGATTAGTAAGTGCTGCAAGCAATTCATTAAAGACTTGCAATGAGTTAGCGGCTGAATGTGGCCTAAAAGTGTCTCGCTGGACCGTTGCACGGGCCTTAAAAAAATCGGAAACGATAGTGCGACAAAAATTAAAGGTGGCTGCAAGATTACTTGATCGCCATAAGGAAGCCCGTATAAAATTCGCCAGAAATAACATGGCATCTGACTTGACAAAGGTAAACCATTTTTATAGAGCAATGCAAATGTTAATTAATCTTTCTAGATTATTTTCTCGGATGAGAAAAAATTTAATTTGGACGGTCCTGATGGGTTTTCTCACTATTGGAGGGATTTGAGGAAAGAACCGTTGTTCTTTTCTAAGAGAAATTTTGGAGGAGGATCCTTAATGGTTTGGGGTGCGTTCTGCGAGGCTGGATGCTTGGAGCTGGCATTTCCAAGCTCCCATATGAACTCCAGGGAATATGTGGATGTTTTGAAAATGAACCTTTTGCATTTTCTTCGCGGTCGAAGGCGTTCAAAATACATTTTTCAACAGGACAACGCACCAATCCACGTCAGCCGTGAGACGCGTGCTTGGCTTGGGAGCAAAAATATCCAGCTTTTGGAGTGGCCTGCGTGCTCCCCGGACATGAATCCAATGGAGAACCTGTGGGCTATGCTGGTCAGACGGATTTATGCCAAAAACACCAAATACAGCAATACTATGGAGCTGAAATTGGCAGTAATCAAGGCATGGGAAGAGCTTTCCCAAAATGACTTAGAAAGTCTCGTTGCCAGTATGCCGAATAGAATCTACGAGTTAATTAGTGTTAAGGGAGGTTACACCCATTATTAAAATAAATAAAAATATAAAAATTAGTTAACATTTTTCAATAGTTTTTTTTTCAGTGAAGTGCGGCCATAATTATGCACCTTGCACAAAACGAAAATGAAATATAACGGTTAATTTTTGCATGGAGAGTGATGATATTTGTCATCTATATTCTCTCATTTTAAAAGCTCTTTCTAACGGTAATCGCAAATTTTTTCTATCTCCACTCTTTCTATGCGTACACTGAAAAAACTAGGTGCGGCCATAGTTTTGCACCAGAGTTTAGCTTTGCTTCATAACAAAATAAATATATAAAATATCATGTCTACTTTTGTGATACCCCTATATATATTGTTTCTAGCACTTACAGGGTATAAAGCGGCACTGCAAGATAAGCTCGTAAAGCAGCGGCATAAGGCAAAAGGTTTTGGGTCTTAAAAAATTATGAGGTAAACAGACTGAAACTTGGAACTTGTCATAGAGTTCATTCGCATAGATCTCCTGCCGGCCCTTTGCAGATGCGGCCCACATGTGTTCCGGGAACGGGAAATGGGTACGGGTATGGTTATGGGTTTGGGTTTGGGAATGGGAATGGCAATGAGAACCGGGAAATGTGCCGCGTGCCGCATGCCGCGTATACACGTGTGTCATAAATTTTATAGCATGTTGCATGTAGTTGTTGCATGTTCCTTTGACTATGGCCTTTCCTGGTTTCTTTGAAGACGTCCAGTCCGGTCAAAGGTCTTTGCATCATAAAGGCGCTGACATTAACGATACCCGGCTCTGTCCAGCGAAAGATTCGACTTTTGTCAGCTCCCAAGTATGTCGAGATACTTGTATATTTGGATTATTTGTCGCCAACGTTTTGTGTCGCCCCCACAAACTCGCAATTACGTTGTTTATTCTAGATGACAAGAGCCAAATGGGAAATGCATACAAATACTCGTAGTCAGTACTCATACTCCTATTCATATTCGTACTGGCACAAAAACCAAGTCACCAGCCAAGTCTGATATTCAACACCAACAGATACAACATCATTATCAGCATGATGATTATCCTTTGTCAGTGCATGCAAACATGCAGACAAGGATGAAAAATGGAAGGAATCAAACGGCAAATAATGCAGACAACGACAATGCCAACAATAACATAGGTCCAAAGTAAATATCATAGTTTATATAGTAATTCAGCATTATGATCAATTGATACCCTTTCCATAAATATTTGAATTAACAATGATATATTTGACATACTAATAATAAAGTCATTCACTAATCTCAATTAGCGTGCAGTGAAAAAATCGAAGACTACTGATGTACACTTGATGTATGCATGCAATGTAACACTTCTATTATTATAATCAAAATCTGCGGAAGATTATTGCGCTTTAAGTATTTATGGACAATTATTAAAGCTTCTTTTCATTAACAAAATTAAAATATTTAAATTGGAATATAAGCATTTTCAATCTAAAATTATTTTTATAATTTTTATAGTTGATATTACAAAATTTGAATACCCTTAGAGTGAACATATTAGAATGACGCCAACGTTGCTGCCTTGTGCTACTTTCATGCTCCTCTTATTTTCATTTTGTTGCATATTTTTGCTCAAAATGAAGAAATAATTTGAAATCACAAACACACACACACACACAGCAGCTGAAGCTGAATTTCTCAGTCGTGGTGTCAACACAATGGCACCAAATTATTTAATACTTCTAGTGTATGTATTTCCAACTGCATCCACAGATACAGCTGTATCTGTATCTGTGTCTTTGTATCTGTAGATGTGTGTAAGTCGCCGCTTTGACTGTCGTTTGCTCGCTTTTTTTGTGCTCGCCCAGCAATTGCAAAAATTTTAAAATGTCTGTCGAGTCGAATGGAAAGGGTAGCGGGATGTTTTGCTAACAGGCTCAGAGACATGTCGTACTCCTAAGGATGTTGTCCCAGTCCCAGAATCATTCTCTTTCCTTTGCTCCTCTCGGAGTGCAATCTGCAATTGCTTTTAGTTTGAATTTCATATTTAATGAAGCTGCATTTCTATTGTTGTGGTCCGAAAAAATTTACATCAAATTGATTGTGTGTGACTGGATTTTTGCCTATGTAAGAAATGAGGAAAGGAAATCAGCTTGGCTTTTGGGTAAAAGTAGAATTTTAGATGCTCTTAAAATGGGTTAAGCTAAATAAACGACAACTAGTTAATGGGAAAGAACATTTCAAGAAAGAACATTACATAACTGAAAGCTATTGTTGTAAGTTATGTGTTTTCGAGCTCTTAGTTAGTGTTCTAAGCTGTTGGATAACTTTGAAATTGGTCACCATTTGACAACAATATTTGAGCTCAATTATGCCATTGAATTGCCGATATTGAAATTGAATATTTCTCTAGCTCAGCTGGGAAAGTGCATTTTAATTAGAGAAAATCCCAAAATGCACAATGCCTCGCCACACTTGCACTTATAACTGAGCCTGAAGCTGACAATTTCAGCTGGAAAAGCGTTGTCAGGACCAACAATCCCAGCTACTGCAACTGAGAAACATTGTTAATATTGAAGCTGTAAAATCAAATTTCAAGCAATGCCAACTACTCGATTATACTTTACCCAAGTCCATTCCTCCCCTTACTTCCCTTTTCCCACCTCATCGAGCACTTTACAGTCCATTGCAAGTCAGCACATTCCTGGATCATTAACTCAACGTGCTATGGCTGCAGAATTCGCCTTTAACAAGCAATTAAATCGAAACAAAAAAGACGCAAAGCAGTCAAACCCCTCCAGGGAGAAGGGTAGAGACTGCTGGAGAGGGGAGTTGACAGAGTGGGTAGAGAGGTGAGCAGAGAGTTGAACAATGCAGTTTGGGAAAGCGCGCCGTGACATTGATTTATTTAACAATTACAACAAAACAAACGTAAATTTTATAATTATTGCGCATGTAAACAAGCATTGTTGTTGCTGCTGCACACCGGTGTACCAAGAGGGGTGCATTAAGAGACCGACAGAGACAGATAGAGATCGAGAGAGAGAGAGTTAATGCCTGGCGAAATGTCAAAGTGAAGTGACAGCTGCAACAAAAGCAGCAGTCGAAGTTGTGGACAAAGATACAAAAACCCCTGGCGCCGTCTTTTGCTTGAAATAATTACTTTTTGAGAGCGCAACCCCCTCAAGCAACCCCTTGGCGAGGACCAATCCCCCTCCACGCTCCCCTCCTGCCGCATATCAAAATACACCCGCGCGCATATGTCGCCGTTGCGATTTTAATTTTGAAATTTATGCTAACAGCAGTTTGAGAAACTGCAAAGCAATAGAAAAAAACGAGAGCTACAATGAATAAGAAGAACCAGCGGCAAGAGGATTTGCTGGACTGACAGATACTCTGTAGTAAGTAGCATAGTATTGCAATGAAGAGAAAATATATTGATGGGAAATAAACCAAGTGTTCTGATCGTAAGGATCGCGAAAGTATCTGTTGATATGTTTTAGAATACCACAAAGTACTGAATAATAAGTTGCTAGTTTAAAATGCTTATGAACTCTTTCTACTTACAATCTGTTGATAGATAATCACAAATGGATTAGATTTCCTTAAGCAATCATATTAGAATATTTATAGAAAGCTTTGGAATTCATTTCCTTAGTTTCTTAACCCAATCAATTGTTAATATACGAAATTATCTTCAGTATATAAGTAAATATGCATTTATTGCTTAAATATAATCACTGTTTTTCACTAAGATTTATCCTAAAGATTTCTAAGTTCCCCAATCAGAAAATATATGGACTTCAATTAATAATATACCTACTGATAATAAGCTGATACCTCTTTAACATAGTTGTTTCGTTACAGGGTATTAAAAAAACGCAGTCAGCAGGTTGCCAAGGGGTTGCCGACGGCCAGCTGTAGGTTGACTGAGAAATGTGAGATGTGGCATGTGGGATGTGGTGTGTGGCAAGTAGGTGGGGCAGTTGGGGTAGTTGGCAAAGCAAATGAGGCAACCGTATGACATTATTTGTGCAGCACTTTTTGCGTTTTACCCCCTTTATGCCGAGTGGCTTCATCAATGGACACATTGCCTCAAATGGCAACAACGGCATCGGCGTCCTGTTCATCAGCCTCATCAACGCAAAGTAAATATTTGCATAATCTGCAGCTGTGTGTGCATGGGCGTAGCCAGGTATGGGCAGGGGTGGGCAGCTGCCCCCCCCTAGAGCACATAAATTTAAGTTAAAATGTTGAATAGATACAATAAATCATAATAGTAAAAATATATAATAAATCAAATATTCGAACCAATTGAATTATTGTTCGCTTCATGACGGAATTCAAGCCAATTTAAGGAGAAAATATAGCCACAAGTTAAATCTTGCTGTTAATTACATAAATGCGGTTTCAGAAATAGGAAATGTTATTGGAACTATGAAAGATTAAGTAATTAACTTTTTTCGGGAATCAACAACACGTGGAAATTATGCACCTAATATTCCACGCCTTTGTAAGACTAGATGGTCGGTAAAGACTATCAGAAAATGTTCCGAACATGTTTCTGAAATTGTGGATGCACTAAATAGTTATATTGAAGATAAGGAAACCCTGGCAAATCATAGTCTGTATACCAGAATAATTCTGCGGCGATAAAGCCAGCATTATTCTTTGCTCTAAAGGTAATTAAAAAGTATTCAACCCAAAAGCAAACATTATGCAGAAAATGTTAATAGGTTTTATTACCATTGGTCAGCACATTGAAAATATATTACACGTCTTAATAATTATCACATTAATGCAGGAGAATCCACAGAAGTAATTATTACCCAGTCGCGCATATTTACAGCCGATCTAAAACTAGACATGACACTGTCACGTATTACTGTAAAACAAAAATACATAATTAATTCTCCTGCAGTAAATGAATAGGAATACTGTCGAAATTTTATAATTTGTCGCTTTCCAAATTGCACCCACAGTACGAGTATCAGGATATATACTCTAATAACAACTCGAACCATTTAGAAAAACTGGATAACCTAAATGTCGATAGGGAACTCACTCTTTGGTACAATCTTCGGAAGATACAGAACTTGACCGAAAATAATTCAAAGGATATTGAGCTTGTAGAAATATTAATAAATATATTTATATTTGGAACTGTTCACTATTTAAAACAGCGACTATGAAGCCTTCTTTCGTACTCTTTGTAAAGTTAAGACGCGGCAGAGGAGCTCAGTACGGCAGTATAGAATTTCCGGGCTATGTCTCATGAGCGTGCATAGGAAAATCGACAACGAAAATCGTGAGAAGATTCAAAAGAAAACAAACTAACAAGTTTGCCACAAATCCAAGCCGTTTGATATTATAGTATATAAATTATATATTTTTTTTTAACTGAAAATATATTATAAAAAAAAATAATTGCTGCCCCCCTCTGAATCACATCCTGGCTACGCCCATGTGTGTGTGTCTCTCAGTGTATGGATCTGTGTGTGTTTGTGTGTGTGTAATTTGTGGGTTGCAATGGGCGACAGCAGCACTTGGCATGTTTACTTTACAAAATGCAATAACAGCAGCAACAGGAGTCTAACAGCAATTGCAACAGCAGACGATGAAAGAGAAGAAGACACCGGAGAAGGAGAAGAAAGTGGAGAGAGGTGGTCTGTAAAAGATGCTAAACAAAACAACATTCGGTTACCCACACAAAATATTATACAAATTAATTGAAAACCCATTCAAAATCCATTGAACACAGGCCAACAATACGCTCAATAATTACTTATAAAACCAAGACTTCCAAAATATGAACAAGAGAAGGAAAAAAGACTCTTCGAAAACTGAATACTCATCGCTCGGAACATGAAGATATGACAGGCTAATCCTTTGAGCACCTTTCAGTACAAATAAACAATGATGAAATGTGCTATGAACGATGAGGTAAATCATCTACAGAAGTTACCTGGAAGCGAATGAAGTGCAGCATAGGAAATAGACTTGCTCATACCCTAATTATGCACAAAATAAAATAAGAAATTAATGTAGATAGAAATCTGCTAGAAGATAAACAAAAAACAAACAAAATTAAGTTTTTACTTTGCTTAAAATACCTGAATCGATTTTACCCCACAGTTCCTACCTGATTTTAAGATAAGTTTTTTAATGAGCATGCAAGATTGAAAATAATTTAAATGATAGAATGAAAGCTGAAAGAAATTGTAGATGAACAAGCCGATCAGTCGAGCGGGCGCGACAGTAGGATACCCTGTGCAGGTCTTCAAAGAAAAGTTTTTTTTATTATAATGGGATTTAAATATATCGCTTGAAGTCGATTTTGCTCACATCGAGAGTAGGTTGCTTGCGATAGTCTGGCAACACTGGACTGCGGCTGTTGATTGTTTATGTTTAGCGCCACAGCAGACGAAACATACATGAACAAACGCGTCGACGCGGCGGAGCGACTGCTCTGCTACTGCGCTGCAACGCTTATGCTGCGCTGCATAAATTTGTTTCTTGAATAACTTCTGAGTTCAATATCCGATCGCACTGAAAATTGTAGCACACATTTAGAGTAGGATACTTACCATGTGTGCCAAATCTTAAGTCTTTACCTATAAAACTGCTCATGTTATCAGCTATTTCAAATTATGGGCGAAGGGGGCGTGGCATCGCAATGAAATTTTCAGGACACATAAAGCCTACACTTTTTATCATGTGTGCCAAATCTCAAGTCTCTAGCTTTAACATTGCTTATGTTATGGTGATTTTTCCAATTTTAAAACCAACGGGACTTGGTATCGAAAATTGAAAATAAACTTGATCTGCGTATGGTATTCAGGAACCTACATTCCAAATTTGAAGTCTCTAGCTCTTATAGTTGCTGAGATCCACGCGTTCATACAGACGGACAGACAGACGGACAGACGGACGGACGGACAGACGGACAGACGGACGGACAGACAGACGGACAGGTGTCAATCGATTTGGCTATTGATACTGATTCAGAATATATATACTTTATAGGGTCGGAGATGCTTCCTTCTGCCTGTTACATACATTCACACAAATTCATTATACCGCTTTTGCCCATTTTCAATGGGCACAGGGTATAAAAATATTCAGATTGATTAGGACTACGTTGTTCTTTATCTTACAATCCCGTGAAAATAATCTCTTCGTATTGTATAATTATTTATAATTATTATAATTATAGAATACGATAATTGTTAGAAATTTGCAATTTAGATTTTTAAAAGGGGAATGCAAGAATTGTAAACATACAACTAAAAAGTTTACGCTCCGCTTTATATTTGAAACCAATGAAATTAATCTCCTTTAAATACACGCAAGTTTTAGCATGTAATTTGGCCAGTATTAATATAAATGCATTAGATCTGTTAAATAACTTAAAGCTGTGAACTGAAATGCTGGCAATGGTAGTCGCGATTCATACTTACAGTTCGGCATTGTCAAGTCGCTTAATTAATTCGAAATGCCCTTTCGGCGAGTGTATAGGAAACTGAAGAGTTGTTAACATCATCAGCCGCTTCCTGTGAGTTCCCCGTCTTTTGTCTGAGATAGAGAGTGTGCCTTCGATGCTTTCAGTTATCTCTCAGTTTCATTGGGTTCACATTTATCAAATGCAGTTCACAGCTGTCCCAGAATTTTGGGAAGGAGTCACAACAATGATAAACCATATCCATAGCTAAGTGTCTTTCACTGTCTCCAAGTATGCGGCCACGCCCACAAGCCAAGAGAGTGAGACAGAGCAAGAAAGAGAGATAGGAATATGTCCTGGAACTCGAATTGCACTTCAGATTCGTCACATGTCATTTGGACTTATGTAAATAGCATTTGCCGAAGGGTGTCCAAGTGCAATTGATAGTTTGTGAATGCCATCGACACGCTGCTGCTAATTAAAATAGATGATCGATGGTTGACGGGGGCAGGGGGTAGCTATAAAAAAGTAGTGAACCACCCTTGAGAACCGGATTGTGAACTGGATTGAGGGCGGCAGGGAGGGTTGTCTCGTGTTGCTCTTAAGCCAGCTTAGCCACACTTCTTCAAGTTTAGCTCAAGCCCACAGACGCACAGATCCAACTGCTGAAACTGGTCCAGTTCGGGAACGGGAAGAAAAAACGCAAATCTCTTGTGACAACATAAATAGAAACATGATTTAAGATCGGTGCGGGATCCGCGGCATATTTACAGCTGGGATTACAACCCGGCACACAGCACGATATGAGTTCAATTCAAATGAAACGAGATGAGTTCGGATGTGAGTTGAGAGTGGAGAGTCCTCTCCCCGGGTGGTTCATGATTGAGTTCATCTCTGCCAGCCTTATCGAGGGGTTAGAAATGTTGATTAGCCTTCTGCGCAACGGAAATGGGCTGGCATTACGTACGGCGTATCCCATTTGTAGTTGGTCCTTTTTGTTCCTCCTTCTTTTTTTTTGTATTTCTATTTTTTATGCGCTGCTCCCATAAATTATAACTAAACTTGGTTCGGTCTTTGTTGGTTGCCATGTAATTTGGTTTGGCACGGCGGCTGCAAAGGTGCAAAAGAGGGAGAGTTCGGGAGATCGACAGATCGGAAGGGGATTCATAATCAAAAAATAACAAACTGCGCAGGATAATTGCAGCAGAGAGTTGTGTAAATTGAGTGTAGCTAAACAATGGAAATTGGGACAGTTTTTCTATATATACGAGTTTAGTGTATTTTTGACCTTTGTTGTGCTTTGGTTACAGAAACACTGCAAGTTCATAAACTGATTTTTCTTTGGTGTAAATTAAAATGGAGGGGGATGTAGCATTGAACACGGAACATAATGGTGTCATTCTAATAGCGGGTACATTGTAATACTACGAGTAGTTAAGCAATTTGGAGCTAAAAAACCTTTTTTTTCTACAACTCTCGACTACGACATAAAGATAAAACAATATACATAATCTATCCGAGAATTTCCCAATTAATAATTCATTTATATTCTTCTTAAGAACTTGCAAAACATACAGATCCGGATAAGTGTAGAATCTTTATCCCAGGGAGCTTTCCGAGTAATTTATTCAAAATATTGTCTTGCGCTTAAAAATCTTAGCCCAAAATGGCAAGCTGTGAAGAGCTTTTTGATTAGTTTTATAGAATAGAATTTAGAAATCTCAAATAGCACTTTTTGAAACTTATAAATCTCACCCCAAGCGAAAAGCTACGGCAAGTTTTTTGAATAGTTTTAATGCTATTTTGATTTCATTAACAATGTCAATTCGAAGCAACAATTAAAAGCGTAGCTCGTAAATTGGGAAAAACAAACAGCTGCAGTTGCTTCTGCTGCACTCCCCCTTTCCTTCCCCCCTCGTGGTTGCAGTTCGTGCCAGCAGATGAAATGACAACTGCAGAGGGATGTCAAAGGGGAGTGAGGGATATTGACATCGAAGGGGCAACGAGGGAGGCGACACAAATATGAATTATGTAAATACGGCGAGAGTGGGACTATAAAATTAGCACGAAGTGCGCCCTAAACTAATTGCATTAATATGTCAACATGCCGCGATGTCTCTGAGTGTGTGAATATGACTACGAATGCGAGTGAGTGTGAGTGTGAGTGTGAGTATGAGTGTGAGTATGAGTGTGAGTGCTGGCTGAGTGCATGGCGCACTACTTAAGATTACACAACGGCCAACAGTAATTTCGAAAAGTACTTAAAGTTTATTTATTTTGCGTCTGCTCGACACGCAAACATTAAAAACAACAACAGCAACAAAAAGAAGAAAGAAAATTGATGAAACTGGCAAAGAGGCGGGGAGAGAAGGGCGAGAGGTTGAAGAGGCTGCAAATTAATTCAGTTGCCACCCACTTGGGAATGTTGTCGAGTAAAAATATTTTCTTTTAGATTTCAAATTTCATATTTCGTATTTGCTTCAAGTGTGCAACGTCCCCTCTTCCAGTACCTTCCCCTTACTCAAACAACCTCTATGCTTTTCCACAGCACTCGGTATTTATGATTTATGCTATGGCGATCACCCAATAGCAAACACATTAGCCCAGACCAAAAGAGACGCCTTTGAAGTGCCTTACGTTCGCGTAAGGATAAATGATGTGATAATTTGGCAAAATATTAAAACAACAATTAAAAATGCATTCGAGTGTCAATTGCAAATGCCCTTTTTTAAGCGTTCTATAGTCTGAAAAGTGGTTCCCTTGTTTTTTTCGAATACCCTGTAAACTTAAGAGTGAACGAAAGGGATATAAGGTGACTCGTATAATAGGAAAAACTACTTTCAAAGTCTACTTTTCAGTTAAAGTTGTCAGAAATACGATATGTAGCATCTGATACAGATCATTAGCTTGAAATACATTCTATTTAAATCTCTTTAAATCAATATTATTAATTAATTAATATAATATTTCCACAATTATATTTATTTTATTATTTTATACTATTCTAAAAATACGACTTAAGTGCGATTAATAAAATAAACCATAATTTATTCAATGAAATATGCACAGGGTATCTTCCAGTGAAGCACACTCAACTTACTTATTATGTTCTGGTTCTGTTTCTGTTTCTGTTTCTGCTTTCTGTTGGTGTCTCTGACACATAAAACAACATAAGCATGAAAAATTAAATTTATGCATTTTGTTGAAAGGGTTAATGGGGCGTATGCGCTACGCGTTTTGATACGCTGCATTTTTAGTTACGCAATCGATCATGATTTTTATGTATTTCTAACTTTGAATGCATGAAATTGAGTACAATTTTTTTTATCAATATTTGAAAGAATAACATATGTTCAACAATTAAAAACACTTTTAAAATGAAGAAAATACTATTAAAAATAAAAATGATATTCAGAAACATTTATAAAATTATATAAAATGTGTATCTTTCATTTTCCTTAGTATATTTATATGCTGTTTTCAAATAAGTTACAATTACAAACTTATTAGCAAATTCCAAAGATATATTACCGATCTTTGCCTTGGCTACAACTTTCACAGTATATCACGAAGTTTCCCATTTCATTTCGGGTTCAATTTGTAGCTTAATAAATCTGTTGAGTTTACAAATTTCCGTCTGCAAATGGAAATGAAAATAAACGATCTTTGCGGCCGCCCACAATAATAATGAGGAAACTTGGTGCCGACTCCAATGGAATTTAATAAAACAAATTGTTGTGAGAGCAACAATAACAAAGTGTAGCAAGTACTTATAAACATTATATACTTTATTTAGTACATAAGTGTAAGTAGATATAGTGTATATATAGATTTGCCTGAAATGTATCTACATATAGGCTGCGGCCAAAATGTTGCTAATTAAAGTTAATATTGACAAATGATGGCATTGGACAGTGTCAAGAAGCTGCCACGAGCATGTCGCGTCGGGTTTCCGTTACGTTACCCCTAACTCAGTGTTGACAGATCTGTGGATCCGTCTGCCGCATGTGTCGTTGTTGCCGCCTCCGCTGATGGTGACGCTCCCGTCGCTGTCTCTGTCGCTGCTGCTGCCGCTGCGACTTTAAATGATGCATGTTTAATTGTCGGCGCATAAATTAAATTTCGGCTGAGCGTGCTGTATCTTTCACTGTGTATACACTCGGCATGTGTGTGTGTGTATGTGTGTGTGTGCTTTGCGCTCATTTGCATACACACAGTGGGACCACACAGGCATTGTTGTTGTTGCTGCTGTTACCGATATGCCCAATAAGTCTGTCAATGCTAAAGCAATCAATTGACTTGACAAGAATGTTTAGTTTTTCTTTGAAAACTGTTTTGTTTTAGCTTCAAAATCCGCTCATGAATTGGTTGTTTTCAACTGGAAAAAGTGTCAAACACTAAACGACACACGAGCAGATATCATTTGATAACGGAGTAAGCATTAGAAATAGTTTAAGATACAAATGTCGACAAATTGTACATAGAACTCTCTATAGCTTAATAATAACAGTTAATAATATATGTATTATTATTATAATCTAGGGGTATATCAATTAAAGGCGTCTTTAATATTTCCTCTCAATTGTTATAAATTTGGTAGATAGATAAGAAATTCACTCGCTTATTTTAGAATTAATAAATACACTTCTCTAGATTAAATTCAAGAATTGTTTATCTAGTTAATGGTCAACTAAGGTTATAGTATATTAAATGGTATTATCTACAATAACACGAATATATCTTAGTTCTTTAAAACCAAAACTTCAAGTATAAATTGCCCCGATCATCGTTTTCTAAAAAGCTGTCAATCAGTTTTACAATTATGCTTTAACATTTTAAAGACAAAGATAACCTACATTAGAATATCTTTAGCAAATTCCATCTAAAATACCATTCAATCAGCGAGTGCCAATAAAAGTATCTTCTGTTCTAAAAAAAAAAAAAAATCGCAGCATCATGACCAAAACTTCAAGTTGGCGGTGTGAAATGCAGTTTACTTGTTGGACATGGCCAGGTCTGAGGTCTTGTGGCCACAGCGAAAGCAAATCAGATGAGACAACGACAACAGCAAAAACAACAACAACTATAACAACCACATACGAAAGCTCAAATGAATTGGTAATTTATTATGCGCCGTCATGGCGTGGGCTAATTAATGGCCAACGGATCGGATCTGGCCATGTCAGCGCTTATCGGACGCGTCCGTTCATCGACAGCATTTCGCCAAATTAATGCAAATCATGCGACCAGCAGAAGATGCTTCTGATGACTATAATGATGATAGTAATGCTATTGATGATGATGATGATGATGATGCAGGCAGCCGTATCAATGTGAGCCTAATGAGTCAAGTGGCCGAAAAGGATTTTGTGGGTGCGTTCTGGTCTGGACACAAGTCTGGCTAATCCAACTCAGATAAATTGTATAAATTCTATACCACAAAATGAATCACAGCCCAAACACACAGACAGATGCCACAGCAACAGCAACAACAATCACAATGACAACAACAGCAACAACAATAACAATAACATTGTTAATGTCGTCTTAGGTTGGAGACAGGCCGATAAGACGAGAGATGAGTGTACATTTCAAGCTATTGCCATATGCTGTTCTGTGGCTCTATCAATTATTCATGCAGTCATTCATTTATTCATTCCATTCCCAATCCCATTCCCCAAACGGAGGCGTGGCACATTCAAGGTGTTATTGGGGGCTATTGTTGTGCCTGTGGCTTCTGATGCGCATTATTTGTTTAATTAATCATCTGACAATTGCGCTGATAGCCGCATAAGATACAAATGTGTCTGTGAGTGTGCAGCGGCAATCGCGGCCTTTGACCTCGGTCTGACTAAGATTACGATGAAAAGCCGCATCGATTGAGGAGATTTTGAATAAGCGATTATCGAAAGGTTAATCAGCGATCATTGTCAGCGACTTGTCTGTATCTGTATCTCTATCTATACTATAATATCTTTTCATAAATGTATCAATATCTATAATCTTAAATCAATCTATAACAGATTGTCTACAGCTATAAGTAAAGTTTTCTATATTTAAATAACAATCTGCATCGTTGCCCGTATTTGTAACGAATCTGTATCTATAACTTACCCTAAAACACTATTGAAATTAAGGTATGCAAACATTTACATTTCTTCTTGAGTGCTTATATTTATTTATAATTCTATCAGATACTTTAAACATCGTCTGAAGCATCAGTAGTATCTGTATCTTATATTTTAGTTTATTTATATTTATATCTACATAAGCAACTTTCATTGAATTAAAACTCTTTGACTTCTTCTGTGTATGTGTGTGTATCTATATTTATAATTCTCTTTTCTAAAAGTCATTTTAATATAAATAAATATGTATCCAAATCTCTAGTTGTAGCGGTATCTATAACTCCACTTCAATCTTTGTCTGCTGTGCCGAAAATATCTTAGCAAATTCTTTATAAGGATAGGTAAAGTATATCTTGCTTCTATCTTGAAAATCCTTTAAAAGTAAGTTTTTTTTAAACCTGTATCTATCTTTATATTATCTGTGTAAGTATATATATACAGCTCATTCTGTATATATATTTCTGAAAGTATCTTTTCTACTATTAGCATTGAAATCAGTTGAAATATCTGCTTTTCTACGTTTATCTTTAGCCGTATTCGTTGCTGATTCGGTTTCTCAGTCTCAGATACTTTGTGTAAGCGCACATAAATCAATATGGCAAACGTAACAGTAATTTTAAAAACGAATGCACAGGCAATAAACGTATTTCTTCTTATGACCAACTGGCAACTTAGCTGAAATAAGACTGAGACTAAGGCGACAGCAAGTCGTTGATAAGAACTGCAGCTAGACAGACAGATAAAAAGATACTTTGCTTGGTCTTTAGGCAATGAAATGTTGTGCAACTTATTGTCATTGTTAACGGATGCGAACGAACTCTCAGGTACCAAATGTTAAGGCCGAAACTCATTCATGAAACGCTGGCACAGCACAAAGATGCCACTGAGAGTCAAGGGAGTCCGAAAGGAGGCACGTACCTGCCTCCTGTGAAAGTGTGAAACGTGTCCGAGGAATGCCAATGAATTTCTTTCTCTCTGGTGAAATGGCCTGACACTTGACGTTGCCAAACATGAGACAATCTCGGGAGGGACAAGGTGGGACAGTCGGAGGAGTTGAGTTACGCGCATGCAATGGCCATAAATAAATGCGAAATGCATTAAACGGCGAGGCAGCAACAACAGCAACAACTGCAACAAAAACAACATTATGCCAGGCCCAACGCACGTCGACGTAATTAATTAAAGCATTAAGTGCTAATTTTACGACAACTCGATTTGTGCGTTGTGCCCGTTACATGCCTCCGCCAATGACTCTGCCCCTGCCCCATGCCCCATGCCACATGCCTCAATCTCTCAGCCACCAAAACGCATTGCAATTTGCATGCTCTGCCATCGCCATCGGAATTTGGCAGCCGAGTAGGAAGCGAAACGTCTCGACGGCTGTCAGCGGCGACAGGCGACAGTCAGACCCAAAACTGAAACAAGTTGCCCATGCCACTCCCCCTTCTCCAACTCGTGCTCCCTCCCCCCGTCTTACAACAACATTTGTTCAACTTTTCAACTGTCGCCAAGATTTCCATCTGAGTTTGTTGTTTGTCGTCTTGTTGTTTATGTTGCTGTTATTGTTGTTGTTGGTGTTGCATCCTCCTTGTGTACATCGTCGCAGTTTGCACTTCATATTTTTCATTGGCCTTTGTTTGCTTTGATGTTATTTTTGGGTTTTAGCCCAGATGGGCGGGGCAGCATAAAGAATGCTCGTTTGTTGTTGCTGTCACACTTAGAACTCAACCAGCAATTAATCATATGCATTGCTTTCTTCGCCTGTCCAGACACTCTAGAGTTTTGTCTTTTCATTTCTTACTCGCATATTGATGGCAAATCGAATGGAAATGTGAATGAGAATACAACGACACGAAAAATATAAAAAATAACATTATGAAGAAAAATATAATTATTTGTGTGTACTGTACTTATACGTATATAATGATTGATAACTTTCAAGTTTAAATAATGCCATTTGTTTTGTAATTTCGTATTCTTTTCACAGCATTTTCAATATTCACGTAAAATATAGCTAATACTTTAAATACTAAACTTATCTTATTGAAATAAGTGATAAATGTTGTAAATATTAATATAATATAAGAACTTAATAATTAATTTCTCTATTAAAACTTTATTCATAATTACTAAATACTTTTTACTTATATTAGTTATTTAAATTGCGTCCAAGCTATGTGTCTGCTTGGACGCAATTTGAATAACTGTCCATCTGTCCATCAAATCTATCATTAAAAATGCCACTCTTAATTTAAACGAACTTGGTTAATAAAATGACTAATTGGTAAACTTAGACCTAAGTAAATATATATATTTGCACTGTAAGATTTCTGCACATTTAAACTAATTTCAAATGTCACTGAAACGGCCCGCACATTCCTGACTATAAAAATCTTTGCGCTTTTCTAGACTCATTGACATTTCTCTACCAACAAATACAACAATAACAACTTGAAGTGCTTATATGCAACAATGGGGCATGAGACTAAACCAACACGAAAGGCGAACCGAAAGAAATGATCAGAAATTTATCAGTTGCATTGTTTGATTTTATGGCTTTTGGACGCCTATTAAAGGATTATAAATGATGGGCTATCGTCTTAAAGGGTTCTTCGTTTTTTTATTATGATTGTTCCCTTGATATTGCGGTTGGAATTTATGCAGCTTATGGGAATTTGCGCTTAAAGCCATTTGTTAGACTCACAACTCGTCTGGGATTTTAAAGATAACCGAGCTGCAAGTATTTATGCTGTATTTGCATTCCGATCGATTGCCACAAAATGGAAATTTCCATTATTTTGCACCAATTTTGGCTGTGTATTTCAGTCATTAAAATCATTTCAGAGATATTTCGCTGGCTCAGGTAAAGAACCATTAAATTGTTGTAACACAATAGTTGCGAAAATGTCTATAATTACACAAAATGGCCGAGTTGAGGGAACAGAACAGGGATCAGGACAGGGACAAGGACAGGTCTGGGGATGAGGGATGAGGGGTGAGGGATTGCTAACGGCACATCTTGAATGCATTGACTGCATTTCCGATTTTCACATTTTCCGATTGTGCAGCTATGCGCAGGATGTGCAGGACATGACGACGAGTGTTGGTAAATAATTGGTTATGGGTATGCCAATTCCACAGTAAAATCAACTCTAGGGGTAGCTAGGGGGAGAGGGGGATGAAAATCAAATACATTGAAATTGCCACTCGACTTTTCCCACCGATTTGTCTGAATGTCTCTCTGTCCAGTCTGTCTGTCTGTTTGTCTGTCTGTCTTTGATTTCTCCGTTTTTATGCACGCATTTCGAGTTTGACGTCTGTCAGATACAGATACATTTTATCGCTTTATGCGTGTGTATCTTTTATTTAATTATTGTTGTAAATTCGTTCAGCAATAACATAAATATTCCAGTGACACACATAACAAATTTCTTGATGGCCCGTCATTTATTTAAGAAGTGCCAAAGAAAAATATCTTTCATTGAAGGAATAAACTATAAGAAACACACACATAAGTTGTAAAACTCGGACAAAGGCTATAAAAAGCTCAAGTAAATTTCGTAAAAACTAAAATAATAATCTGTACAGTTTATCAAATTAAATTTCAATTAGATAAGAAGCTAGTATAGTCAAGCTAAAGACTAGACAATTTATAATGGAAATGTTAGTAAAATAATTATGCAGTGTACGTGGAAATTGCTTGAATAATGAAATTTGGTTATATCCTCATCAGATTAATGGCTTTCAAATATTCTTACGTATGATAAGGGTACTGTATATGTCATTAAAATAATTACAATAAGCATAATATAAATTAAATTAAAATACTGGAAGTTCTGTATAATTTTCTGCCAGTCTATTCACATTTCTCTGTTTTTCACTTTCAGCATTCACTTATATATTTTTTTGCTTCTTCTTAATTGTTTCTTTCTTCGCCTAACATGCCCTTCTTCCGAACAACCCACTCGAAAGATTACTTCCTTTTGCAAAACATGCAACATTCACAGATATCTGCAACATTCATTAATATTCATTCAAAATGTTTAAATTTTGAGCATTCTGTGGCATATGCTTAAGTGATCCTCAGTTGTACAATATTCCTTGGGGACGATCTTTAGAGTGGATTAAGTAAACGAACTCAAATCTTATTAGTGCGTGGCATGTGGCAAGTAAAGCAAAGTAGCTGCTATTAAAGAGTCGCCACTTAAGCTGTTGTGTTTGTGCAACACCCCCAACAACAACAACAACAACTACGACAACAAGTGAGGAATGTTAATGCGTCAGCCCAAAAGCTACAAACGTCGCCGAGTCATTAAGTGCCATGAGAGGAGAGGTGGGCAGGGGAGTAGGGAATGGAGAATGGTGAGGGGGCAGGGGGCAGGGCACACTCGTGTCGCTCTCTGTCACTGTGGAAGGTGGCAGAAGGTGCGCATCAATTTTGAAACATTTTTGAAACATTTTCGCCTCAAAAACTCAATGGCACGCCCCCGCGCATTAGCTGTCTGCCCTCCCCGCCCGCCGTTCCCTCCCTGCGAGCAAGATTTTGGCTGTGGCCACACAATTATCTACAGCATCCGTCAGATAACAGATAGCAGATAGCAGATCCTCTATAGAGAGGCAGAGAGATGTTGTCGGTGAAGGAAAAATAAAAGTGTTAAGTAATGAGTTAATCTGCGGAGCCTTCGCATGATTAAGTGCTTCAAGCGGCACAGAGATGGGGCGATGGGGCATGATGATGATGTGGCCTCCAAATAGAATCATTTTGCCCAGTCTTGACTTGCGACTGATGAATTATGATTGAAGCTGCCTGAAAATGTCTGCACATTTGTTTTGACTTCGTCTCGGTGTGTCTTGGCCTTTTCATCAGTATTTATCGCACAAATTAACTTAAATGTGGCTAAGATTAAGCAGCGGCTATGATCACACAACTGGAACTGCAACTTGAAGTGTAAATGGAAGTGGAAGTGGAACTGGAACTGGAATGGTAGGTGCTGCAATCTGAAGTTATCTGGAACAGAAACTGGTAGCTAGTAGTCTTGCTTTAGGCGGGGGGACTAAATCAAAAGCCGCTTTGACATCACAACATTTACCTTATCAATATGATAAATTACGATACAGATATCAGTGTGCCGCACTCATACTTTTACTTCCAGTCTTACTGTTCGTATTCATACTCCTATTCATATTCGAACTCCTACTCGTATCGTATCTAAGTAGGTGAAAGTGAAAAAACGGTAGCCATTGGCTCTGATTGACATAATTGGGCTTAACGTAAAACCCGCAAGACACACACAAACACATGTCGAAAACAATTACGAATACTTGACTGTACAGTCTGTACAGTCTAGAAGATACCCTGTAGATAGTTCTGAAGATTGTGGAGACTCCATATTATTGCTCACATAATTTACACAGATGAAGAGAATTTGATTAGAATGATATGAATTAAGTAGTCTTAAGTGCTAGTATCTATAATAAAATATCTGAGATGTAATTATTTCTTTTAGTTAAAATTGTAATGCTTTCATTTAGACACAAAATTGTTCTGCATTTTAAATACTTGAAACAATGTATTTAGCCCGTATATAATCTCTTGCTTTATAGCGAACATAGAGCTAGCCAATTCCTCACCTTTATTTTAATATTGATTGTGGTAATTCCTTAAGATACTTCCTGAAAATTGAAATAATTCTACTGCGAAAGTCTCTGTGGTATATTCTATCAATATTCCCCATAAGATCGTTGCTTCTTCCTTTATATTTGTACAACCCGTTTACTCATGATTCAAAACTGCAGGGTATGCACATAGAGATATCGCATTCGCTTATAGTTTATGATCATACAGACAATGATCAATGACAATGAGCAATCTGTATCATAAATATTGTCTGTTTGACATTATGAACAGCAACAACAGCAGCGACAACAACTCTAAATGATGCGTTTTTTTTGCGTTGTTTCGAGTCAAACCCCAATTAAAAACTGTGATTATGATGAAGCACGGTAGAAGCCAGAGAGAATCAGAGACTATAGTATACTGACGATTTGAAGTGAAGTCGTACTTGTATTTTGAGGTAGGTGAACACACAACGAGCCATAAATTATAATTATCGACGAGATTAACTCTTTGCCGTGGCACTTAACGCCGATGACACATGCGCCGAGAGTGCCATGTCCAGAAACCCCAGAAACCCCAGACCCCGTCCAAAACTCCAACCCGAACCCAAAAACCCGGGGAAGTGAAGAGTTGCCGTTTGTTGTTGCCTCATTTGGTGAAAGAAAGCAAACCGCAGATAAGCAGCAAAGACGACTCTAAATCGTATGCGATAGCAGAATAACAACAACAACAAATCAAGAAAATTAAAACCAAATGAAAAATGTTATAAAACAACGAGTGATGGGCCAAGAGATGCCCTGCAAGAAGAACATGAGGTTTGGAGAATTTAAATAAGTAGATTGGGAAGCAAAAGAATTTAAAAGTTTTATATAACATCTAAAATATAGGATCAAGTTTATTTAGAATAAATAAATCTATATTTATGATTTGATTTAAAAATATATTCATATTGTAACAGATACCTTAAGTGTAAGCATTTGAAATACAGAAATAACAGACAGTTTTATGATCATCCTTTTCTTCACACTAATTTTTAATATTAATATAATAAATTGTTTGTTTTATAATATTTATCTTCTCGTGTGTTTATTATTGCTATAGTATATATTTATAATTTTAATTATATTTTAATCTGCAATAATTAATAAAAATATATCAAACAGATCTTCAAATTATATCCATTACTGTCAAAAGCCCCATAAACATTCATTCCTTTGATATACCCTATGAAATAATTTCCTGATAATTTCATACGGCATAAAAACATGACACATGCTTGGTTAAAAAGAGAAAAAAATTTAAAAGAAAAAATCAGTGGAAAAAACTAAGTAAATAATGCATTCAAAATGTTGCAGGGCCTCAACACAGAAGAAGAAAAAGCTGTCTCATACATTGCCAGTTATTGTTTTTGTTGTAGTGCCAGTTGTTGTTATTGTCGTCGTTTTTTGGCGATAACTTAAGGGGAGACAATGTGGCAAGACGGCGACGTTGTCGGCTTTTCATTGATATCTCTCGGTGGCAAACAAAACGCAAGAAGCTCAAGAATTTATGACCCCCTGTGGCTTTATCGACGCCTCTGTCAAGGCAACCCTCGGTCTCTCTCCCTGCGATTAAAAAGCGGTTGAAAGATTCAACAGAAATGTTGAATTGTCACAGAAGAAGTCAAGGGTTTGTTTCTGCTCTTGTTACCATTTCCATTCCCATACCGAATTGCTTGTACTTTGTACTCAATACCCACTGTACCCATTTCATTCAGCACTTGATTTCATTCATCGTCTGTGTGATTTGAGACGCCTTTGGTCGATTGTCTGTCTGTCTCGTAGCATCGATAATTTTCAATTTTTTATTGTCGTCGAGGGTCGCCGACGTTCTTGACCCGTAGTATCTCTAGTCAAACTCCTCACTCTGTCGCTTCCCCAGGTCTCTATTGAGAATTGTCGACTTATCAGGCAACCGCAACAAATATGAAATTTGTGCTAACTTTTGTTGGGTCTTGAGCCAGACCGTTAAAGGCGTTGCGATTTATGATCCATCAGATCGGCCAAGCTAATGCTTAATTATTGCAAATTGCATATTGACAAAGTAAGGCAGAGGGAGACGGAGAGAGATGGAAAGAGGGAGACATGCAGTCGAGTCTCAATAAAAATTAACACGAATTTTGTTGACTGCATTTCTGCTTAATATTTTAATTAGTGCAGCAGCCATAAAACTCTCGTGTTGCGTGTAAAAATAAACCCAAAGATGTGGCAACTTAACGACCTGGCAGTAGCAGGTCTCTCTCTCTCTTTTTCAATCTCTCTCTATACTCGAATTTCTTAAGTACCTTAATATCCCCATAGAGAGGCAGGCGACTGAAAATAAAATGTTTAAATGCGCGTAAAAAATCGTCTTAAAAAATGGGCATTAACTTTAAAACATAAAAACAATCGTGGGGTTAAGAGTTAAGCATTTCTTTGCACTACCAACTGCCTAAAGTCATCGCATACAGTTTCATTTCTAAGCACCAATGACACTAGCTGAAAGTCAGTTGTGAGCTTGTGATTAATCTTGAACGAGACAAAAGATAAGAACTTTAATTTCATTGTATTGCTTTGGCTAACTAGGTTAGCCTGAATACATTTATTTATTATTTCTGATCCTCTTCACAATTATGATTACTGCAAAGTAAATATATTTAATATATTTATTAAAGCACATGAAAGCTCTTGCTCAGCAAATTTATAAATTCCTTCTTTCCCTTATTGCCTTAAATAAGTAGAAAATAAAAATGATTAAGTAAATTTGTTCAAATCTTTAAGATTTTATTGAATTCAGCAAATTGTAAAGCAGATTAAAGCTTTTATATTGATTTATAATCATGGCAAAAGTAGTACAAACTTTTGACTGAATATTGTACCCAGTTTATAATCTTTTTGAATATATACACTTTCATATTTATACTGATCCTTCTTAACGATTTTCTCAGATCAAAAGCGGCTTAATATTAAAGTTTCAGCATCAATTACATGCTTAAATATCTTCTACACTTTTAGCTAGTGTCAATTTGTCACATATTTTATCCCATCAATTCCCCGTTTAACGCATGAACTCTCTTCAATCCTGAAATATTAGAAGCGCTTTATGGCGCATGCCCGGCTTCTTGGAAGGCGTCTAACAATTCAATACTTAGTTCGACAGACTGTTCGTCAGTTTGTCTGGCACACTGTTCGTCTCAACCAAAGCCCATCATCGTCATCATCACCATCATTACCAACATCAGCGCTTCCTGTCTGCCAATCCAAGGCACAGAGCTCGTCGATCGACTCGATTGACTCGATCGGTTGTCGGTTTCAAGTCCCCACATAATGCCGTGTCTGCGTTTTAAATTTATAAATTCTCAAATTATCAGTTTATGGCTGCTTTTAGTTTTATGAACCGATCACGTACAAACCATCAACCGATGCCGATCCTGATCTTTGTGCTGCGTGCGAATCTTTTTGCCAGTTCATTCTTTTCTTTCCTTCTGTCTTTCCACCCATTTTCTCTTTCTTTTCCCATTTTTTTATTATTATTTGCTTCGCTTCGGTTCGCTCGCTTCAGTTTCAGTTTCAGCACATTTTTATCGACTGCACAACTAATTAAAAAACGCTTCAGACTCACATTCGTATTCAGACACCATGCTCAGACCCATAGCCAAACTCATACTCATACTCATAGTTATTTTCATTCTTGATGCTCACTGGGTTCGGGATCAATCCCCGGAGGGTCTGATGCGTCTCTTCGTGGCGCTTTTAGTTTGGAAATTTAACAAATTATTTAATGATAGATGGTTGTTAAATTGTTGGCTACGCTTCTATAACTCGGCCATCATTAGGTCTACGGGGGTATTAAGTGATTATAGGACTTTGCCAGATCATTCGATCAGCTTACTTACAAACTGCATTAAATGTAATAAATTGAGTTCAAGCGGATCTCTCACAATTTGTGTGGGCATATCAGTAGCTGTATTTAAGGTTTCTTTAATAAAATCCAGCAATAACAGTAACGATTAATAAGAAAATCTTCTTTTTTTTAGCCAAATCTTCGTTTATTTCTTAGCAGTTTTCTCATATTAAACATCACAGCGTGTGGTTAATCTATCCATTCAATTCTCGTGACTAATTCGCGATTCTTTTAGTCACAAAATAAAGAATTAACTTTCGAATGGACCATAAAAATAAATCCAAAATGCAATACCTAATTAACATACTCAACACAGTAAATAAAACTAATGAAATTAAAAGTCAATTAAATTTTCAACTTGACCAAATAAAAATCGTTTCATAAATATTTACAGATTAAACACAGCAGATCATCATTTCAAAAAGGCATTAGTTCATTTATAACTCGTATTATGTTGCATAATTAAACATTAATATTTACATTGGATCAAAATGTAAAAACCAATAGAAAAAACACTAGTCGAGGAAAGAGACCAGGTGATACCCTGGAGGCAGCTCAAAAGTGCCCGCAGAACTTTGTTGTTTATTATGGGTTAATTATTAGAATATGAGAATATTTTCTTAATAGATTAACGAATAAATACACCGGACATAAGCTGAAAAATATAATAATAAGAAAGAAATATAATAGAAGAAATAATATTTCCAGAAGAAATTGGAAAGTTAAACTTTTGACATGTACAATTATTAACACTTGAGTATACCCTTCTGATAGACGGCTTTCGGATTACAGGGTATATGTAAATTATTTAAAATAGACCATAAATTATTGGCATGGTTTGTTACAATTTCATGGACCTTAAATTCAATACAATGTTGATAACTATTTATCAATATTTATGTTTTATGGCTTTTAATTAATATTTTCGGTAGTCAGCGACCACCGGCGGCGTTTGATAACATGTATTCATTCATTTATTCAATGAATCGCGTGGGTGAGTGTCTCATTTAAATACTCATACTCAAAAAAATGTTACGAAATCTAGATAATCATAGAGTGTGGATTCATTAAAAACGAAATATGAGCAACAACAAAACAAAAGGCCGCCACTTTTATGGAGCCACAGCTGCTGGCGGTCCAACCCCGCCCCACCTCCTCTGCCGATGCCCCTGCCCCTGCCCCTGCCCCTCTCTGATCTACGCTTCTGTGTGGCAAATAGTTTTGTAGATTCCTATCGAAGTTCGCCACGCTGCTTTTGGTAGCACAAAACGAACAGCAGGCGGCAAATGGAGCCTATATCTAGATATATGTATATGTTTGTAAATTGTAAATTGTATTTTTCAGTATAATTAATTACATATTTCAATTGTGTGACATTTGGATTACGAAATTCTCATTTTTTCTCTCGTTTACATATTTATGTATTTACGCTTTGTTTGCTGTCTCTTTTTGTGGGCAGGCAACTACAAGTATTGCGCAGCGGGTCGAATTGTGTCTCGTATTGGGTTTCTATTCACACAACTCAATTTTAAATAAACTTTTTGTATAATAAATAAAATACACAGAGCATTTCATTGTTTATTGAAGAACTTGCAAGCTATGCGTACAATTAGGAATTGGAATGAATGAAGTCAAAGGCAGCTGTTGCCATCTGAAATTATGCTTTGTACCACATTAAGACAAAGTAATTAGTCTACTAATACTGTAAACCTAGTCCTGCTATCCTTGTTTTCTATAAATAAAATAATGTAGTGTTTAAACAAAGTACTGAAAAATAAATAAACCAATTAAACATTTAACTCTCTGCTTGACTTTACAATATACGAATAGACAAATAAACATTTCTTTTATTTATGTTTTTATTTAAATTGAAATTTATTAAACATTCCTTGTTACCATCCTTAATATTATATGTCATACCCTGCTTAATCCAAATTTATTTGCATTGTTAACTCTTTTTTCTGTAAATATTGCTGATTGAGTTATGTTCTTTCACTTCGACAAGCAACTGCTCTTTGACTTTCTCAATCAAAACACGATTTGTTGTGTCATATATCAATGAAGTACATAATTTACGCATAATTCATTTTCCAAACGTAAACACACACACCAAATTTTAATTATAGCCATCACTCATGTTGGCCAACTAGAAGGAGCAACCCCTTGGCCAACTGAGATAGAGAGAGAGAGAGAGAGGCGTAGAGAACACTCCTGTACATAAATTTCACACTCAACTCATTTCCTGCTCATTATCATATCCCTATACACATTATACAATCTGTGGAGTTAGATGAGCATGCGCTGTACGCATATCCCACAAAACAGACAGAGGACAGTGAAACAGATAGACGGACAATCCCGTCATGCGTTGGGGACTTGAACAGACCCTGATTCCCCTGGATATGTTGGATATGCTGGAGTCTCTTTGTGGTGTGTCCAAAAAACCCACTCACTTTGGGTTTGGCTCTGTGTCTGGCGAGTGGGCGGAAAGTCAGAGACTTCAGAGTCGCAGCTCTCGTGCGTGTGGAGATTTGTGGTGCGAGGTTCCCCTGGAGGATCGCGGAAGGCAATCAGCCTGTCACAGCCGCTAATTTCAATTATCTTGAGTGTATGCGTACAAGTAATTTGTTTGCTTTTGAAAGCCTTCCAAAGCCCGAAATCTGCACAAATTTAACCAATAGCCTCAGTTTCAACTTGAGTTAAATGCGGAAACGCATTTGGAACTCTTGAGCCAGTTTTTTGTGTATTTTTCTTGTGATCGGCGTCGGCTTGGCCTTTGCAGATTCTCGGATTCCGATTAAAAAAGTGGAGAAGCGAAGAGTTTATGTTTATATACTCTTTCTGTTCAGATGCGCATTAACAGCATAATGAAAAATGAAAGACAGACAAACTTAGGGAGAAAAATACTTTATTTCTTTAAAAAATCACTATTTAATTTTTCATTGATTATGATATTGTATTGAAATAAGAACATGTTAAAAACATATATGCGAAAGAGTCTTAAGCTATTTATAAGAATTAAGATACTTATTAATCTTTTAGTGGTAAGAGTAATATTTTGTTAATTATCAAACAAAATAGTTATGATCTTCTGGATCTACAGGATATATCCTATATATCTTATCGCCTTATAAGATTCCATCTGCTGTTCTTACAACAATAATAAGCCCTACTTCTTCTTTTCTTACTCTGACAAACTGCTTGGCATAGTTAATATACCTCGAATGGAAGATATTTCGAAGACCGCCCGCAGCTGCCATTAACGCCTTTCAGTGTTTTTGATTGGCAAATTAGCCGGCACCATAAATTAATAAGGAAAGTAAAAGTCAAATTAAAGCCAACTTCTGTGAGTAGAAGTATGAATATAAAAATGAATACATGTATATGAATACCAAATGTTATTTGTAGAGCTCTGAGTCAAGTTTTGGCTAGCAATCAAAATGTCATTTCATTTGTGAAGTAAAGTGGAGCTGTAAATCCGCAATTGAGACGCAACTTACATGTCATTAACATGGGATTAGGCGCAGCAACCGACAGACATGACAGACAGAGAGAGGGAGAAATAACAAAGAGAGAGAGAGCGCCCGTCAGACAATGGCAAGTTACGGCTAACATAAACATTGAAATGCGCCCAATGTCAGTGCTAAGTCATGTCAATATTTAGGCAAACTGTGCTGCGTTGTCAAACTTTAGTGAAGTGGGGCAACAGCGCACAGACTCCCTATAAATTGGCCAATTATCAGCGTTTGAAGTATGGTTTACCTGAGCACAGTTTTACCTGTCTTTTGTACACCCAAAGAAAAAGGCATGTACGTACGTGCATTGTATGCACTCTGACCTTTCGTGTAGACAATGCACATTGTTGAGTATCGCTACGGGACGAGGCAGGTGGTGTCTGAGCCTCGACATGAACCTGAAACCGAACAACACGCACAATTTTCTATAAAAGATACACACCTTTATTTTACACTTGGTAAATGTATCTGTATCTGCAGCTCCATGGACTGCATTAATGAACAAAGTTCACACTCCAGAAAGAACTACCTGGGATAGTTAGAGAGTGAGTGGGAGAGGGAGAAGAATAAAGAAACAAGTTATTGATTATTTAACGAACGTTGGGAAATTAGGCAGCGATTTATAAAAGCCTCTTTTGGATATGCATTTTGATAAATTAATAGAATATCGTTCGCTTATTCAATTGATTTTTTGAAATTCATTAGCGGCTTCTAACGGACTCGAGACGATACGGATATGGATATGATTTCGAAAAAAGGGGTCTACAACTATTTGACTATCGCTGTGATTCAGTCTCTCATTCTCATTCCGACTGTTGTGAAATGCGTTCGAAGTTTGTCAGTTTTTCTTTTTTGTCTGGCGTTTATTGCAGTTTGGAAATGGATGAGCTAACAGCTGGAGAGCGAGTGCGGCACTCGTTGAGATTAGATAGCAAATGGTCGCCACTTAAGAACCCAGTCCAGGGGGAGTGGGGGAACTGGTCAGAAGGCCAAGCCAACATGTTGCCAATGAGCTAACAACAAGACGGCACAACAGCAAACAATACAACAATAGAAATACATTTTTATATGTCAGACGGGCAAAGTATATCCACAATCGGCGCCTTAATGAGTTGAGATACCAAAACCAAACCCAAACCCAAACCCACTCTAAAAGGCCGAATAATATATTAATTGAAATTAAACAAATATGATGGAAAAAAGGTGTCAAGTAATGGACTGCGTTCACAAAACAACAGTATTTAAATTTGTATAAATTTAATGCTAATTACAAATGGACAGATATCTTGCTAAATATTTCATATTAATTAATATGTGTATTTATTGAAGTATTATATATTTTATATTAAATTCAATTACTCTTATTTACATGTCCTTTAAAGTAATTGAGTGTTAGTAATACAAATACCTATATGTTTAAAGACAACAATATTTAATTTTTTTAAAATTTACGACTAACTACAAATGGACAGATATCTCGCTAAATATTTGATATTAATTATTATGCGTAAATAATATTTCTATTTTTCATATCCATTATTATTTGTTTCATATCAATCGAGTATTATTTATGTATGTAAATTATTAAATTCACAAAGCACCTGAATTGATACATATTTGTTTAAATTCAATGCTTATTTACGGTAAGTTTTTGATATTAATTATTTTATGAATTTAATGGAATATTTTTTATATTTCAGTAAACTCATTCTCGTATTTACATTGTCTTTCATATCAATTGAGCATTAATTACATAAATTATTATATTCAAAAGCCAACAGAGTTTCAATTTGTGTACATTTAATGTTTTTTTTTAAATTGAAAGTTATCTCAGTAAGTATTTGATATAAATATGTATTTATATTTGCATATTAATTGGAATATTTTATATTTTTCAGTATACTCATACTCATTTTCAAGTCTTTAACTAGGAATTAATTATATAAATTATTAAACAAGTTAATGTTTTCACATAATATCATATCTAAGGTGTTTTTGTATTTAATTTATATCATTAATGTATATCAAAATGTTTCTATGCTAGACAACTTGCGAAGCAGTTTATCTCCCAGTCGAGCAGACTCTACCTGCACATTTTTATACACTGTGGGGTATATTAAGTTGGTTAAAAGTATGTAACAGGTAGAAGGAAGCGTGGCCGACCCCATAAAGTATATATATTCTTGATCAGCATCAATAGTCAAGTCGATATAGCCATGTCCGTCTGTCCGCCCGTATGAAAAAAGATCTTATCGATGGTAAGAGCTAGAAGCTTGAACTTGGTCTCCTAGCACTGGTAATATTGCCAGGCAGATAACGTTTATCTTTAATTTGAGATGTCAAGCCCCCTTCGCCCACAAATCAAGAATAAGCTCATAACAAAAGTAGTTTTATAGCTAGAGACCTGAGAATTGGCACACATGATGAATATTTTGGAGTCAATGTGTCCAGAAAGTTTCAACTCGCTCCCTTCGCCCACAAATTACAAGAAAATAACATCAGGAGTAAATTTGAGCTGGACCCTGTAGAGCCACAGGGTATATTACGGTCGGGGTCCCGACTATTCCCCTTTTTTGTATAAATATTATTCATTTATGTACTACACATTTCCGCTTTCTTGAAGTACTTAGAAAATGTTGACAGCATTTCTGCATTTTTGCGTTCCGATATGTAAACTGATTTTTAAACGGAAATCGCTCGCAGCGTCTTCCAAATAATTGGGAGTTCCCCGAAATAAAACATAGCGAAAAATAGATAAAAATCAAAGCTGCAAAAAGAAAGAAGCTTAGAAAAACTGAATTATTGCTCACATTAGTTTATTAAAGTCAAGTCAGACTGTATTTAATAAACTCAGTGACTGGATTCCAGACTAATTAGCTAAAAATTACTGGAGCATGTTCATTAATTACATTTATTTTTTAAATTTTTAATGAGAGCCATAAAAATATCATTGTATGCAACGACAAAAGCGAACAAAATACACGAGGTCGCTATTAAAAGATAATTCTTATTAAAAGTCAGCAAAAACAATATGGAATTATTAATAAACCTATTTATTATTTTAAAAATCTGTTGAAAACAACAGCTTAAGCGTCTGTTATTGTTTTGCATTTCCTTCCACAAGCAAGTTCCAATCGAATGTTGCTCAACATTTGTCGGCGCCGCGTAGAAACAAATGGCAAATGGAACAAAACAAACGATGTGCAGTAGTAAACAAAAGTAAACACGAAAGAAAGAGAGACACTTAGCATCCGCAGCATGCAACAAGTTTAACAGCGTTAAAGCATTGGTGCGAAGAGTGCACAACGATGAGAATAACAGTGCCATATTGAGTATTGCACTGCCAGAGTGCTGTGGACTGTGTGGATTGTGTGGACTCTTAGGGCTGTTAGCCTAACAGATGACTGTTAACAGCGGTGCTGTCGACGTGCGTTCAATTTGCTGCTGGTTCTCGGTCGCATCGGTTGTGCGAGCGGTTCGTGCGTTTCTCGTTCGTATCGCGTTCGGTAATTTCGCGTTCTTGGGAAAATTCGCATGCGACAAGCGAGTTTTTCTTCGTGTCGCGCGAGCGATCGACTTTCGTGCGTAACGCCAACGTCATTGGCTGCCTGTCCGGTTCCGGTTTCCGGCTAAAGCGCCATGGCATAGAAAGGATTCAAAATAATTGCGAATATACATATAAATAAATCTTCATGTAGTGCCAAACCAAATCAAAAAAAAAAAGTGTAATAAGCTAAGTGAATCCAACAAGGAGTATTTATTCAGTTTGCCAAAGAAGTGAAACAGATTTTGACAAAATGCAGCCAAGTGAAATGCGTGCCACGACGCATTTATCTAACGAATATCAAATTAAAAATGAAATTATAAATAACAACGTCAGCGAGATCAAACAACGACACAGAAACAGAAACCGAAACAGAAACAATCAAAATGTCGCCCCAACGTCGCCGGCAGCAGCAGCCAAACAGCTAAAAATACATGGGGAGAGTCGAGAAAAGCGTCAGATGATGCGTCAGTCACCTCCATTGTCAGTTGAGATGCATCTGTTGCAGTTGCAACGTTTGCAGCGGTTGCTGCTGCTCTTGCTGATGTTTGCTGGATTAAATGGATTAACACAAGTTGCAGCGCTCAAGGGTAAGTGTCGAGTTGCCACACATATTTGAAGGGCAACCCTGCCACAATTCTAAATATGATTAACTATTTCCGCGCTCTAATGGCCAACAAATCCTTTGTGGAAATGCATAGCTTTGCCTTTAGCCTCCCCCTCTAGATATTTATTAGTGTCATTTGTTGTTTCCATTCTCGTTGCCACATTTGGTGCCTTGCTTTGACTATTTTTGGTTGGGGACACGAGTTGCAACAACAACAACAACAAGGCGAACAGAAATTAAGGCACTGCGGCGCGTTTGCTAATGGATTTTAATGCTGCTTTATAGACACGACATCGAGCATAATTCAACTTTACATAGTTTTCCTTTTTCCCCCCCTGTTGAATCGTTTTACCGTCGGCGGTGATATGTGGGCTACCTATCCTACTATATTATAGATAGTTTTGTTAATAGCGCAGCTTAGCAACAAATTTTCAGCAAGGAAAACCCAACATAGATCATAAGTATTACAAAGCAAAATCTAAAAGGTTCAGTTTTTCTCTAAGGGTTGATGTCCATCCGAAGAATTGTCTATCATATCTATATGGTATTTTTCTCAGAAAGAACCTATTTCCATTCCACAATGTTGTCTGCTCTTTCTTTAACATTATTATGAAACTGATTGCATGAGTTTCCATTTATTTGTTGGCTTAATTACATCAAAAGCCAAACAACAACAGAGATCAGAGCATACTTAATAACAAAAAAAGAAAAAACATTAAATAAAATAGTTTGTAGTTTGTGGCTTTTGCGGTTAGCTTTTGTGTGTCTTGAAAATTTCGAAAATATTGCTAAAGACATTGTCTATTGGCTTAGCTCATAATCACGGGACTAGACTATTAGACTTCAGCATTTGTTGCGGTTAACCGGAAAATGTGCACCTTCACATGCTGCTAATCAGCTCGAAATTATGCTAGGAAATTAATGGAATTAATTCTCAGAAAAAATTCTCAGCTGTCTTTGCTTGTTATAGATAAAACTTTGATTAGTGTTTTGTTTTTAATGTGAAACAGAATTTATTTTTTTAATTGATTTGAGCCAAAGTTTTTATGTCTTTAAACATTAAGTCGATATAAATCTTTATTGTTATCCCTTTATATTTAGAAATGTATTTTGAGAGATAACAAAACAGAGACAAATTTATCTTAGTCAAATGCCATTATTATTATTATTATCAGACAGTTCAGTTGCCAGGTTTTCTTTACTTAGGGATGAGTTCGCTTGGTTAAATAACAATGCCTGACATATTTCCGCAATAATTGATAATAGTGTCCCTATTTTCCTCACTCTCCTTGGGCTTTTGTTTCCCAGGCAACTACGTGATTTAACAATTCAGTTAACCAATCATGTGATTGTTAAAATAACATGTTGCCGTTGTTGCAGCTGCAACAATAGAAGCGGCGGCAGCACTTGACTTCATTTACATGACTCAAAGGTTGCCCCAAAAAGAAAAAAAATACTGAATCGCAACTTAAATCGAAGTGAACTGAACTGCTACTTAGCCCAATTTTGCATAATGCACATGAGGTTTTTCCCTACAGTTTCCTCCAAACAGAGTCAACAATCTACAGTCTCCCGCTCTCTGTTTCGGGAAAATTACAAAAAGGCCAACGGGCAATGTTCGGAAAATTGAGCCGCAGCAATTGTAACACTTTTTTCCTCTTTCCGACAACAACAACAAAATCTTAACTAGGCAATATACATACATACAAAAAAAAATAGACAAAAAATTGTTCATGAAATTCCCTCGAGACAAACTGCACGCCAGTTGCAGCCTGTCGCTGAACTTCTCTTTCTCCCTACCTCCTCGTTTATTGCTTCTCTACTTCCTTCTCTTCTCGCTGCCCTTCTCAATGCTGAGCAGCTTGTGGAAAACTGCAGGCTAGCTGGAAAAATGCTCCCCAGAGTAACATTATAAGCATTTTGCCAGAGTAGTCGTTGCTGTTGTTGCTGCTCATTTTTCGTCTCAGTGTCAACCCTGGGCAACATGTTGAGGGCGACGTTTAGCAGCAGATAATTTTTATGACCCGCTTTGCTGCGTTGTGATTCTTGAAAGTGTTGCACGCTGCCACAAGCAGCCAGAGATTGACCCACCACCCGATTGGTCATGCCACCAACAATAACACACCACCCCTTCCTCGGGGGCGGGGGCAACCCTGCAGCAGGGTTGCCTTGCTGCCAGGCTGCCTGACTGCCGTGTGCCGTTGAGATAATTTTATACAATTTATTATCAACGTGCGACGCCTCGGCGTCGCGTGCAACACTTGCCACATGGCCCACACAGCTCATCAGTGGCAGCTTCAACACCATCGTTGTGCTCGTTGTTGCCGTTGTTGTTGCGTGCTAAATGTTTTCACGTGGCGCACAATCGTTTTGGGACTCAGAATTCTCGTAATCGCAATACGTAAATCGGAATCCCCAATTCAAATTGTTGCGTGAGTTGCCGCTTGTTGCAAGCTGGCTGCTCGCTGCTTGTTGCATTAAAAATCGTTTAATAAGCATTAGATTACACACATTTCACTATTTGAGCTAATACTTAACGAGACCTCTGCCAGCCAGGGAAAACAGGAATTTATGCCGGGGTTAAGGGTGACCAGACTGCGTGATTTGTATTATCTCATTTACGGGTTGCAGTTGCGTCAATTTACCGCTAAGCTACGGACGTTATAGATAACTCTAAGAGTACAAAATTTGACGGGTTATAGCTTTATCAGTTTGCAAGTGGGGTAAACTTGAATTTAAGTCTGAAAAGTTGGATATCTGAGCAACATAATGCAATTAAATTTACTTTATGTATTTCCCATAATTTAGACAGCTTTTATGCCACTTTTATTTATAGTTTAAAAGCTGACGAATTAATTTAGTTAACCTTATAAAAACTATGTTCTGCAAAGTTTATTAGCCAATAAATATATTAATTGCGGAATTTGTTTTGGATTTGCCAATAAAACTAATTTCTTTATGTTGGGTAGAATAAAAGTATGAAAGGTGAACTAATCATAGTAATAGTTGGATAATTAATAGTTATACTACATATATTATGTGTACTGATCAGCTCGTACTTATGATATCAATTTAAAATTTGATAGCCAAGCTAGACTATTCTATACTATTTCCATTTATAAAATCCGGGGTATTTCAATTGCTTCTTGATGTAGTTATTAGTGTTTGCTTCCCTTTTAATTAAGCGCTTGCATATTCTTTTTGCTTTTCTCGACTCTTCTGAGTTATTTGATCTGCCAGGGGTATTTTCCAGCTAAATAATAATTAATTATGAAAAACAACTAGCGAGCGAGTCTCAATTCTCTTCAGTCTCAGTTTCCCCCTCGTCGGTTCTCAGTTCTCAGGGCGCATCTCAGTGGACAAGACAAGAGCCAAGTTTTGCCTACGCAAATACGCAAGAGTTTTGCTTCCTGGACTTGGACGTGATTCTGGACATGGACTTGGACCGGCTGCAAGCAATTGCAATTGTATATGTATGTGTGTGTGGCAAATGCAACGAGTCGCCTTTTGTTGTAGTTGCAGCTTTACATAGCCGTGGGTTTTTTCATGTCTTTTTCAACTATTTTTCTTGAGCTTTGCGATATTAAAAATAAGGAAAAAATTAAGCCTGGCAGCCGCGTTAAATGCAAACTTGCAGCCGTTTTCTGTCTCTCTCTCTATTTTTTTTTTTTGGTTGCCCAAATGTTGCAGTTATGGCAGTTGGCGTTTAAGTTGTTGTTGTTGTTGTTGTTGCTGCTTGCCACATTTTTGCATGCAACGAACGCTCGGAAAATGGGTTTGCATTTTATTTTGGGGAGAGAGAAGGCGTTGCAGCTCGAAGCGTTTTTGAGCTGCTTTCAAAGTTGAAAGGTGATGTGGCAGCTAGATTTATGCTAGCTTATAACGGTTGTAGGTTGCAACTTGCAACCCAGTCAAATAACAGTTCCCAGCATAGAAATACTTAAGCTCTAGCTGGATTTTACTTCTCCCAGCTCTTAAAGAACGTGTTTAAGTTCTCGTCAAATTTTGAATCCAAGGATTCGAGCACTCGTTGTTGCAACTCCTGACGCACTGCACGCGTTGCAAGATCCTGAGCTAGTGGCATAATGTCCGCTGTTAACTGATTGAATTATATTCTCACCTTTTTCATTCAGCACATTACGTATAGTTTGTCTAAATGCATTTACTCCAACCACAGTTTAATAGCAGTTAAATACCAGACATCGCTTAGAATGTCGAATTTCTTAGTATAAGTCATTAATTTAGCTAAAGTATTACGTTAGTTTCATACGAAATATACCTTTTGTTTATAATATTGTGTGCATTAAATGTTTGAGTATGATATTACATATCTTTAGCGTTTCTATGCCAACTTGTGTGGGTTTTCTTAGACCTAAAGCTAATTTGCAGCAATTTTGCTGAGATCTTCACTTGTGATATATTTAATACGTTGTAAGCCACCCACAGACTTAATTTCAGCAGAATAAATCTGATAGCTTAGTTGAGCAAGTGAAACACAGTTGGCATACTTTTGGGACTCAAACAAACTATAATCGCTATTTTAATTAACTCAATTTTAATTATTACATTTTATTTATTACATTTCATTTTAAAATTATTTTCTTGCTAGACTATACTACAAATATAATACTTAAACTATTCCATAACTATTTATTTAACTATCTACTACTTTGCTCAACTATTACTTAAATTTAACAAATCGTAAATATTGACGATATGGAATGTCAGTTCCCGTACCTTCGATAGCTCAGTTGGTAGAGCGGTGGACTGTAGAGTGAGTCAGAATGTGTAGACATCCATAGGTCGCTGGTTCAAATCCGGCTCGAAGGATCGGAAATATCTTTTCCCTTTTATTTTGTAATATCACTTTTAAAAATTTTATTATTGAGTATAAGTTCGGTAAAGTTAAAAATTAAGAAGAATTGAATCACATATAGCTTATACTGTATTTAAACGATTACATTATTTAGTTGGCTTGGATTTAAATATCATAACTTCATTATTAAAAATAAGTTAGAATCTGCTCAAGATGTTAAATCCCTTCTCTTTTAAAGAATCTTCTGATATTATCTCTCAAATTATCCCACAAATGTCTATAAAAAGCAACTTTATTTTAGTGTCAGTTCAATATAATCAGGGTTGATATCTGTCAAGCCGATTTGAGGCATAATTTCTCTCCAATGAAAACTAATTTCCGCGGGGACTATAAAACAAATGCCAAGTGGCAGGTAGATACGTCGAGTTGCAACTTGAGTAGGTTTTTTGTGTGTGTCTAACAAGACATGACCATAGACTCGGCCAAGTTGAGCAGCAGCCAGAAGATTTGCATATTTGCACTTGATGAAGTTGAAGTTTGGCGTTGGGAGAGTTGGGAGTCAGAGAAGTTGCCGCCAGCGGTTGCAAGTTGCAAGTTACAAGTTGCCAGTTGAGATTTGGACTTGGATTTGGCGCTGCCTACGCGCTTGACGAAAATTATGAAAAATTTCAAAAGAATTGCCTTGAGTCATCGTTTGTGTCCATGTTGAACAGCGTCGCCAACGTTGGCGTTGCTGCCGCACGTTGCAACGTTGCAAGCAACGTTTATAATTTGCTAACAAGCCGATCGACGGCGCCGTCTGTCTGCAATTATGACAAGTTGACAAACGGCTTAATCCTAATCTCTTTTCCCAGACTCTGACTCTTGGCCAGGCCCAGGCATACATAAACTTAGCGATTTTGTGGCCAAAATGAAAAGATGCGAAACGGACAACAGCAACAACAACATCAGATATATTTTGATGGCATTTAAATCAATAAAAGATGCGGCACATGAACGTTTATCGCATTTGTGATATCTAATACCAATGACTAAGACCCGAGGCGTCTTCCCCCTTTTTCTCTGTCATTCGCTGCCTCCTCGTTGAAGCCATCTTCCGCCTCGTCGAGTGCGACACATGCAAATTGGCCATGTTGGCTAAAACAAGTTTGCTGCTTTCTTGTAGTCACCTGCGTAAGCGACAACGACAACGGCAACGACAACGACAACGGACAAACGGGCAACAGGCAACGGCCAACGGCCAACAACTTGCAACATGCAAAATTGGACTGCGCTGCGTGCAAATAAGGCTAAAATGGCAACAACTACAACAACAACAAGTACCTCGGTTGACTGCCACGCAGACAATCAGCCATAAATCTAAATGACTGTCAACCCAAGCAGCAACGAAAACAACAACAAATACAACCTACAATGCAACGCATAGCTCTTGCCACATGTTGCCCACAGTCTCAGACACTGCGACTCTGTGACTCGCGACTTTGGACAGAGCCTAAACTCATTTGCCGCCTGCCTGATAAGACACTGAAATATGTTAAGAACTTGATATTGATATTGCGCCGGCATCGCATTTACCATAAATATTCAAACTTTAGTTATTATATGAGAAATATTGTTGTTGCAGCTGTTATTGTTGCTGTTGTTGCTGTTGTCATTGTTGTGGGGGCAGCTTCAGGAATAGCTAGAAAAACGAACTCAAACTTGATTTTAATTTAGCAAATGGTAAAGGCGGAAATATTGAAGACTTGAAGTATAGAAATTTACATTTGAATTAAGTGAAATAAATATTTAAATATAAGCAAAACTCGTTGATAGATAGAAATGCAATTATCAAATAGTAGGAACAATTTTCAAATGTAAATTAACAATCACAAAATAATACAAACAAAAGTTATTCATAAAGATATATGCAAAAGAATCGAATTTTAATTATTCAATAAAATAGTAATAATATAATTAAATTAAATTAATTAAACATTCAAAGAAACTTAAATACTTAATTAACTTACAGCTAAATCGAACTAAATAAACCTTCGGGTAGAAAATAAGTTAAGCGTCAAATTTAAAAATTTACATTAAATAAATGTTCGATAAATTCAAGTAAATAAATATTGGGAGTATTTTCTTCCTGCTGCATTAGATTATTACAATTATTTCTTATACCTCGACTAATCTTAAGTCTATGAAATATTAAAATAATTGTATTAATAATAATTTATAATTATTTATAGTTCTGTTAGTTTGTCAACATAAATTTAAAGAGTTTTAGCTAGACACTCTCTCTAGTACACTCTTTCCCCCCTCTAAACAGCTTTTAAAGAAACTACTACAACTTTCAAAACTACCCACGTAGTGGAGGATAAAAATAAAAAGCTGGTAGCTCTGTTAGCTTTAAATTCAACGAGTTTTGTCATCAAATTCATTAGTTTTAGACGCAGAGCAGTCGCGATTGGCTCCTAAAGTCTGTCAAATGGCACTTTATACCATGGCGGGTTTTTCTTCTGGCTAATTTATTGCACTTTTGTGCGAGAGAAATGCGATAGGCCAATCACTTGAGAGTGAGTGCTGAGACACTTTGCTTTGCTTTGCTTTGCAACGCTGCATGAGGCACGGAGCAGGGGGAAAACTCTCGATGAGGCATGCATTTAAGATAAGGCGTCACTTGTCGCCGTCCCTTTGGCATTTTCTTTCTATCTCGTATTTTTCTCTTTTTAGCATTATTTACATTTTAAGAGCCATTTTGAGTGACAGCAGACGGTTCTGTGTTTTCCTCTTTTGTTTTTCGAGGCTCAAATTACAGCACAGTCATTTGTTTAGAGTGTTGCGCTGTTGTAGAATTGTTTACATTCTTTTTATTTTATTTCCATTTTTATTATTTTCCTGTAAACATTTGCAATAGAAATCAGAACTGGAAAATGGAACTGGGTTAGCCGGGTGTGGCCTTTGAGCTAAAGTAAATGTTTAATTAGTGACGCACCTTGTGGGAAATTATTTCCACAGCGAGAGTGAGAGATTTCTTTACTACGCCCATGCAAATGTCGGCATGCCTTTGAGACAGAATAGTATTCTAGGAAAAGTCTCAAGTAAATGCCAAGTCATGTTGATCATCTTCTCTTGACTTGCTTACTAATTGATTCAGCATAATTCTATATTAATTGTCAGATCGATTAGTCGATCGTTTATTCGTTTATAGGCTGTCTACAGAATTTACGGGCTAATTAGCCATTCAACCAGGCAGAATCGCGAGTTGCAAACGTGACGGGACTGCAAATTCGCTTTAGGTTATGCTTTTTTCATCTTTGGTTCATAAATTATTTGTGAAAAATTAATTAATGCCACAGCTGCAATTTGTGCGGCTAATTAATCAAGACAAGAATTTGCATGACGACGATCGAAACGATCCGGAGTCGAAACACACAGGACAGCTGAGTGATCCTGAGACAACATTGATGCTCACAGATTGATGTCTGTGGCAGCATCGCGTGTCTGCTGCAAGCGAGTCTCCATCTACTTCGACTTCTCAGACTCAGTCTCCAGTCTCTTCGGCTCGTATCTGTGGCAAATCTCTCTGAACCCAGCACGATCATTAATAAACCGCTGTGAGCTGTCAATAAAAATCAACGTCTCGAACGTCTCGACTGAAGTGGAGATTGTTGCAGGAATGAGTGAGAGAATCTGTTGCGATATTGTGGCAAGCATCCAGTTGATGATCTCACTGATCTTCGCTGATCTCTCAGCAAGAAATTGACATTTGCCTGACACTTGCGCTGTGATTTGGCCACTGGTGACAATTGGCATTGGCATTGATGGCTCAATTGCATATGCAACAACAACAACAACAACAACAGCAACATCAACTGTGGCAACTGTTGCTGCAGGTCTCGTTGCATGGGGTTTTTTTATTTGTAAATATTTAGAAACCATCAACATTCCCAGGCTCTGCAAAAGTAAACAAAAATGCATAATTGCGCGACAACAGCAACAATTGCTGCTTCCTCTGCAGACACAACAGCAACAGGGGCAACATCGACTGGAGGCAACATGTCGCTTTATAAACAAAATTCAATAATGCATAAATAAGACAACAAGAAGAAAAAAGTGTGTAAGCAAGGTAGAAAGAAGCCTTTACTTTGCCTGCAACATAAAATAATGATGATGAAAATGTTGCACATGCTGACGACGACGACGACAACAACAACGACGACAACAACAACGACGAACGTAAACGCTGTTGAGTAGTAGGGGACAGAAGCCAGGAGGCAGGAGGCATGAGGCATCTACAGAGCATCGTCCAGGCGGCTGACAATGATGAGGCATGATGACAGACCAACAAATCGAAGGGACCGCGCAGAATGCGCCCATATCCAGAGACAGAGGCAGTCGACTGATGTGAGAGGGTTAGTGAGGCAAGAGGCTGTGGACGGGGCATGCCTGCAGCCAAAGTTGCCACTGATGTTGGTGGTGGCAATCGTCATCGTTACCGCAACAGTGGAATGTATTGTAAAACATTCACACAAAAGCGCAATGGTAACTCAACTAAGGGTAAACTCAAGCGTGATCTTTGCATTTTGTTGCTGTTCGATTTCCACTTAAGTGGGGGTTTATGCGTTGCAGCTGTTCATGATTTGCTAAAAAATACTTAAAGAGGAAATATGACAACTCTTTGAATTATAAGTCAGATAAAAGCTTACAATTCGGATCTAAAAATGATTATAAATGATTTTTAATTTTAGTAAAAAGTTATTTTCTTTAAATAACATTTTTTTCGCAGAAACCTTTGACTTGATTAATAATCTGGCAACGCTGTAGATTACAAATATCTATGAAAACATCTCGTGGTTACTTTGTAAATTCATATAACTTAAAACTTATCTATACTGGTTTTTCATGTACTAAATTGCGATTATATGGCAACGCTATGTTAATTTTAGTGTACTAAATCTATAGTAAAGTATTCTATAATATTTTCTGTATTTACCATACTATTCAGGCATTTATATCGCTTATTTCAACAATCTGGCAACTCTGCCAGAAAGCTACCCCAAAGCAATTCACTCTGCTGTTATTTTAACTTAATTCCTTTTGCCATAAAAGTATTAAAACACATTTAACAGTCATCTGGCAACATTTTCGTGATTCACTTCGTTATTTTTGCCACGCATAAACAACACAAGCAACAATAACAACATGAACAGCAACAACAGCAAATGCCCTGACCCTGCGAATCACTTTCCATGTGTCTGTCTGACTCTTTCCCCCCTTTCCACTGACCTCAGAGTGTCTGCCGTCGGGCAGAAATTAATTTTTCATAATTTTTTGCGCCCTTTTTTTTTGGTTGTTGCTGTTGCTGTTGTTATCGCAACTTGTTTCCCTTGGCCTGTTGTTGCCCCTTTGCGCGGCATGACTCTGCTCTCTCCTCGCTAGACTTGCAACAATGTTTGCCGATTCCTGTTGCCCATTTATTGTCAACGCCATTCGCCAGCCGCCCTTGCTTGGGTCAAGGTTGAGTCACGCCCAGGGGGAGGCGGGGGGAAGAGGGTGGTTCAATAGAGGGGGGAGGCCATTCATGGTCTTTATTAAAGTTGATTGTCAAATGCGGCCCTCTTAAGTGATTTTTATGGCACTTTAATTGGATCTAGGAATGTTCACGATGAAGTGCGTCAAAGCCGGCAACGACTTTTGAAGCTGCCACAGGAGGCGGCAACTTGAGGCAAGACGCGAACTTGGCAGAAGGCATGCGGCTTAATTACTCACGGTAGCTAAAAGCGCAAAAGGAAAGAAAGGAAAATTTATCGAGGGGCGAGGAGGTGGCAGCCTGACTAGGGCGTGTCGCCATGTTGCAAGTGTTGCGAGCGTTGCCTGTTGACAGAATGACGTGACAACATGCAATGTAAATCGTGTGACACGACGAGGCAGCCAAAGGGGTTAATGTATAAATTAAATAAAGTCAGGCTCGAGGTTCAGGTTGAGGTTGAGCCCAAGACGCAGTCATATCTCTATTAGGCTGAAGTGAGTGGAAGCAGCGGCAGCAACAGATACAGATACAGCTCAAGATACAGCTAAAGATACAACTCGAAGATAAAAAGTCCTCGTTTTGGGTCTCACAATGCCGCATAAATTGTCGACGCAGCGGGAAAAAAGAAGCAGGCGACACAGGGTCAAACGCAGTATTGAAAACAATGAAAGCCAAAAACAATGCGTAGGGGTCAGCAACAACAACAACAACAAGAGGAGCAACAGCAGCAACAGCAGCAACAACAGCAGCAGGAAGCAGCATCAGCGACAGATCCCAAGAAGAAGTTGCATTAAGTTGGCTTAGCAAATTTTCACGCTTACCTGCATCCACACAATAGAGGGTGAAAGAGAGTGTGAGAGAGAGTGAGTGAGAGAGGGAGGGGCAGTGAGACAGAGAGGGATGATAAAACAGAGCAGCGGCTTATACGCTGAGAGCCCAAAAGCAATAAGCAACAATTTCGTAGAAAGAAAATAACACAAAAAAATCGAAAAAGGGAACCGAAAACAAAGGCCAAAGTTGCCAAAGTTGTATAATTTCGCATTGGCAGGAATAATCCCACACAGAGTCAGGTAAAACCCACACACACACACACACGCTGACACATGCGTGTGTGTAATGCCACAACTACAAATAAATGTCTATACGTATAAAACGAGCGTACGCAATTGCAGCTACAAAAGCCGAACTGAAAGTTACAACAAAAAAATGTTGTATGTATTTATGATTATATTTGTTATACCCTGTAACTAGCGCAAGCCACAAGAAGGAGTATTTGATCAGTATCTTAATTTGCGAATATTCCATTTTTATTCCACTAGATATTTATTAAAATATCTCTACCTATTATATATACACATATATCTGTAAACTTAAAAGCTTCCCTCAGTCTGATTAATAAATTTTAATTATTAAATTATCTAGAAATATAAATAAAACTTGACGCCCACTTAATGTAGTAAATATATTATATATTTTGTCCAGCATGAAGGAAATGATTCTGTAACTCAACACAGGGTATTTCCTGGTCATACAGACACAATTTGCTTCAACTGATTTGCTTTTGTTGTTTTATACATGGTCAGTGGCCTAAAGCAGCTGCTTTTGATGTTCGGCGAGTGTTACAAATTAAATTTGTAGCCATATATAAAAATGAAAAGAAAAAAAACAGACCAAAAAAGTTTGTAAATAAAATTTAACAATTTTCATGCTGCTAAATTTTTATGATTATCTGTTTTAACAGCGGAAATCCAAAGACAGACAAACAAACACAGAGAGACAGACAGAAGGACAGGGAACAGTTAGAACAATTTCCATTGCCATTTCCCATTTCAATTTAATGTGCAAAGTTTTCCTTATTTTGCCTCAAACGCTGCCTAATTGAAGCAACAATGCAAAGGCGGCAAAATTATTTCAATAGCCCTATTCTCCTCCTCCTCCTCCTCCTGCTAACTCCAAAATGGCCGTCAGGTTCTCGAAGAACTGCCTGCAGTTTTCCTTCATGGTTAGACAGAGAGGGACAAGGTCAAAGGCAATTTGTGCCGCCAAATAGAGTAGAAATTTTGGTCTTTGGGTTCGGTTTCGGTTTCGGGTTTTCTTGGTCTCTTAAGTTTCTCCTCGTAAATGCGTAGGTAGAACGAGGAGATTAGCTGCAGCACGCTAAACGAATAACCAAACAATGGAGATGTAGTATAAGAGGAAAACTGAAGGAGGAAGAGACAGAGTGGAAAAACAAGAAACGCATTCTCAAGTTGAATGCAACACATGGCATGGTCACACTATGAAACTGGCGGCAACGAGTCATAAATTTAACCAAAAATAATAAAAACCAAATAGTCCAAAAACGAAATAACACACAATAGAAAACAGGCAAGAAGCAGCAGCAGCAGCAACAGCAGCAGAAGAAGATGTAGAAAATGAAGTAGGAGTAGAAGAAATGAAAACTAGACATAAGAAGAAAAATAAAAGAAAAGGTTCTCCTATAACAATGGCATTTGGTATGTTTCAAGAGAGTTAGGTAGACAATTTGTGCTGTGTAGAGACTTCAGTTCAGTTGGGTTGCGTTTTCGTTTTTGTTTCAGATACAATGCATTCGATAAAGTTGAAATAGTTACAACAAGAGAAATTATCCTGAATGCAAAGGCAGCAGGTGCTCAGTTTTTGGCTAAAGATGCAACGGCAGCATTTTCGGTGAAAGGCAGATGAAAGCAGTTAGATTAAAGGATACTTTACAGCAGGAAGTAGAAACGATTCAACTGGAATTTGTCATCATCATAATGAGCATATGCTATCTGTAGTTTTTATAGAGCAACTCTATAAATAAGTATTTAATGTTATCTGAAATGTTTCTATAGTAAATAATCTTTATCATGTAGGTCAAGATCAAAAACTATATACTTAAAATCAATTGGAACGAGTTGAAATATTCATAAGCTCGAGTTTGCCTCATTCAAAGATATTAAGAACTTTCCCCACTATCAGTTATCAATTTAAATGATTATACAATTAGTATCCAATTTAAAAACTAATTCATAAATCAAAATAATTTAATAAAAATTGTGAAATCAAATTAAAAGCCATTCAAAATGAAAGATTTGACTTAACAGTGCTTCAAAATTGCGTAAACCTACTTCTCGGACCAATTTGCAATCTTTTAGCGGCGGATCTGAAAATATTCATTATAATAATGATATAAGTAAATGTACAGCAAGGTAAACGGCAGTTAGTTAATATCTGAATGGGAGTATAGATTATCTTTCGACTGAACCCGATCTTAAACACATCTTAATTTAGCTGATAATAGCCGCAAATTCCACTGTTGGTATCTGCAAAATACTCGTTGCTGAAAAGATATTTCCTCATGTGCAGCTCCACTTAGTCTGACAGGCAGACAAGGCGAAATATCTGTGTTTAGTTAAATTACAGTCTTAAATTGCTGTGAGAGACGCGCGGTTTAAAATCGTCTAAGCAATTTTGAGCTAACGTATTTGGCGCCCACACACACACAACACAGGCAACAGCAACAACAAACCAAAAGATACAGCTACAAAATCCGAAAATGGCAAGCTAATTGGAAGTAAATCGAGTTAAACTTTCTTTGCAACTTTTGTTGGAACAGATTACACGCATGACGCTGCAGGCATTTTGCAAATAACATCCAAAAAAAAAAAAGAAATCCCGTGAAAAAAGAGTCTAAAAAAATCGTCTAGAAGATTTGCGCGTATCTTTTGCTGTGTATCTCATAGTTTGCATAGCTAATTAGCCAAAGCCGAGTCCAAGTCGCTGTTGTTGCTGTTGCCATTGCCATTGCTGTTGCTGATGTCGGTCTCTGATCATTGATCAAGTCTTGACTAACGAACAAAATGTATCTCTTGGAACGTTCTCACATTAGTCACGCGTTTAACATATTTCGTTTCGTTTCGTCTGCGCGTTATAAATTTAATATTGTATCTTGTAGCTACAAGAACGTCTCAGCTCCTCGTTCAGTTGCTTGCTGCTGTTGCTCCTAACGTATGCAAATAATTTCTGTGCAAATCAAGCATTGCGTAAAGGCAAAAACCCATCCTAACTATCCCAACTAACCCAAACTGAGTTACCCATCTGCATATGCTAAACAATTCCGAGACTGTCGGCGGCTGGAGATGGAAGCGTGTTGCACGAGCCACGTTCGAAAGCACGATCTGATTGTGGAAATTTCTTTTTATTTAGAGAAAATGCATGGAATACTGCAAAAATATCAAACATTTATGCCATTCTCTTTGTGTATTTGCTAATTGGGTGCCATATTGATCCATAATTAGATTAATATCAGTCACTTTGGTATTTTTTGCTAAGAAAGCGTGAAATTTGTGTATTTATCTTGATTTAGACATTTCAATATTACAACTAAAGTATTTTCCATCTAATTTCGTTAAACTTTAATTTCAGTATTACCGAAACATACTGAATAAATACTAGACTTATCTGTATTGAAATTATACATACTTTTGCATCTCCAACTGGTTTTCTGTCACGTTGCAACACGACACGCGTCCAACTCTAATCCGTAGCTTCTCTCTCTCTATCTCACCTCTGATTGCCCCTTCGTTCATTGCCCCTACGTTCCCTGCCCCTCATCAGTCCGCTGTGCCGCCTTCTGGTATCTGATTTGCGACAGTCGAGCGGTTCGCGCTATCTGCTGAATATGGTAAAGTTCTTTGAGCTTGTGCAAAATGCTGGCGAATTAGGAACGCGGAATGCGATCGATACGTGCGGTCATCTCCTGCAGCTAAGTAGTAGCAGCAACGGCAACTGCAGCGAGTTGCGGCAGCAACATGTTGCACATGCCGCAATGTTGAGTGGCGCGTCTGGTCAGCGATTCGTTTCCCATATTGCTAATGCCCCAAGACTAAGACACTGGGCATTGGTAAAAGTCGTGCTGTAGTTGTTGCTGTTGCTGTTGCTGTTGCTATTGCCTCAAATGGTTGCCAGTGGACATTGTCGGCAATTAAGGGGACGGCAGCGGCAGCAACGGCAACTGAGGCAAACTCCTAAAATGTTCCTCTTCTTCTCGTTCTTGTTGCACAACGCGCAATTCTTAACGGTAATTATGTTGTTCGTTTTGGCAGCAAAACATTTTGCTGCGTAGTTCCCCAGACCCTAAGAAAACTAGGGACATGGACACGGACCCGGATCTGGACTTGGACTTGGACCTCGACTTGTAGCTCGACTCGAAGTCGGAGCTGACAGTAAAACTCTTGACGTTTGCTCGCAATGTTCGCTGCTTGTGTTAAATTGGATTAATTTGACAGTAAAATGCAAATGAGGCAAATGCCAAATGCGAAATTAAACTTAAAGACGGACGCAGCATCGTCCATGTTGCGGGCAACAAATTATGTTGCTGTTGTTGCGTACGGCAGCAACAAGCGCCTGTCTGCTGCCTTCTGCCTCCTGCCTCCTGACTCTCGCCTCTTGTTGCATTCACTTGTCATGCCCGCCTCGGCACATTGCACGCTGCATGTTGCTGCTAAATAATCAACATGTTTTGGGCCAGGCAGCAGACGCAGTCGCAGCAGTTGCAGGCACATGTTGCCGCCGTGTATCGAGCAACGCAAGTGCAGCAATAATTTTTAAATTGAATTTTTTTGTGTGTGTGCGCGAGCGCGGCATAAAGAAAGAGACTGAATAAAAAAGAAACAAACAAATACGAGCAAAGGCGTTGCAAGGCAGAGTCAAGTTGTTGCAGAGGATGCTGTGGCAAGTTGCAAGTTGCCCTGCAGCAACATGCATCAAAAGCCGGCGCTCGTTTTTCATAGCTTTTTCACATGTTTTTTAGTTGCTGTTGCTGCTGTTGTTGTTGCGTTTTTAATTCGTTTTCCCTCAACTCATCTGCGTCCACAGATAGCTTAATCGATTTGCCGGCAACAACTTGCAACATGCGGCACCAACAACAACAACAACTGGCAGCAAATGAAACCCAACAAATAACATGCCACTGATAAATTGTGGGCAATGTGTTTATTAATTATTGTGAAATAAATAGAAATGCCAGCAACTGCATCAGCAGCAGCAACAGCAACAGTTGCTGTGGCATTTGCCTCAAAGGTGGTCTCAACGTTGCAACGGCAAATTGTATGCATCATGCCTGAAAAACAACAATTGCAACTGCTACATGCAACGTTCTCTGTTCATTTTTGGTCATTTACAAATAGAAATTGCATTGATTTTGATGTTGTTGCTGTTGCTGCTGCTGTTGCTGTTGCTGCAACATTGGCAACAATCTTTGCCTGTTGCCTGCACTTTGATGATATATTGCCGCCAAAGATACTCAAACTGTCTTGCCTCCGTCTCCCCCCACTCCCCCACACCCCGACTGTTGTAGTTGCATCCATATTTGATGTGCAGTTACATGTAACATGACGTTCTCGTCGTCGTGTTGTCATTGGCCAAACGAGCCACAATGTTGCAATGTTTAGAGTTTCATTCTTTCTATTTATTCCCCTTCCCCGTCTCTCTGTGTGTTTCAGTTCTTTTTTTATTTTAAGCATTTATTAGCATTTTGCCCTTTACTAAGTTCCCTATATGTGGTCGCTGTTGCTTGTCAGTCGCTGTTGTTGCTGTCGTTTCTCCTGTTGCTGCTTCTGCTGCTGCCGTGTGTGGCAACATTTTCAATTCAATTATATTTCATGTTCATGTTGCATCGATTTACATTATAATTTGTGTCTGTAACGGAAGTCATTTGTGGCGCAAGTCAGTTGACTTCAAGCTTCTTTTTGGATCAGGTTCACTTTACTTACAGGCGATACTTTAATTCCGACTTTATCTCCGAGCATCTTCATCTATCAATTCCCCTTCTGAGACTCACTTATCCACTCAATAACAGATTAATCCAACAGCAATGTGGAATAAAAAGTGTAATGCATTCAAGTGATTTTAAAGCTGTTTATGGAATAACGATATAACATTATAATATAATAATCAACAAGCAATGATGATAACTAACTGTTAAGCTTATATATTTGGGTGAGCTTTTGATTAAAGCTTGCAGTAACTTTTCAAAGCTTGTCAGCCAATAGGAATCGAAAGTTGTATGGCTTATATGGTGCTAAGCACGAAGTGTAAAGCATTGAGTGAGCTTTTTGCTTAATGGGTCTTGAAAGCTGATGGAATTGCAATTTTAAGTTTACTTTTATTTCCCGTCCAAAAAGTATTTAATTTGATTTGCAATACCCCAAACACTTTATCAATAAAGTATATTATGAATCAAAAGTGAGGTAAGAACAACGTGCTTTATTATATTCCACGGAAAGTTATCTTACAACTTTCATGTGCTTTCAAAGCTGCTGCTAGAACAACAATTGGAATGCTCTTAAAACACTTAATCCACATTCAACTAGTTCTGTTATGTCTTTTCTTTGTTTGACAACTATTTGCTCTTATCTTTCCCCCGAATGTTGATTGTGTTTTCATTCTACCCGCGCCCACATCTCAATCAATTCTTTTGCTTTTATTTCTCCCGCTCCAAAATCTTTCTTTCTATATAAAGCAAAAGAAGAAGAAGTACTTATACTCCAGATACACGCCCTGGCAATGAACTTTGTAGTTGGTGTAACAAATCGTCTCATAATTTTTTGATTAGTCAGGCTCCCAAATAGGCCCGGGCGAGAATAATAATAATAATGATAATAATATCTACGTCAAGTGTCGCTTTCATTAAGCGCATCGAATTTTCCTCCCCTTCCCCTTGTTCGTTCAATCACTTAAAAGCAATGACAGCTGCTAAAATGTTCTTGAAAACGAAAATGTTTTTATTCCGAGAGAATTGTGAAAAATATTTCAACAAGATAAAATATATATTTTTTAAACGACACCTTTTTACATTGGCATATGGCGGCTATATAGCTCAGTCAATCACACTCAATACATCAATCAATCAGTCAATCGATCAATCAATTAGGCAAGTTCTCTATGACTTTCTTTCTTTCTAACTTAAAGTGCATTTTTAGTTGGAGCTGTTAAAGTTGCCAACTGCCATTTTCCCATTTTCCCTTTTTCCTCATTTTATGTTTATAATAATAAGCAGAGTAAACAGTTTTCCACGACTAATGAGCTGCTGCTGCTGCTCCCCAGACATGATCTAATGTTATGACAGCTCATCAAGTGTCAGCGCGAAACGTGCCCCCGCCCTCCACCAACCCACCCTCCACTTCTTATTCCTAGCTCTAACCAACCCAAAGTGTTCCATGGAGCGAGAATCTCTCTAATGACATTTACTTTCAACGTTTATTAAATGTTGTGTGAGCAGCTTAAATCAGTTTGCTGGACATGGCTCCAGATATGGACAAGGGTATGGAGAACATAGGGGAAGAGGCAGAAAAAGGGATGCGGACTCCTACAGGCTATCCGCTTAAATGTACTTGCAACATGTGCAGAGAATACACTCGTCGAAATAAAGGCATAGTTTTGACATTTGGAATGCGGTGCAATATAATAATTCTTTCTCGACATCTCTCCTTGGCTCTAACTATTTCTGTCTCTCGAATTTCATCTTTGTTTTACTCAAGATCTATTAGAAGTTTTTCTTTTCTTCCAATCCTTACTTTCATGTCTTTGCTATCTCTGTTAATCTCATTTTGCCTCTTGAATGTATTATTAATTATTTAGTTATTTCTATAAATCTCTTGTATTTGTCATTGAAACTTCTTATTATTTCCCATCTCTCTTTTTAAAGTTTCTTAGTTAATTCATCTATTCACCTAAATTCCGAATTCTTCCCCTTTTTATTACCATATAATTTCTCGCTGTGTTTAATTCCTTAGCCAACATATTAGCTTTAATATGATACACATATCTTTCGTTGCCTTCTATCTTTTGCTCTCCCTCACTGTCTGTTCCGTACTTTACCTCAATTTCATTCTTTTTTTCAGGCTTATATCCCTCACTCTTTCGTAATAGCCGCAATTTGTATCATCATCAGGCTCAATAATAACTTTGCTAAGCATTTTTGATTTCTTTTGAGGTTTTCTCTCTCGTGCTCTGCTTTTATTTTCTGTCAGTTTCTCTTTCACTTGGAAGGCGATTTCATGCTTCTTGATTAAGTTTTTTTCGGCTTCTTGAACAATGGACCAGTTGCCAAAAAGCCTATTAACTTTGTCGATTCTCCTGGGTTAGGTTCAATGTCCGTTGCCTTAATTATGCGCTTTTGGCAATTAAACGACAGAAGCTTGGTCCCCCGATCCCCAACCGAACAGATAGAGCACTCCAAATATGGATAGTGTCATAATTCTTGTCAGTTTTCAAACCCCCAAGCGACCAACAAACCGAACCGTCTTGGCTCGAACGACAAAAAAAAACTGCATAAACATTTGCTGATTGAAATCAACTTTGCCATGAAATCAATCATCGACGTAGACGGCAGCCCTTTTTTCCAGGGCCTGCAACTGAGCCTGGCCCTGGGTTTGTGTCTCAGTTTGAGTCTCAGTCGCAGTCTGTTGTCCTGGCCATGGCCATGGCCATGGCCCTGGCTCTGACTGTGCTTATCCATTGCTAAAATCTTGCCCTGGCGGCATTTGTCGTTCAGCCGTGTTGAGTTTCGCGCTTGAAGTGGCCCGAAAGAGGTTTCTGCGATGACGACGACGATTACGAATACGAATACGAATACGATTGTTGCCTGCAGGACATTCTTGCTCTACCGCCTTAACCCTATGCGCCAGGCATTACCATGCAACATGTGACATTGAAACCAAAAACCGAAAGAAAAACTTGAACTGAGTCACAAAAGCGAACTGAAGTTCACTTCATCCACTTCCCTCTTGTCCGAGTCTCTCTGGTATTTATGATATGCCCGTTTTTCAGCTCATTTATTCATATTTACATTTAACATGCGTTCTCTTAACTTTCCTAACGAACTCAACGTAAATCGATATTCAATAAACGACATCTGTGTGCATTTTTTTTGCTCAGCCCTCGATAATGATCTCTTTGTTGGGCACAGAAAGCAGCTGGGCAGCTGGGATAGTTGGGATAGCTCGGTTAGTTGGGTAGTTGGGTAGCTCAGGGGCGAGTTGTCGATGCATATCTGTCAGGCATGTCAAAATGACGACGACGGCTTTCAACAGAATGCAAAAGGTTTATGGTAGTCGTATAGTAGTAGTTCCCCTCTATAATAATTTATAAACAACACACAATATGATTTCACGTAAATATAATATCTACTCTCTTTTCTCTTTACTTGCAGGTAAGCCAAAAGTTTCAACGATCTACAAAATAAAAGAAAACATTACAATAATATCACGTATGTGGAGAGGCAAGTAAAATGTGGAGCATTTGGAAACTGTGTCGCGCCCATAAATCAACCAAGCGGCATGTGACACACTCAAAAATTTCCTAGCTCCAAAAACATTCCCCAACATCTATCAAAAATAATTAATAGAAAAGTTGTCGAAATGTCAATGGGAATGACAAATGTAATTAATTTCAAGCAATTTTTTTTATTTCCTCTTTTTTTTTTGACAAATTATGAAAAAACCTCAAAACAAAATATGAATTTACGCGTCTTTCACGCAGTGGGGGATTCCAAATAGTATAAGCTTATCGCTTTGTGAACTATGAAATTTGTTGTTTAATCGGCTTACGAAATAAACAAATTAAAATCTATATAGAATACAATTAAGAGATTATTCACATGATTAATTGCATTTGTTTATTTTTTTTATTTTTGCTTTTTCCTTTGATGTGGTCTTTTTGCTGTCAGTTTATTTATATTATAATGTTAGGGTAGGACTTATCAGTATGATGACTGACAGTCTATATTTGTCGTTTTGTCTATTCTTATCGGTTGTCATATGTCATCTCTGTATAAACAAGCTTGTCTAGCATTTCATATAAATTATATATACCATTTTGTATGGTATTTTCATAAGATTAAATTTATTTTAATATAAACTAAAGCTGAAAGATCAGAAATATATATAAGTTCATATTTAGCTGCTTGTCAACAGTAATATTTTTAAAAATTGAATTATTTTGGTATTTCTTAATAAATGTCCTCTTTAGTCACTTTATTTGTGAAGTTTTGTTCCAACAAAATTGACATTTATAAGTTTTCTTTTTTATAAATATTCTTTATCCATGATTCCTTTAATTCTTAGATATTTACGTTAAGTTTTTGTTTGAGAATTCCATAGAGAAGCACTTGACTTAATAAACATTAGATCTTTCCCTATCTCTCCTTTTCCCCTGCTTTTCCTACATATTCTTCTTCCAAGTGTCACCGACTTTAAAACATTTGTCAATGCCAGAAACTCCGCTCTTATCATAATAATTATTCATGTTCAAAAACTTTTGACAAATGAAAGGGCGCATTGTAATGCAGATTTTGACTTAACGTAACCCAAAACCGAAGCTAAAGTAACTCGGCTAAAACCGTACTGAGTTGAAATCTGTAGGCCAAAGTGGCAGAGTTACATCATTTTTTTTTTTGGACCCAGTTTGCCATTTGCTTATGGCATCAGATAAAGCACTTTATAAGTTTATGGCCATCATCAAGAGCTGGACAGATGGATATAAACGGAAACGTAAGTTCTTAAAAGCCTCCATCCATTATGGATTTCGGCCATGGCCAATGCCAGTGCAACTTTTCAATATGCCAAAAAGTTGTGTAAAGATATCACACACAGGGAGATAGAAAACAAAGATATAAACTATAAAGAGTTGATAAAGAAAGAAGCAAACAAAAAAAACAAAACGAGTAGTAAAGGGAGGCAATATGACATTGATCGCTGTCCCATGTGTGTATGTGCGAGTGTGTGTGTGTGTGTGTGTGCTGTGGGTTGTCCTTTATTTCCCGGCATTTTTTTTTGTTTCGCGCATATTTATGGGTCGAAAGGGGCAACGTTGGGGCTTTTAGGTTTTTGCTGGCAGCTTTAAAAGGATTTCAATGTTTTTTCCATTTATGAAATTATTGATAAGAGAGAGTGAAGCAAGAGCAACCTTTTTTCTGTGTGGCAGCTGCTGTTGCATGCCACCATTCAAACTATATACATTCATTCAAAATATTAATAAAAAAAGAAGCCAATGCATATTTTAACTTGATAAAGAATACAACTCCCCTTTCCATTACTTCGCATGTGTCGAATTTAATTAACAGTTGAAAAAGTCGCTTAAAGAAGCGGGGGAAACCAAAGAAAAGCGATTCCTTAAGGGGTTTTTTTTCTTGGGGGATCGTTACGAACCCAATGGAACAATGTGTGAAAAAGGAATGAGTTGGGAGGGGCAAACCCAAACCGAATCAGACTCTCATGATTGCGACGATGATGATGATGATGATGATGTCTGTTTGCCGTCTGTAGTACATATTTTTGCCAGCACCTTGGGGCTTTTTGGCTCATTAGCGTGGCGTCAGCTACTCCCAGACATTGGCCAGGGTTGCCAGACATTCTGCGTGCTCTGGCATAAATTTGACATTGAAAATTGTTGAATGGTTCCACGAACAATTCGCGCAGAGAGAGAGAGAGAGAGACAGAGTCAGAAGCCGCAGGCTGCCGCCTTGTGGTTTACGTGTTTTTCTCCCTCCTTTGTCTAATCAAATGTTTCGAGTGCGAGGGGGATTATTTGTAATATATCCGATCCTTATGTTGTTTTGGGTTTATATTAATATCCTTGAAGCATTTGAATAATTTATTTGATTTTTTGATTTCTTGCATTCTGTTGCAATCATAAAAACAATAAAATTGACTCGCACAAGGGATTCTCATTTTGTTTTTTTTTGTCTTTTCCTAACATGTTTTTCTCGCCCTTCCCGCTGAAACGAAATCCTCACATTATGGCCATAATCCCCGTTGGTTTATTGCGGTTTTTATGGCCTCGGTCCTTGGACCTGGTTTTTGGTGCCTGGGCAAATAATTCAGTCTGCCTGTTTTGTGTCTTTTCCTCCTGTCCTCGACTCCTTGTGCATATTACATAAATGTGATAATGATTTATGCGCCTCTGTCTCCGGTTAAGGCTTCTTCTGTCTTGGCCCACATCCGTCGCCGTCGCCGTCGCGTCGTGTTGTTAGGTAAATACCAGCATTTAAATAATTGGCAGCCAGGCAGCTTCCGCTCTAGGCTCTCCTCTTCCCTGTTCCCCGAGCAAACAAACAACAAGCGTGGCGCGCAAATACAAAGACAAACACTGTAAACAGGAACAGGAAGAACAATGCGCACTTTGCACCATTTTTTCTTACACTTTGCAGCAACAACAACAACTCACACACACTCGAAAAGTTTTATTGCACTCTAAAATACTCTGCAGTTTAGAGAGCAGAGAAACTTTGCATCCGGATTCTGCTTTGTTTTGGCTGTAATGAGATTTCCACACTTCTCTTAAGTAGTCAAGATATATTGCAAATGTTTTGTCTTTAATTATTTTTATTGTATTAAAGACAAAAGCAGTTCCAATTGTTAAATCAAAGTAAAATTTATATATTTCAGAATAAGAATTCAAGAAAAAGAAAATTACAATTATAGCTTAAGACAAAATTGACACATTGGGAAAATGTATTTGATATTGATTTTATTTAAACTATATATAATACAAATTAAAGATATTAACTAAGTATATTGGGATCTATGCACTTTCGGAAAACCGAAACTGAGTTAATTATAGGAAAGACTTATACAAAATTTGAATACTCAATTTAATATTATTAATTAATAATTTTATTTAACATTAATTTAAGGGGAAAACAGCGCTGGCGCCATCTAACGGTCATAACTTTCAAGCTGTTTACTTGTGTGTGTGCAGAACTGACCACAGGGTATCGTCCAGTTGAGCACTCCTCCCTATAACGTACCTGTTAGTTTTCGCAATTTCTCTGTTATCAATTTGATCGAAATTTTCAATGTTCAATTTTAATACTTTTTGATCGACTTAAAGCACTGAAAGCGGGTTACAAAATTATAAGCTCCTTCGCGTATTTAGTTGTCCAACAACAACAACAACAACACTAATAAGTAAACACAAATCCGCAGCATACACACAAACACACACACACAAGCACACTCTTATATTTACATACTTACACAAAGCTTAAGTGGCAAAAGTTGTGCGAAAGGCTTACAAAACTCCAGAAGCTCTCTCTCTCTCTGACAATTCCTCTTCCTCTCTCTTCCTCCGCCAAATTCTAAGACGGCAACCCTTTCCCACCTTCCCCTACACCCCCACAGCTTTTGCAGCATGTCCCGTTACCTTCCACTGTTGCCCGCAAGCCCTAAAGCTCTCATAATGTTCGCGAAACTTGCATGCACATTAAAAATTAAACATTCAACATAAATAAATAAATGGTAGGAAAAGTAGAAATAGCAACAACAACAATAACAACGATTCCAACTGCTGGCGGCAAATCAAGAACTTGGCTTCTTCTACTATTTGTTGTTGTTGTAGTCACTTTGCTATTGCACTAAAAGCTTATAAATTATTGTTGAGTTTGCCATGTTGAGACATTGCATAAAAAACAACGAGAACAACAACAACACTGGAGCACGCCGTTGTCAAGCAGTGCTGCCAAATCATCGTTTTTCCAGACAGATATGTCTTTTTTTAAATAGAATTTGCCGAAAATTATACCAAACATTCTCTAAAAGGAAATCTGTTATTATTCAATCTTGTGATACCTTTTGAAAATGTCTTTAATATAATAGTGAAAGAAGCTTTAGAAAATATTATTAAATAGTGGATTTCGATTGATTAATGACCATTAATGACCTGAAATCTATTCAAATTCAATATTTCGGTGTACATTTATGTGTGAATGGTACTAAATATCAGTAGTTTGGAAATAACTAACAAATAGTTAATTTTTATTAAAAATATGATTAATTTATAATTTAAAGATCTATCCTTTTCTTTTTTTCCTCTTTATTATTTTTGGTCCCTTTCCAGTCCTTTTTGTAGGGGTTCGTCTTACCGATAGTTGGCAACACTGTTTGTAAAGCTTTGTTAATTTTTAAACAGGAGCCATGTCAACGATACAGTTACTTGATTCCAAAGAGCTTGCGAATTGCCTTTTATAAGGCTGTCACCATTTGACTTTTGTTTTCCTCTTTAATTTCTTTGCTTGACAAAATATTCAAGTGAGTCTAAGTAACAGAGAAATATATAGAGAGAGGGACATATCGTAATCAGTGGTTTTACGGCAGGCTGCCTTTACAGTTGCAGGCATAACAAAATGTATGTTTATTAACAGCAGTTTGTCTGGACAGTTTCCAACAGCAAATAGGTTCCACACTTGGGCTCCATTTGCATCTTAGTCACATTTGTTGTTTGTTTGATTGCAAGCTGTCTTGTGGGTGCAATAACAAGCAGGAGAATAGGGAGAGGACAGGGTGGGAGGAGAATGGGAGAGAGTGTGCCTACGTATTTGCATTTGTGCACCTGCTGAACCTTCTTCATCTCGTTCCTCTTCTTTGACAACATGTCTATTCATCTTGCCGTCAGTGTCTGTTGTTGTTTGTCGAAAGTTGTGATTTTCCGTGTGTGTGTGTTGTTGTTGTTGACATGCTAATAATGATCGTATTGGCGCAACGGCTTGAGAACGCATCTTTTAGCATCCAGTGGACAAATAACAGCGACAAATTAGCAAAGAAACGTTAGGACACATGTTAAGCGAAGGTGTAGTAAGGGGAGGGGTTAACAACGGCAACAACAGCTGCTGTTGCTGCTGCTGCCTCAAAGGCAGACATTTTTATGCTCATGCCAGACAAACAACAACAACTGCGGCCAACAGCAACAGCAAACAACAACAAAACGCGAAAAAGCACATAAACTAAGAAAACATACGCACAAACATCGAAACAGCAGCCGCAGCAGAAGCAGCAACAGAGACAGCAACAGCAGCCGTAGATTTCTTAACAGCAGCAACAACAAATGCACTTCCTGTTATTATTGCTGTAGTTGTTGTTGTCGTGCATACAGTACAAGCGCATTATGAGCACACACACATTCATTCGACTCTCTCAACTGTGTGTGTGTGTTTGCTTAGGTGTATGTTCGCTTGCATGATTTCAACGCCGGCAGCACTTTGCTGTTTATTTACACAGACTTCTTTTACATTATTTCATATGCATAAATTGCCAACACATATGCAGCCACCCACACACACACGTATACTTACACCCACAAAACGCATACAAATGAAGTGCGTGCGCCAAATGAGCGTAATTAAGTGCAAAGACTTTCTCACTCTCTTACATTCCACTCACTCGCTCGCTCACAGCGGGAGCTTTGACGTCGACTGCGTTGTCTGTCAAATTTTTGCGGCTGCTCTGAGCGGCAATTGCAATTTCTCTTAATGAGCCCAGTACCCAAAGGGTACGAAGGCTTATGAGTTTTCCCAATGTATGCAACAGTCAGCAGGAGGCATCTCCGACAGTATAAAGTACATAAAGCAAAGCTGTCCAACTGTCCGTCTGTCTGTCCGTATAAACACCTCGATCTCAGAGACAATAAGAGCTAGAGCTAACAAATATGGGAGCAAATTTGAGCGGCTCCGTGTACATCCACAGGGTATATTACGGTCGGTATTGCCCGACTCTTCGGCTTCTTTTGCCTTGAGTCTGTGCATTTAAAAGTCAAACTTAACGCTTGCTCTTACGTTTTTACATGTTAATATGTGTAAAAGCAAATAAAAACTTTCATCTTTCTAGCTTTGTGTGTGTAGAAAATCTTGTAAAGCTTAAATATTTTTACTTACCTGATTTACCGTTGTTGTTTGTGTTGTTGTTGTTGCTGTTGCAGTTCTGCTCTGCGGTTTATCGAAGTTTTTGCTTTACAGCAATTGTTTACACACACATTCATATACAAATAAGCGAACGTGTATTTACTTCAATTTTCTCTTTATATTTGTTGAAATGCAAAAAATGTTCCTTTTTTTTTTTTGAATATGTTTGTGTTGATTTTACTGCAACATATTTTTGCTTAATTAAATATTTTGTTAGCTGCCAAAGAATTTTCTTCTCTTTTTTTCCTGTGGTCACCTGCAAATAAAATGGAATTAAGAAGAGAAAAGGCTTTGGTTGTTGTTTGTGCAAATATAATAATCAGCTCGACTGCAATGCCGTGGTTTAATATGCTGTGAGTGAGCGAGATATAGGGAGTTGGCACTTTGTGGTACTCTTCTTTCTTGTCTCTTCGAGTATTTCATCATTTAAATTAGCACTGTCGCCTTGACAACAACAATAAAGGGATACGCAGTGCACACAGTGAGTTAAAGCAGACAATGGCCGACAGCTCTGGATCAAACAAAGAGCATTGAGCACAATAGACTGTCCATGCTGTTGAGGCAGAAGTACAAAATTGACAAATGTCCAAGGTGCGCTGTCCAGTGCTGCTAGAATTTCATGGGCTAAAATAGCTAATTTAATGAGGAAAAAATAGCTAGAAATACATTAGTATATAAACTACAAACTTTAAACTACAATATGGGAAACAAATATACTCAGGATGAAGAAGAAACTAGAAATAAAGTGCCAATATTACTCTAATCATTATTGAAAATAGCTAGACTTCCAGCTAATGGTTTTTCATCAAATGGCAACACTAGCGCTGCCAATGCCGCTGCTCTCTCTCCCTCTACTCTTCAGCTCACTCCACACTAAAATGGAGCCGTCGTGAAGCTCAAAATGAAATCACTGAATGACGATTTTTCATAGTGATAACAATGTCACGATGTGATTTGATTTGTATGCAGATTCGAGTCGCAGTTTTTGTTCACATTTCACTTTTCATGCAAAGACTTAAGCTTTTCATTTACAGTAACCTTTTATTCTGTCCCTGTTAGTTTGTATTTGATTGATTCTAATCTCTGGTTCGTTTTAAAGCTCCTCTTTTCTCGTTAAGTTGTCTCTTCAATCACAGTTTAACTTCTCTTTCGCTCAGCTCTCATTACTATCCGCTTTCAATAAATCTGCAGAACTTAATTTCCGGCTGAATGATGGGTTCTACCTCCCAATCGAAAAGCATGCTGCATTCTCCCATTTCCCCATTTCCATTTTCTCCTACACACACACATTTTTCACCTTTAAGCGCTTTTTGTAATTACATTTCATCTGTTCTCCATTTCGCTGGTTTTTGCTGTAGCTATTTCTGTTGTTGTTCTTGTTGTTGTTTTTAGCTGCTGCTTTTAATAAAGTTTATCTAGCGTTGTCCTTTGTTTCATGCTTATCGACATGCTGTAAATTTATGTTTAGTCTTCTTGTCCGTCTCCTTCTGGCGTATCTGCTTTCTCTGTCTGCACCGTGGGCGAGCAAATATTTTCTTGAACTTAATTGAATTTGAGGCGAGGAGAAAATTCGAGTGAATTTTAGTTGCTCCTTAACATAATTTCTGCTTAGATTTTCCTTCTTGCGGGGGTCTCGTTTTTCCATTTTCCCAGCTCTAATGGCCGCATTAATTGCTCAACGTTAAGTGACAAAACTTGTTTAAAGAAGCATACTAGTAAAAAGATGTAGTATTTCCAATCCCTCGAGAGTTCTCCACTTAGGAACACACACACACACATATGTTTGATTTTAGCTCAAGAAAACTGTAATATTAGAAGACCCTCTTGGTGGTAGAGCCTCCTAAGTGGTTTCCTCTCTTGAAACTAAAATTAATGGTTTTTCTTTTTATCTTATCATTCACCAGGTGAAAATCCACACATCATTGAACACCCGATGGATACGACAGTGCCAAAAAACGATCCCTATACGTTCAATTGCAAGGCCGAGGGAAATCCAACACCAACGATTCAATGGTTCAAGGATGGACGGGAACTGAAAACGGATGCCGGCTCACATCGCATAATGTTGCCCGCGGGGAGTTTATTCTTTTTGAAGGTAAGTTCGGCAACTCTATCATTATCGTGAGTCGTCTTTCTCTTTTTGTATCATTCGAATTTGGAATTGGAACTACTCCCCATTGATGTTTCTTCTTCCTGAGAAACGCAACATTTGCGCATAAATTTGCTCATATTATTTTATGTGCTTCCGAATGGATGCATTTTGATCAGAAAGCAAAACAAAACGCAGACGGCACAACAGGAATAACAATAATAAGAAACAAGGAAGGGGGAGACTGTACCCCCTTTTTTATTTATTAAGGTTAGGCCTGAGAAACACTTTAGCGTTGTCTAGTGTCAGTCCATGACTGGGAGTTAGAGATGGGAGTAATTTTCACATTGGAGACTTTGGCGTAATTAAATAAGAAGCTCTACATTTAAATCAGAAAAAGTTTGCAAATATTTATATTACGTTAAGAATATTTTAGATTGAAGGAACTTTTGGATACAATAGAAGACAGATTAAAAAATATCTTAATTTAAAGGATTCTTAGTCTTTTATCATACTAAATTTAATAGACTCGACAGGTTTTGGTATACAATTATTAAAAAAAAATACAATATTCCTTATTTCAAGTCATAAGCAATCTCTCGCAGATTGAAAGTGCTTAGGAAAAACTAAAAAAATCTAAGTTGTAAGATATTTAAGGAAGACTTATGTACAAGACGGAGGAATAATTATTTAGATAGTAACCAAAATAGAAAAAGAAACGACCCAATCTCCAATAAGTCGATAATTCCATTTTTCATCAACTTTGATATTTCATCCAACTTCATTCGCATGTCGTGTTGATAAATATATCGGCTAATGCTCGTATCTAAGGAATGACCCCGCCCACTAAAACCCTGCGTGCGTGCACATTTCACAATTTCAGCTAACGAGACGCAGTGCAGGGTGGGAAAGGGATAGGGGAAAAGGGAAAGGGATGCGTGGTTTTCCCCAGTCATCCAAATCTCCTTCCCCCGCATTGCAGTTGTTGTGTTTATATTAAATTTGTTGCCACCCCCCGCGAAGATTTTTTCATTAAATGCAACAAAATGTATTTTTTTTATATATATAAATTGTTGTTGTTTTCGCTTTGAATGAAATTCAACAAATTATTGCAGCCTGAGTGCGTTTTGAATTGAAATTCTGTTAAATTGTTAAAATAATGTTAAATGGGTTGCAATATTTTGGACGCCAGTGTCGTCAAGCCGGACGTCGCTTAGAGAGACCCAAAGTATATCCGGAATGGGGTAGGGATGGCGATTGAGATGTGAAAGAGGACGGGGTAGGGTTTGAGGTTGGGGAATAAATCATTAAAAACCGCCTCGAAGCACTTTGCATCATATATAAAGTCAGTTATGCTTGGGCATATCTCGGATGAGGCAGACGGGCAATTTGTTCCTCCCTCCTCGTTTATTTTTATTGTTTTCAATGGCATTTTGGCATTGCGGGGGTATTTCAGGCATTTTTGGAGTCCGTCGGACGAATCCTAAGTGACTTGTCGGCGAGCTTACAGTTTGTTGCCAATTAAAACTGAAGAGGCCAAGTGATTAAGGCACAAACACAGACACAGGCAGACCTATGGGTTCCCTGTGTATTTTTTTTAATTAAATTAAATTGCGTATACGCAACATACTGACCCGGGTCCAGACAACGCACGTTTTCACTTTTCCTTTCCCTTGCAGTTTGGGATTCAGTTTTATTTGATTTTGGTTGAGCAATTTCGTTACTTTTTGATCTTTGTGACTGTGACACGTGTCGACTTAAGTTCTCAACTACTTAATACCCATCCGGTTTACACATATCTCTAATAATGTCTCTAATCTCTTCTCGTTCTATTTTTGCAGGTCATCCATTCGAGACGAGAGAGCGATGCGGGCACTTATTGGTGCCAGGCCAAGAACGAATTCGGTGTGGCGCGTTCCAGGAATGCAACGTTGCAAGTCGCATGTAAGTATATCAAGTCTAAGTAAATACTCTTTGTAGAACATATTTTTAGTATCTAATGCATCTATCCTGCGAGTCTTGGAGAAATCGCTGGACGCTTTAGGGCTTCAACTACTAAAGTCTTAGGTTTATGATAAGAAAGTTTAATTTAAATTAAATTAAATATATTGGCAGCATTTTAGAAACTCTATGCATCTAATAATTCAACTCATATTTTTTTTAATTTCTTAAAAGATTGAAAAAAAAAATTTACAAAACTCCATTTTGAACACTTTTCTAAGTGAGCTGTAAATTTAAGCAAAATTGCTCGAGGCGTTAGGGTTGCAAATTCGAAATACATAGGTTTATCATTCACATGAATGGATTGCCAAGCTTCACATTAGACTTGAGTCAGACACTCTACATTTATCGTGCATTCCAAGTGTATTTTTGTATGGGGTTGTTACTTTTAAGTGCTCATTTAATAAAATCCACAATAGGCAGAAGTCCGAAAAGCACAAAAAACCGATTTAATGACATTGATCGATTGACGTTGCACATTTTCAGCTAATGAACTTTTGTGGCTTGCATTTCAGGAAGTTTTCGAACCCCTCCGAAAAAATATAACTGCATTGCATGTCCAGTTTCAGTTCCTGTTTCCGTTTTTGTCCGTATCCGTGTTTGTGTTCGTGCTGCCCGTTGGCTGCGTCATGCATTCACGTTACTTTCTAATTAATAAAATAAAGCACTCGCCGAAATGTCTGTAATTGATACAACAACAAGATGGAGCCTGGAGGGGGTCACAATTTTATTTTTGGGGCTGCTCGGCGCGTTGCCAAGGGCTGTTCCCAAGCAGATTAATTAATAATAATGCGGCGCACGAGTCGCAGTCGAAAAAGGATTTTCAATTTGTGCTTTAGTCCTTGAGCTCATTTAAAGGGTTATCAACTTTGGCATTTGATAGTCTTCACCTGTTTATCTTTCATCTTAAACAACATTTTACGGCATGCCAATCTATGTAGATTCGTTGCACAACTCGAGTTGCGTTGAGGTTGCTTTGTTGCCTTTGGCATCAACTGAAGCGCATTATGCGTCTTATTCAAGTGCATTTCGCATTTAGTATTCTACATTTTTGTACCCTGTAGTACACGATTATAGATAAATAGGTTAGATTACTAAGGTATTACATTTTTGGACTACCGATTAAGACAACTTTTAGGATTTCGATGAACATTTAAAAAAGCGTCGATCGATCTAACCATTTATCTAACTGACTCAGCGAACTCTGGAAGTATTTGAGCTACCTTTTTTAATTTCTATGTGCAGTTAATTTAAATTCTATAGGTAATATTTTTAGAAACTGTTCATTTATTAAGAGTATATCACATCTTTTTGTTTGTAAGGAAAGAAACTTTGAAGCTGGAGTTATCAAATTTATTATGGAAGAACTTTCAGTCTAAATAGGTCTACTTTTAATAGTATGTCTCATTTGGAAAGATATAATCTCAATTTTAGCCGTACATTTATGAGTCTTAATGTTGCGATTAGTTACAAATTGATTGGATTACAGGATATCTGCTCGATGGTCATCCACAACTCAAGTATTTTTGCATTTTTCAATTTCTGTTTGAGCAATAAAAAACGAAATACGCATTGCAAATGGTAAAGCTTATTAATATTGCAGCAGATGCAGCTCAAAGCCCCTGGACAGGCATCATTATCAAGCTTTTTATTGGCATATCGAATTGTAGAAAGGGGAACGAGAAAGATAGAGGTAGAGAAAGAAGTATTTCGAATGGCAGACGCATTAAATATGAAGAATACTCGAGTCAGAAGGCACTTGGAAATCGCAAAAAGGGATGAAGCAAGTTTTGCAGTCGGACATTTCACCTGAGCGTCCATTCGGACAGTTATTAATATTGAATCAATCAAAGCTTAACTCCCTGGCTATCTCTTTTACTTACTCCTTATCTCTGTCTCTTTCTATTGCAGTTTTGCGCGATGAATTTCGTCTGGAACCGCAGAACACTCGAGTTGCCCAGGGCGAAGTGGCATTGATGGAATGCGGTGCACCACGTGGTTCTCCTGAGCCACAAATCTCGTGGCGCAAGAATGGACAAACTCTGAATCTGAATGGCGGGAATGGAGGAAACAAGCGGATCCGCATCGTTGATGGTGGAAATCTGGCCATACAGGACGCACGTCAGTCGGATGATGGGCGTTACCAGTGTGTGGTCAAGAATGTGGTTGGAACACGCGAATCCGCAACAGCTTTTCTCAAAGTGCACGGTAGGGACTCGAAATTGTGACCCCTTTGAACGTATAAAGCAATTCTCTCTCCCTCTTTGCAGTGCGTCCTTTTCTCATACGTGGACCGCAGAATCAGACAGCCGTCGTGGGCAGCTCCGTTGTGTTTCAGTGTCGCATTGGCGGTGATCCTCTGCCGGATGTCCTGTGGCGTCGCACCGCCTCCGGGGGAAATATGCCCCTGCGTAAGTACCCATCGTCATCCATCTCATGGTCAATTAAACGGAAGTGCTACGTCTGCCATTTTGCTAGTTTTTCATTTCAAATGAAATTTAAGCTTTTTGTTTACCATATTTGCATTCCCTCTCCCTTATTTTGCCCCGAAGAGGGAGGTAAAGGGTTCGCACACACGATTGTAAACAACAACAAGTAGTAGCAACAAAAAAAGTTTGTTTTTTGCGGTTGCTTTGGCCTTTGGCCTGTGGCTTTTCATGTTTGAACTGACAGCATTTGGTAAAATACACTGAGAGAAACTGTGTAGAGAAAAATGAAGGGAAAATATAATAATAAATGTGACATAAGTTTTTCATAGAATGCTCGAAAACTTAACTTCTTAGCATTAATTTAAGAACTACATAGGAAATTTCAAATATTTAATTAACAGCTCTTACGTTAATAATGTTTTATACCAACTATTCTTTTTACTGGAACATTTTTTTCAGTTTAATTACTGAATAGTCACTTCCTGATAGTATCCAAATATTATTTGTTAAAGAGATCTGTGGAGCTTTTATTATAGTTCAAATTTACTCTCAAAATAAATGAATATTTTTTAGTTTAAGGGAGCTTTAATAATAATCTTGGTATATTGAATATTTTTCTTAAAATATTCTGTTCTTAACAAGTAAGTTTTTGGGATATTACATCCTCCATGTATCAGCCTTTTTCCTTCGAAGTTTCCTTTTCAAATCATATTTAAGCTCATCCATTAACTGTTTTCCGCACGAGAAACACTTTGTTCAGAATTAATTTCATTCCACCTGCTCAAGACTATTCTTTACTTAAATTCAATGTATATTCTCAGGCTCCTTCAGAGATTTCCATTTAGCATTTCTAGCTGTGTAATAAACACCTACGATGTCAGCCTGTTAGTGTTATAGTTAGTCTGTTATTGTTGTTGTTGCTAGTGTGGTTGGTGGTGGGGCAGAGCCATCAACACCACCAACACACTCCAACTGGGCAAACACAACTGTAACTTTTAATTCCGTTAATTGCCAATCTCTGTTGGCAGCAATCAACAATTTTGCTTGCACAACACTCGACTCGACTCGACCGTTGCAATGTCGTCCTTCAGACAGGACGCACCCTAGCCTAGACCAAAGAGTGCAACACACACACACATACCACAACTACTCCCCTCAGTTGGGAGCAGGGGGTGCAGCTAGACAAACCCTCGCAAAAGCTAGTTACGCTTCTTTAAACTGCCCTCGCAGTCAGCCAAAAGAAAACATAGGGAAAAGCATTTCCTCGACTCTGGGCTTGGGCTAAACTTTTGTTAAGCAAACAATTGGCACAGTGGCCACTGAAGAAGGAGGACAACAACTACAGCAACAACAAAAGCACATTTAAAACCTATTTCGCAGCAAGGCAACGAAGCAAAAAGAAAGCAAAGTTGTTGTCTTCTCAATCTCTTATTGCAAGGCAAGGAGAAGCAGCACTAAAGGTGGAATCTCCCCCACTTCTTGGCTTACTTTGCTGCGGTTATTTGAGGAGTCCCCCCTCCTTTCCGTTCTCTTCCTCTTGGCCATTTTTACGCTACTTGAACTACTAACGAAGTAGAAGAAGACGATGTCGACGTGCTTTAGTTGCTCGCTTTTTTTCTTCTTATTTTGTCTAAAACTCAAACTCACATGAATCTTTACTGACAAGCCTCCCTTTCTGCACCCTGCTGCTTCCTCTTACTTCTTCCGACAGGTCGTGTGCACATACTTGAGGACCGCAGTCTGAAGCTGGACGACGTCACGCTCGAGGACATGGGCGAATACAGTTGTGAGGCGGACAATGCGGTCGGCTCAATTACGGCCACGGGCATTCTCACAGTTCACGGTAAATTAATTGACCTAACCCGCCCACCCCTGAATTTTTCCCTAAACTCGTTTTTTTGCTTTTCCTCTGCTTAGCACCCCCGAAATTCATTACACGCCCCAAGAATCAGCTGGTGGAGATCGGCGACGAGGTGCTCTTCGAGTGCCAAGCCAGCGGTTATCCTCGTCCCACTCTCTACTGGTCTGTCGAAGGAAACAGCTCCCTGCTCCTCCCCGGCTATCGGGATGGTCGCCTGGAAGTTACCCTTACTCCCGAGGGTCGCTCGGTGCTTTCGATTGCGCGCTTTGCTCGCGAGGATTCCGGAAAGGTTGTCGTCTGCAACGCCCTCAATGCGGTTGGCAGTGTCAGCAGTCGGACCGTGGTCAATGTGGACACGCAGTTTGAGCTCCCTCCCCCGATTATCGAGCAGGGTCCCGTCAATCAGACCCTGCCCGTCAAGTCGATTGTGGTGCTGCCATGTCGCACGCTGGGAACTCCGGCTCCACAGATCTCCTGGTACCTGGATGGCATTCCCATCGATGTGCAGGAACACGAACGTCGCAATCTTTCCGAAGCCGGCACCTTAACGATTTCCGACCTTCAGCGACACGAGGACGAGGGACTCTACACGTGTGTGGCCAGCAATCGCAATGGAAAGTCATCCTGGAGTGGTTACCTACGATTGGACACGCCGACCAATCCGAATATTAAGTTCTATCGTGCTGCTGAACTCTCAACCTATCCGGGACCTCCTGGAAAACCTCAGCTGGTGGAGAAGGGCGAGGACTCGGTCACTTTAAGCTGGACACGCAGCAACAAAGTGGGCGCCTCCAGTTTGGTGGGTTATGTAGTCGAAATGTTTGGCAAGAATGAAACCGATGGTTGGGTGGCTGTCGGCACCAGAGTACAGAACACAACGTACACTCAACTGGGTCTCGTGCCGGGTGTTAACTATTTCTTCCTGATACGCGCCGAAAACTCGCACGGTTTGTCCCTGCCGAGTCCAATGTCGGAACCCATTGCAGTGGGCACTGTAAGTAGTTACCTCCCCTTAAAATTTGACTAGTCCAGCTTACTTTACCTACTCTTATTGCCCCCACAGCGTTATTTCAATAGCGGCTTGGATCTGAGCGAGGCACGCGCCAGTTTGTTGTCTGGCGATGTTGTGGAGCTCACAAATGCCAGCGTTGTGGACTCGACCAGCATGAAGCTCACCTGGCAGGTAAGTAACAATCTCCCTTTGGGATACAGCTACCTGCAAATGCTTCTCTCTTTACACATGCAGATCATCAACGGCAAATACGTCGAGGGTTTCTACATCTATGCCAGGCAGTTGCCCAATCCCATATCAAACAATCCCCAGCCTGTAACTGCCAATGCCAATCCTCTATTGGCGTCCACCGCCTCCGAATCCGCTTCCGCCTCCGCATCGGCTTTGATTTCGACAAAACCAAATATTGCCGCTGCAGGAAAACGTGATGCAATGGAATCCTCCCAGCAACAGCAACAACAATCGCTGTCGTCGTTGTTCAGCAACAAATATCGCATGCTAACGATACTCAACGGAGGAGGAGCTTCGTCCTGCACGCTGACAGGATTGCTGCAATATACGCTCTATGAATTTTTCATTGTGCCATTTTACAAATCCGTTGAGGGCAAACCTTCAAATTCGCGCCTAGCACGCACCCTCGAAGATGGTAAGTACCCCCCCCCCTTGATTTTTCCTCCTTTGATGTAATATTTATGCGTGGGCAAAAGTAGGCAAATATTGTAGTTGCCCCAAGTCTAATGAACCATGTGAAGAAATATTCAACAAACCATATAAATACCTTCACAACCAACCACCAAAGAAGCAACCCCTCGATGCGAAAGGAGAGGGGGTAGTTTCCTTGTATATGTGACAAATGCATTGCAACAATAAACCAATTCCATAAAAGAATATAAATGCCTGTGCCTCATCCTGGCCTTATCCTTATCCCAGCTGCCATGCGGGTTCCAATAATCGCATATAATTTCGAGGGGTGGCGCAAAGAACGCTACAAAAAACGGGGGCTGGCAAATAAAATGTATGTCAACCATTGAAGCAATGTCAAAAAAAAGTGAATCAGTCGCAGGCTCAATCGAAAAGGGATATCGACAGGATATGCGTCTAGCACGTAGGCTCAATACACGTGAACGACCAGCTCAAGAGAAACATATGTATGTGGCATATTTGATTCGCCGCCTTACATATGCCACATGTGACAGGTGAAAGTAAAGGAATCTCTGTCATGGGGTAAAGGAATGCAAATGGAAAATTTAAACTATAGTTGTATGTATTGAAATCGGCTAGCGATGCTGTAATTTAAAGCAAGAGTATCAGCCTAAACTTATTACCTTTTAATTTTTAACTTAAATACTAACTATTAAAGAACGTAGTGTTTCTAAGGGATATAATCCTGAACAACAGAAGGGAAACATTGTGATTCCCCTACTTTCTAATTATCTTTAAGGTTAGTTTGCTCTAAATTCCCTCTTTAATATGAACTTAAGTAGAAAGCTCTCGTTCTCTGCGGTTGATTTTCTTTCACACCCTTTATCTCTCCGTCTCCATCTTAAATCAGTTCTTTCTTTCTCCTATAAACTTATTGACAATTTTTTATCAAACCAGCCACATATTCGCAACAACTAACTACAATATATCTCAACAAATCTCACGCCGGATTACTGAGTTTGTAGTGGTTGCCTTTCAACTAAGACACATATCCCACAGATGCCACCTGATAAGATTGTCCAGCATTTTAACGTATACACGTATTTTTCCAGTTTTTTCTGTGTCTTTTTCTGGCGATGGTAAAATGCAAAAATGCCAACTCAACAGTCGAAACTTTGCAGACAGGTTTATCACTTCATTTTATCACCGAAAACTTCAAAAGAGCGCAGCCAAAAAGTGAACAATTCTCAATGAGGCGACTTTTAGAAAAATAATTAAATACAACAAGCCAAGAGAGTATAGAGAAAGGAATGAGCTAAAAAGAGAAGACAGATTCAGGAATTTCAGGAAGGCAAATGTCGGGCGAAACAGAGTTAAATAGAGGGTGGAAAGAGGGGAAGACAGTGCCGCAAATAAGTCAACAAACGGTGTGGCAGCTGCAATATATAAAATGCACAAACGTCGCGCTTTTGCCACGCGGCACCAAAAGCGCCCTCTGTCGGCGGCTTTAGCTGGTTAGGGGATCTGTCGCGGTCTGCGGGGATTGTCGCAATGTCTGACTCTTCAAATCAAAACTCATTTCGTATGCATCACATTTCCACTTGGGCGTCTGACTTTTTCCGACAACAGCAACAGCTACAACAAGAACAACTTGAACGACAACAACAACTTAAAGAAATTGCCAACGCAATTGTGTAAAGATAAACAACAATTATTGCTGTTGCATGTGCCACATCCCCTAAGCGTCCCTCTCACTGCTTTCTTCCCTCCCCAAATCATCTGCACTGTGCACAGTGGTTCGAAAATGGCTGGAGTACCTTGCAATTGCAAATTTGATGCACGTTTGTTAGTCTTCTAAAGGGAAAAGCCACACAGGAAGCATTTGGCACAGGTCCTTCAGCTAAAACGGAAGTGAGCACACAAGAAAACAGGCCCAGAAAAATAACTGAGCAGACATTAAGTCTTAGGGCTTAGGCGACAAGCAAATGCGCTGCAAATTAGGTGACGAATTGAACAAAGGTGAATTAGATGTATAGTTAAGGGAAATATTGAGAAGTCTCCCAAGCGATAAAGGACGGCAAGTGTCATTGGAAAAAGATAAAGAGTATGAAAAGTATATGTTAACTTAAATGAGCATAATACAAAATATATAGAAAAATATTGGGATATATGTAGTTATACATAGATGTTCATAAATAAAGCATTGAACCAGATTTTAAATAAACAAATCTAAGTTGTAGGTTGACAAATATAAATGGTTTAAGAAAGATCTCATTAATAATGATATTGTAAGTAAGCTTATGTAGACTACATGTGGACTTGATATCAATGGGAAACATTCAATAGAAAACAACGCAAATTGAAGGAGAACTAAATGGAAAGTGATCCCTTGTAAGAATTGTAATCATACACTGACTACGTCAATTTATTGATAGATCATCCTATCAACTGATGCTAAAATACTCGCAATAACATTTCAATTGCCATTTTGGTCAATTGGTTTTTGCCAAATGTAACGTGCAACACATTTGTACAGCAATCGCCTCGAGGTCGTATATGCCACACAATGGCAGCTACGTGTTAAGCGCGTCATCAGCCACGTCTGAAAATAGAAAGAGAAAATGAAAAAAAAAAGATGGGTATAAAGTAAAGGAAATCCCCCTAGAAACAGACAAAAGCCTGACAAGCACTTTAGCATGTCGCAGAACAAAGCCAAAAAAAGAGAGGAGAAATGGAAAGAGATGGGGAGAAAGCAATCCCAGCTACTCTCGGATCCTAAGTATTGCTAACCCTATAGATATATACCTAGACGTTGCACCTATTTAGAGACGTTGCTTTTTACTGTTGTCGTTGCTGTTCTCGTTTTGTTTCGCATTCGCACGTGTGTTTATTTAAAGAAATTGCTTCAACCAGACGGAGACACAGACCGAGAACTGGAACGGTTGTGGGAGTTAAGGAGGAAATAAATAAACAAATGAAGATGAGTTTTTGAAGTGTGGCACAACGTGAGTTGCACTCACTAGATGCCCTCCCTCACAACTAAAAATAAACCCGCCCATGTGTGTCACAAGAGACCCGGAAACTGGAAGAAACTATTTGCCGCTTTAAGTCTAACCAACTAAATGGCCATTAATTAGTGGAAGGGAAGACAGGGAGAGTTTACTCATTAGACATTTCCAGCTGCTGGCGAAAACAATCAAAAACGCATCTACAACCCTAAAACCTTGCCGTAGCCCTAAGTGAACCGCAAACCCAACTCATCATTTCATATTTTATATAATTTTTCAGTGCCCAATGATGCGCCATTTGGCATGGAGGCAATTCTGTTGAATGCCTCCGCGGTGTTCTTGAAATGGAAAGCGCCCGAGCTGAAGGAACAGCATGGTAAGTTTGCCATATTTCCTTTTATTAAGCACTTTTGTATACCCTAACCATTAACACTTTAACAGGTCTATTGTTATATTATCACGTCATTGTGCGTGGCATCGATACGGCTCACAATTTCTCGAGAATCCTTACGAATGTTACAATAGATGCTGCCTCGCCTACTTTGGTGTTGGCCAATTTAACTGAGGGCGTTATGTATACGGTGGGCGTGGCAGCGGGCAACAATGCAGGCATTGGACCCTACTGTGTGCCTGCCACATTGCGTCTCGATCCGATAACGAAGCGTCTCGATCCCTTCATCAACCAGCGGTAAGTTGTCAAGCCGTCAGAGAATTGCAAGTGTATTTTATATATTATTATTACAATTGATTTGTAACACAAAACTTAGTTCTAAATTTCAAAGGTTTCATCTTTTAAGTTAAAGCAAATAAAGCCTTCTAGCTTTATTTATATATCATCTAAAACAGTCGACTTCATTAATTAACATATCGTCAACATTTTAAAGAAAATAAAACTTATTAAATTAACTTTAAAATGCGGACAACATTTAGTTAATAAATATATATAATATTAATATTAAAATTCAATAAATATATTAATTCTAATTCGAAGTTTTGATGGCAGATCTCACAGAACTTATACTTCCTTTAATTTATGTATTTAATCACATTTTTGTTGCCAAATAGAAAAATGTATTAATTTATTTATATTTATCTAACGATATTTATTTAATCAAGTCGAGTAATTAATTTAAAAAGGGAACGTTTCAAATTGTTTTCAGCATAAAATAATACAAAATTATCTAAATTTAAATTAAGAAATAAGAAAATTTATTAAAGTCGAAATCAAAAAATATTTAAAAATATTAAATGTATATGTTAGGTTTAATTAAATCAAATTCTAATTTTTCGTTGTTGTCCTTTGCAGCTATCCCATCAATCAGGAACATGTTAACGATGTGTTGACACAGCCCTGGTTCATAATACTCCTGGGCGCCATACTGGCCATCATGATGTTATCCTTTGGCGCCATGGTCTTTGTGAAGCGCAAGCACATGATGATGAAGCAGTCCGCTCTGAATACCATGAGAGGTGAGTACCACATGCAGAGCACTTTCCACAGAGCTTTTCCTGGGGGAGATGCTGGGCTGCATCCGTTGCGGGCAGCGAGTGGAACTTCCTTCCTACACACACACACATACAGCTACATTTGCATATATAAATAACGCTAATTTTGCATTGTTCGCGAGTCACACACACACTGGCACACCACCGCACAACAAAATAGGTGCGAATAAATATTTCAGCAGCACGAATTTTCGTGCCGGGGCGCATAATAGAAATTAACATTTTGCACGTGAAGGCCTTCGCTCCTTCCCCTCCCTCGCCCACACCCCTTTCCCTCTTTGCTGCAATTATGCATTTAGTTTTGTGTGCATTATTAACCAACTAGTTGGGTGTGCATCCCTGGCATGTTCAGCATTTCGAGTTGTCGAGGGGATGGGAACCAGACCTTGTGGTCTAATTGAAATTAGCAGGATTGCATGGGGGGATATGAGGGGGAATAGTGTGTCCTGTGTGTTGACTACCAAATGTGGCACTGCAGCTTAGGCTTTTGGGTCTGGTTGGTTGCACGCAGCAGTAAACGATTGTCAGAGCTTGCGGCAGACTCCCCTATAAATAGTATAGCTCTGCAACCGAAGGGGCATGCAACATGGGAGTGGGTATGGGAATCGCAATGAAAATTGGATAAAATCAATTTGTTGTGATATGTGTTAATTCGATAATGTGATAAAGAGAAACGTAGAATTGACCAGAAGTTGATGGAAACTTGAAGAACATTAAACGATAGTGTAGAATTTCTATAAATATTTGTATGACAGTGCAGCAAGGGTTAATGTTTTTTAACAATTATTTTGTTATTTATGTTAGGTTGGGGATAAAGAAATCCTATCAAAAAACGGACTACAGTGTGTTTTAAAGTGGAATTCCACCGTTCCAAGAATCCCAAGTGTAAATCAGTGTGACCAATAGTTTATAAATGTATGGATTCCAAGAAGTCCTAGTGTAAATCTGTGTGATATGGATTACAATAATAATGGATTACATTTTCCTCAAGCTAATAGTTTGGCTTTCGGCGAAGAATAATAAGCATATAAAGCATACTTTTTGGAGCATTAGGAAATTAAGTGAAATATGAAAATTATAAAAGTAGATACTATTAATTACTAATAAACGTTCGCTAATTACAAGTTTTTTCTATCTTACCATAACTAGTTTCTACAGCCATCAGTCTCTGCGCTAATATCATCAATTACAACCAATAGTTTCCTCTTAAATATACTTCCATTAACAATTTTTTGACACATGCTTAAGCTGCAAAACTATTTCAATGCGTTTTTTGTTTCTGTCGAAGAAACTCTAAAAAAGTATGCTCTATTAAAAACAAAAGCGAAATTCATGCGAAAGAGAATTGAAAACAATGCTCGTTAAGCTCTACTCGTCCGTCGGTTATTTCAATTTCTATAGTTCACACTATAGTTGTAATACCATTTTTTCCATCGCCTCCGTTTATGGGGGGAGAAACAGCAATTTTTGCTTTTCAACTTTCGGATTGTTGAACAAGCCGCAGCTAACCGACAATTTAAACAAGTGCAAAAAAAGCGTTGCATATTCATGGGGCGCCAGTTGCCACATAAACTAAGCAGGGAAAAGCGCAAAGCTTTTCCGGGGGCAACTCACCTGAACGGCAACCATAGACAATAAAAGTCCAGTAACAACAAGAACAACAATAAGGAGAACAACAATAGCCATAAAATAGTCGCCTGATGCGCAGTTATAACCCGGGGACAGTTTAATTGGTGCATTTTTTATGCAATATTTATTTATACATTTTACTTGTGTGCAACACATTCTTGTAGAGGGAGTGCGACAACTGGAAAATTGACAATAATTTATTTGATTTTTCACTGTGTGTGTGTGTGTGTCTGTGTGACAAAGTGAGGGAAATTGCGCATACTCCCCCGCGCCTCGCCCTGACATAATATTATTTTAATGCGCTGAATTTATAGCTGTGCAGCGCAACATTTAAATCCCAAAAGCCAGCAGAAAACACTTTCGCTGCCATTTCGCCAATTTTTATGAACTCAAAATTGCACAGTAAAAAGGTGTCTCAAGTGGAAATATGAGTGAAAAATATATAAAAAATTTAAAATGTTCCTTTAAAGAGAAATTGTTAAATCGAGTTATTGCAAATTGTTTAATGTTGTTTTTGGGAACATCTAACAATGGCCATTGTATTTTTGTTAATTTCCGGCTACAATTCATTTGCTTCACAATTTGTTGCAAAACATTTAATTGCTCTGTCTCACCCCGTCCCTCTCTCCCTTTACCTGCAGGCAATCACACCAACGATGTGCTCAAAATGCCGAGTCTATCGACGCGCAATGGCAACGGCTACTGGCTGGATGCCTCAACTGGTGGCATGGTGTGGCGCACCTCTCCCAGCGGCGACACCCTCGACATGCAGAAGGATCACATTGCCGACTATGCCCCCGTCTGTGGTGCAAGCGCCGGCGCTGGCGTCGCCTCGGGCAGCGCCAACGGTGGCAACATCGATGATATTCATGGACACGCCAGCGAACGCAACCATCAGCGGTAAGTTTTTTGCAACAAACCAGAAAAGAATCATCAAAAAAAACACTGAATTTAACTGGGGACCCACTCAAAAGCGACGACAATAAAAATTCACCAAACTGTGAAATTGCATTTTTCTGGCGCGTCGAAAAATTTTCGTAGCAGTTTCGTTTTTTTCCCTTCAGCTTTTTTTGTTTTTGTTTTTGTCGGCGCCAACAAAATCAAGTTAGAAATGGAGATGTTGGCGCGCTATTTATGTTGATTTTTGGTACATGCAATGGACACCTCCCAACGGTGGAAAAGTCAGAGTGTCCCAATGGACGCTTTCCAGAGTGGCTGCATAGTTTTCAACTCCCGGTTGGCGCAAACGTAATTATCAGGGTGTCGAGTAGTTTACTCTACCTTGGAATAACTTTAACTGGTCAGCTTTAAGTGAAATGCGTTTCTTGTTTACATTTGAGATAGATAGAAAAATAAAAACTTGCATATCTTCGAGTGATAATATGTATCTTTTGGTGATTGAGAATATATGTTCTATCTTTCAGTGCTTGATGTATAAATTAAATTTTTTGATTGGCAATTATTGGATTAGTATGAAATATTTTTATTAACAAAACAAGTTAGTTTGATTAAGGTTTTAAGACTTATAATATGGGTATTGCTGATACTTTTTATTAGTTTTCCGCAGTTTCAAATGTTTTATTTAATGGTAAATTGCTATATGTTGTAGCCATTAAATATTTATTTCGTTTAATCACATAACTTAACACCCGAAAAATGTAGCATACTTTTTGGGGTCCAACCAAAATATGTTTTGCATTTTTTAATGTTTTTGGCATACTCGTAATTTATTTGTTTTCTGGCATGCTAATCAAAGCTGGCTGGCACTGCGTTTGGAGTCATCTAGCAATTGCAGGCATAGCTAATTTATTTGTCTGGCAATTGAAACGCAGGGAAAAGCACGCATATAATAATTGTTTGTGTTTTGCAGATTTGTTTAATGTGGGTAAATGTTTGTACTGAAATTGCCTAAACCGTAATTGTTATTTATTTGTGGCCAATTTAATGCTGGCCACAAAAGCTGCACATTACCCTAAAGCAATAAAGATCGTCGAGTTCTCGAAAGTGCTATTTAATAATTCAATAACATTTCATGTTACAGAATTGAATTTAAAATTCTGTTTAAATTATTCTATAATTTTCGCATTTTCTATGCACATGACACATGCTTAAGCTCTTGTAATAATTCCCATCAATTTATCCAATTTTAAATCACGGACAAATCAATGACAGTTCTGCTGCTGTCTACCAAATGGCAATTAAATGCCAATCAAGCGCGAAAAGCTGAAGAGTCGACATTAAATCAGAAAAAAAAGAAATAACAGAGAGGGACGAGTACAATTTATATAAATTGGTCACATTTTCATACATATTTAAATGTGATTTTCCGGGCGACTTCTGTATATAAATTTGTTTGAGATAATTATAATTATTTTCGCACACTTAATTAGTCATTAAAAATCCAAATTGAAAATGTTCGCAATTCCACGCAAATATTAATATAAAATAATTGCAACAAAATAGTGAGCGAAAAGTCCAATAATAATAACAATCATAATAACAATAAAAGTAATCATCATTTAATGTATTTCATATGTGCATGGGGTCAGTTTAATGCAGTTTGTGTGCGTCAATTTATGTTTCAATTTTCGAAACAACTGCAGAATTCGCTATGAAAATGAGTGCTGAATTTGAGTGTATATTTTTACTCGCTCTTTTTGTAGCAAGTAGAAAAAACTACTAAATAATTAATTAATTACTTGTCACAGATGTATTGAATGCTTGCTCGTCTGCAAGTGCTTGAAAGATTATAACCACAAATCTGCTATAATAACTTCTTTCATATGTATCTTGATATATACTGAGGAAAACAAAAAATGGTATATGTAATTATTCTCTTTAAATGTGTATTTCACTCTAAGCTACTTACTGCTATTCAGCTATACATTTTTTTATAGTTTTCACTGACATTTAACCTTCCTCCTCTCATGCTACCACTGGCGATTCATTCGTTGCAGACATTTCCCTTCGCCAAATGAAAACTCATTAAAGGCATTAAAAGCGTATTTTGAAATGCACGCACTGAAGTTTTTCACGTCGACTGCTCCATGGCAACTCCATCAATACGTCGTATATCTTTTTTTTTAGCCAGCTTTTGGCTGAGTTTTCATTCTACTTTTTTCGTTTACTTTTTCCGGGACTGCTGCTTAATCCGCTTTCAGTATTTAAATACGAAAATGATGCTAAAAAATTCGTGTGTGGGTGGCAGTTTTACACCTTTTAATACCATGGAACCATCAAAAAGAATTTAAAAGGGTATCTTGAGTGTTGAGCAGAGAATGCGAGATATGACAGTTTTTATATAAATGATTTATACTTCACTATATGACAAGAAAATTAAAATAAAAGAATTAGTCGAACTTCTTGATGATTATAATAAATTGAGATATAATTCACTTTCAGAAATATTTTCGTAAAGAGCTACAGAAATGTTAAGAATATTTCAATATTAAAATATATGTCAACTTTATATTAAATTTGTCAAAATCTTTGATAATCTTTTAACAAATTATATTAATTCGATATCATACAAATTGTATGGAGTTTTGAATGATAAAATGTCTACTAAACAACATTTCTATTAGAGTAATTTTGCCGTGTTAAAGGGGTATTTGCTAGTTGATAACTTGATTATCTTACCTATTATACTGAGTGGTTGTTGGCCGTTAATTTATTTAAGTGCGTGGACAGGATCCTCAGCCAAGTTTTAGCTGCTGATAAGTGTTATCTCTGCTTAGAGCCAGATTCATTTGCAGCACATTATAAAGAGCTCAGTATCTCAGCTGCAGGTGTAAATATGTAAAATGTTAAATCCGAAATAAATTTCATTTTTACACATGAGCACGCGCCTGTCCAAGTGTGAGCGTGTGTGTGTGTGCGGATCCATGCACGGATCTGGTTCCGGCCGGGCCAAAACGAAATGCAAATTTCCGTCTGTGGCGTGTAGACCGCACGCCATAAATTCCATTCCCCTCAACCAAATTTATAACCGAAAAATGGGCAGCTGAAAAATTTGTTTTGGCTACTCCCTCCCCTTTGCCACCTTGTGGGCGTGGGAATTTTGTAATAAACAAGCAACAGCAATAACTGTATTTTTTTGTTTTTGTTTTATCTCTTCATTTGCAGCTACGTGGGAGAATATTCCAACATACCGACAGACTATGCGGAGGTGTCCAGCTTTGGCAAGGCGCCCAGCGAGTATGGACGTCATGGCAATGCCTCACCAGCGCCATATGCCACCTCGGCAATACTCAATCCCGGTCAGCAACAGCAGCAGCAGCAACAGCAGCAGCAACAACAGCAACAGCCGCGTTATCAGCAGCGTCCAGGCCCAGCGGCATTGCCCGGTTCCTTTGGCATGCAACGACCCATGCATCCGCATTACCAACATCAGCAACAGCAGCAGCAACAACACCAGCAGCAGCAGCAACAGCAGCAGCCGCATTCCAGCGCCAACATCTATCAGCAAATGTCAACGACTGGCGAGATCTATCCGAGTAATACGGCGGGTGCCAGGTCCGTTTACTCGGACCAGTATTATTATCCCAAGGACAAGCACATGCACATGCACATCACGGAGAATAAACTGAGCAACTGTCACACATACGAGGCAGCCCCTGGACAGCAGCAACAGCAATCATCCTCAGCGGGCGGCAACTCCTCGCAATTTGCAAGCGTGCGGCGGCAACAGTTGCCACATGGTTGCAGCATTGGACGGGACAGTGCACGGTTTAAGGTGCAGACACAGACGCCACACTTGGATCAAACGCCTATCAAAAATCAGCATCAGAATTTGTTAGACCTGGATGGTTCCTCCTTCTGTTACAACGGTCTGGCTGACTCTGGTTGCGGTGGTTCCCCCTCGCCAATGGCCATGTTGATGTCCCACGAGGATGAGCAGGCGTTGTATCACACAGCCGACGGTGATCTGGACGACATGGAGCGTCTCTACGTGAAGGTGGACGATCAGCAACAGCCCTCGCAGCAGCAGCAACAGTTGCTGCCGTTGGTGCCACACCCACACCCACAGCAACATCAACAGCCTATGGAGTCGCAATCCTGGCGTGGTCAATCCACACGCGGCAGTCGCAAGGTGCACGCCGAGGAGCCTCTCACCAAGGAGGCAAGTGAACTGATCTATGCTCCAGGAAGTGTGGCAAGTGAGCGCAGTTTGTTGAGCAACTCCGGCAGCGGCAGCAGCAGTCAACAGCCCTGCCACAATGTCTGACCCCTGGCAACAACAGGCAACCAGCTGGGTCAAGTGCCGGGTCAGTTGTCCAGCCAAGCACAGGAACAGCTCTATGCGAGGGAAGTTCGAGAGCTGCTCGCTTGGTGTGAACGCTTTAACAACGGCGGCGTCGAGAACTTTGAGTAGGCGCTGAGGACACGGGACGTATACCGCACACAGTGACTGTAGACAGTGTTTAAAGCTGAGTTCATACGATTTATGGTTCAAGAATAATAGAAAAAGCCTTTGAAATAAGCAAGAGAAGCATATTGAAAACAAAGATTCAAGCTCTTAGAACGCTTAAAGCTCAATTTAAGTTAATGTGCTTTTGAGCTTTCGGACAACTTTGCGTTGATCGTGTTGAAAGTTATTGAAAGTTGGGCTTCGAGCTTTCTGCTTAAAGTAATCAAAGGTGCGTTCAAAATTGTTAGCTAAGATTTCTTAAAGTATACTTTCATATCAGTTAATATTTATGCTTTCTGACTACAAAACACAGATCTGCATTTCTTTAATTATTAACATCCAAATTTGAACTTGCAATTGAAACTTATGAACTTAGCATTATTGTGATTCCTGAGCGTTAACTAAACCTTTTTTTGTTATAACTTCATTTGTCACTTACCGGTGACTTAAACTGAGAACAACTGTGTGTGTGTGAGAGTTAAACGATTTAAATTGAAATATAAAATTAAAGTTATATTAAAGTAAATTTATTCGTAAAGGTTTCGTTCTTCAACTACTCATATAAAAAGCTGACTTGGTAAAAGAAAAATGTGTGCCAATCTATTCGACGATTGGTTCTATGCTAGTGATAGACTTACTTAACCCACTGTCGCTTTCTCTTTCTCTCTCTGTCTCTCTCACCTTCTCTCTTATACCCCATATTACTATCTGACTCTACAATTGCTTTCATAGGCTTAGTTTTAGCTATAGATGATTGTAAATGTTAAAGAAAACGTATGATAAGTTCCTCCAAGTATGCAGGCAGCCAAAAGCCAGCGCTTATGTAGATGGATAGTTAGATTGTTACTTAACAGCTAAATGATAATTATGATAATTAAACACATAAATTATGTACATTTAAAGAACATTAATATATATCGAGCACTTGAATAAATGTTTAGTTGCTAAGTGTAAATATTGTAATAAGCTAGACATACTCGAAACATCAATTTAATATTCAAATATGCAAAAAATTATGTTTAGAGAGACGATAAGTGAATAAAATTGTGCATATAGTAATTTAGAAACCCCCAATAATTATAGCTAACCATTATTTAGTTGTTGTTTAAATACGTACACACACATAAATAAATAAAAATATATATGTAGATCATAAATACCACCATTAGGCATATGGCAAAACACTCCTTCAATTTACAGTTTAAAATCAATGTTTAACCCATTTCTCATAAATATAAACATATATTTAAATAATTATAAATGTAATTGTAACAGTAAACTGCCGCACTAATGAACTGCACTTTGCATTGGGCAGACAATTAGATATGCATTTATATGTGACTGCTCCCTATACCATTATACCATTATACCATATACCATATTAAATATTATAATACAAATATTAAGTGCATACATTATGAATACTTGCATACAGATACAATACATACATACATAAATACTTATATATTCGTTCTCGTATGTTGTTTATCCATTAGAAAGTACTGAAACTAATTGTATGTCTATGTGTAATTATTGATATTGAATCCGCGTATTTACAATGTAGTAATTAAAATGCAAATAAAAATGCCATAATTATGAAATTAAAAAAAAATCAAAACAAAACATCGTCTATTGATTTTTATTGCCAAAGGGAAAGGGGTATTAGTTAATTTTAAATTGAATTCTTGTTTTTTCTTTAAAGTCAAAAATTTAACGAAATTGTTTCAGCGCTTTAAAGTAGGCTAGATTATTTACCCAATTTTGGTTATTCTCGTCAACTCAATCAGAACTGCAATGCTCTCTTCATTGATATGCAGCAGCTTGGTGAAAGAGGTGAAATCTGAAGGTCAACCTACTAAAGACCACCCGCAACCTATACAGCTGGATGGCGAAACCCTGGAACAACCTAGACAAGCGTCTAACTTTTGGTTACATTTAAAAGCTACGGCTAGAAAGTGTGGTCAAAGAATAGAGCAATTGCGGTGGCTGATCAATAGAAGAAGCACCAAGTCATTGAGAGCCAAAAGAGCAGCATACGTTCACAATCTGGCTCTACGGTGTGCAGATTTGGGGAATAGCGGCAAAATCAAACTACATACGTATACAGATGTTACAGAATCGTGCCATGCGACAAATCACCAACCGCCCCTGGAATGTGCGAGGCTCTACCCTCCATCGAGACCACAGTGGAGAAGCAGATTGGGAGGCACACAAGCATATACATCGATAGACTGTTCAGACACCGCAGTATGCTCACGAGACGTCTACTCCCCGTCAGGTCTTTGAGGCGCTTAAAAGGACTGTATTTTGACCAAATACCTTTTATAAGTCGTCATTACGTATACCATTATGTTTCATCCTGTAATCTATAGTTTTTACCTGTATTGATACTAATTTTGTGTTTACGGTTTCAACGCTTATTCTAATAAATAAAGAAAGAACAAAATTTGATAACAAAATCGGTTTCTATTGTATATTATCAAATTTAAAATGAAACAATATTTCATAATATATATATATACATAGATAATCTACTTAGTTATATGTAGCACATCGCCTTCTTTATGGACTCTTAAGTATCTTTCATTGTCCCTTCTGCGCATATAGCCCAAATTTGTAGAAAGCTACCTTATAAGAAAGCGCCATAGACAGCTTGTTGTTGGCAAATAGGAGCCACGAAATTTTTTCAGCATTGCTACGGATTGATTGCTGAACCATGGTTGTGGGTCTAGCAAATGTCAGCTTTATGTTCAGGACAACGCCACGGTATTTGTAGCAGGCTTTTGTTGTAAAGCCGAACCCAGCATTGATATGCCCGGGGAAGTGCCACTTCTGGTGCTAAGTTTTACGCTTGCACATCTTCTGATATTTAAGTCTGTGCTCCACTTAAAAGCCTATCCCGTGAAACCGTGAACATACTCCTGTATCGCAGTTGCCGCAGTGCCGATCAGTCGGCTCCGAGTTAACACGACCGTGTCGTCGGCGTATGTAGCTAAGATATTAAGATATTTCTGAAGAAAATTATATTCAATATTATTTTCATATATTATATATTTGCCAACGAACGCGAAAAATAAAATATATAGAGTTATTGCCTAAATGTATGCAATCGCAATTGCAAATTCTACAAATTTACGAAAAGCAGACAATATTAATATAAATTACTCTTACACCCCGCAAGCAAATGCTTGAACAACGCTAATTGAAGTCGCAACTCTCCACCTGAAATTGACTTCCTCTCCTCTCCCTTCCCACTTATCCCACATGTTGCCATTCGCGACTAATTTCAACAAAGCAACGCGCTTTTAATTAGCTGCAAAAACCCAAATTATGCATGGGCAACGCCAAGTGTGTGTGTCTGTGTGTGTAAGTATGTGTGTGGGTAACCGCGCCCATTTTAACTACAAAATAATTACGTGCTAGGCAATTAATTGCCAAAGGGTTAGAGTACCATAAAAAAAAGTAGCAGACCCACGTGCACCATGTGGCAACATCCGGCAGCCATTTGTTGCAAATCGACAGCAACTTCCGGTATGCGCGAATGCAGGCAAGAGTCAAGGGGAGACAGGGATCACGGGAAAGGGCAGATCGACGTTTGGTTGTGAGCGGTTTTCAGTAACTTTCCGGAAAAAGATAAAGAAAAACGTATTATGAAAAATTTGCTTAATGTAAATTTAATCATTGGGTTTCCGTTGCAAGGGGGCATAAGAGGAGAAAGAAAGTATCAAATAATAGTGAAATGAAGAAAATATATAGAATTGAATTATATAATCCTTTTATAATTTAGAAAATCTTGGTAAATAAATGTTAATTTAATTTCAAAAATGTGCTCAACAGTATTTAATCATTCATTTAACACATCACGCAACTAATTATTAACTTAGAGTCAGAATAAGAAAAAGCAAATTGCAGCAATTTGTGCCTCATTTGCTGGCGTTAAATCCTTTTAATATCCTGGCAATTGCTGTCAATCAATTATGTAGCTGAAGTGTTGGCAGTCCGTAAAAGTTGCTGTCGTCATTAATATGTAAACAATTGTAGCAATTGTTTTGAAAGTGCCCAGCAGAGAGAGGGAACAACAAACAGCCTTATGAGGAGGCTGTGCTGTCTGTTTTCTGATGTCGTGGCAACAATATGGCTGGTCCTTCTGCTCCAGGCGAGCATAAAAACAACACATAATCATTTTATTAGCTGCAAGGCGGACGCACTGAAGCGTGGCCAAAGGATTCCGGCGGATTGTTCATCCTGTTGCTGCCATTTGAAATGACGGAGCTGCTGAACTGAGTTCAACTGTTTGGAGTACGTGTTGGCCATGTTGCTGTTATTGTTAACGCTACTTGAGTTAACATGTTGCAGCAGTGAGACCCCATCATGTGTCAAGTGTGATGATAATGTGTGTGTGTGTGTGTGCGTGTCTGTGTGTGTGTGTGTGTGTGTGTGTGTGGGACCAGCACGTTGAAGTTTTCTCGTTAGCGAAACTAATTATCCGTTGTCGCTGTCAGCAAAATATCGTTAAACGGTAGGTGACATCCACACGCAACTGTGTGTGTGGGTGTGTGTATGAGTAGTAGTAGTAGCAGTAGTAGTAAAGTGCGTGTGTATGTGTGTGTGTGTCGACGCGCTGACCGCCATTTGCTGCTGTAAGAGAATTAAGCGTCAGGGTAAATGACCATTGATTGAAGAGCTGTAGAAGCATAAAAAGACTTGTATAACTGCATATTATCTATGGCTGTACGTACAGTAGTAACTCAATATGAGGTATGTGAAGATAAATAGTCTAACTATGCAACGAGAGCTGAAATATAAATAAAGGAAAGAGCAAAGCGATATTTATTATAAAGTGAGTAATGTATTAAAATGCAACCAGAGGGAAATAGTAACTTCAATATTTGTATCCTGGAGTAAATTTCATTTAACCAATTAAATAATATTTTAACAAATATTTACAAAATATATTATAATAATTAAATCAAAATAAATGGATGGATGGATAATGGTTCAGGTATAAACCCATAGAAATTTAAGGTGGACTATAAATATAGAATCTTATGCAAATAAAATAATATTTATGATTCATTTTCTGTTGATCAATCTAAATGAATATGTAGATAAAACTATTAACGATTCTGTCATTTATTCAGAAATAAAACATTTAGCTTGCCACTTAACTGTTGCGACTTGTCGGTTCGAGAGTTCGCAAAAGAAGAAGAAATAGGAAAAAGAAGCAACCTAAAGGATACACCACAGAAGGAAGGTTTGTGTTTTTCACCTCGCATGCTGTCATTCATTTGCTAATTGATATAAAATATCTTCTTTTTTTTGCTTGTCTCTGCAATATAATGTTACTCAAGTTCAGTTAACAGAATGTTAACATGAAACAACAGAGACTTCAACAATATGTTTAAAATGTCAATTTTATCAGCAATGATTAATTATGATGAGAAACTGTTTAGGTTAATTGAAAACCATATCATTCTTTTTCAAATCAACATCTACATATCAAACCCCACCCAATCTCTTGTTACAGTAAAAACTGCTGTGATCGACAGAAAATGTATTTTTATAAATATATCGAATTGTAACTGCAGCTGACAACTTGGCAGAATTTTTATCTTTAGGCACATCAAGCCAGGAAGATATTTAAAGTCCTCAAGTCAAAGCAAGCAACCGTATTGAACTGCTATTACAATAAGATTGCAGAATTTATAAGGAGCACTGAGCAACTTATAGAAATGCAATCAACGTAAATGTCATTTGATGTTCTAAGCCTGTTAAGGAGTCCGTCGTTAGGCTGAATGAAAAGTCAAATGGGGGCAGCTGTTGAAGAAAAGTGGAAACTGTTTAACGAAATTAACAATTCATTGCATGAAAAGTTTTCTGCTTGCGTTTGCCGCCCTCATAAGGACACAGTGGAGTACTATACTACCTGGACCCCCCGTGGACATGGTATTTTTATTGTTAGGCGAGAACAAGAATACAAAAAAACGAACAGAACTGAACAGCGGAGTAAACAAACAAACAAACAAACAAAAACAGAAACGGAAGCTGGCAAACAAGCGGAAGGCTCTGGCACTCAACTAATGGCAGCATAATGCGTTTATTGTTGAATCACAAACAGAGCAACAGACAGGGACCAGTCTATACAGTTTATGCGGGGGAATATCAGGGGAAGCCCCGTCAGAAAAGTCCCCAAACAGGCAAAGGGCGTCGCGATAACCGAGCGCAAATGTCAACGCAAAAGTCAATCAGTACGAGATGCAAGGGGTGGGGGGGGCGGGGCTGTGAGCAAGGCCAGGAGGCAGAACTTTATAGAATTCTAGCCACCCTCTGTTCCCCATCCTTCCCCATTCTCCTCGAGTTTTGGCAAAAAACACGCACGCACTTTTCAATAGCCAGCAGACAGGCGGCAGACAGCGACAGCATTCAAAATCAATTCAATTGAAATACATTTTTTTCTCTTTTGTCGAAATGGGGAACTTTCAATGCCTCCCTCTCTTGGATGACATTGTCACTTTTTGTTTGCTGCCATTTGGAAAAACTCACTTGAAAACTGCCGAAAACTGTTCATTTTCATTTTGACTGGCGGAAATGAATCATTTCCGCTGCATTCCGAGCCACTAATGAGACGTAATGTGACGTCAATGACTTTTGCTTCCATATAGCCCGTGGTAGTGCCTATAAATAGTAGATCCTACTGTTTGAATCAGCTTTGTCATGTTGCTGAGACCAGAAATTAATTGCCATTGCGGCGTAATGTCGTTTGTCAAAAGTTGTTGCATACTTGGCGGCGCGATGACAGCCCAAATGAGTGTACTCATGGTAGTACTCATGGCACTCACTTTGTGGCTAAGAGAAACTCAACTCAACTGTTCCAGATACTTATAGCTCATTAGACACTAGCATCAAGAGTGACAAAAGCGCAAGTCATGACACGCCCATAAACTCCTTAAACGACTGACAGACAAATTTTCAAACAGCCAAAACTGTTAAGCGTTTAATAAATCACATAATGAGGCGTTCAAGAAAATTAACAAGATTTGAAATGAGTCAAGAGGCAGTTTCTAATTAATGTTCTCTTGTATTTACAAGTACTGCAGCATATAAGAGCTAAACTTGGAAATTTATTGACATTGCTGAAAGATCTGTACTTTGATATTCCAATAATTAAACAAATAAAATTAAATACCAACTACTAGAATAATTAAAACTTTATTAAAAATGCAGATTAAAAAGATTTGAATACCAGAGAAAAAAGTAGAATTTTTATATTGAGGTGAAGAAAAAGTTTATACTGTGAAGGAAAAAAAGAATGCTAAAGACATGATGTGCAAGAAGAAGGAAAATATAGCCAGATATTAAGCGTATCTATACAGAAATACAAAACATAAAGGGACAGATAAGTATCTATGAATATTTTACAAGAAAATTAAGTTATTTTAAAAATTCTGTGTAAAACAATCCGATCAGTCGAGCGCGCGCGACATTAGAAAACCCTGTGTGGGTTTTCAAAGAAAAGTATTTTCATTATAATGGGATTTAGATATATCGCTTAAAGTCGATTTTGCTTGCATCGAGAGTAGGTAGCTTGCAATAGTCTGGCAACACTGGACTGAACAAACGCGTCTTTTCGTCCGTTTTATCGACGCTGCATAAATTTGTTTCTTGAATAACTTCTGAGTTCAGTATCCAATCGTACAAAAATTTGTAGCACACATTGTGAATAAGATACTTATTATGTGTGCCAAATCTCAATTATCTAGCTATAAATCCGCTCATGTTATCAGCTTCTTCAAGTTATGGGCGAAGGGGCGTGGTATCGCGATAACATTTTTTGGACACATTAAGCCCAAGCTTCTTATCCTTTGTGCCAAATTTCAAGTCTCCTACTTTAACATTGCTTATGATTTGTTAATATCGAAAATTTAAAATAAACTTGATCTGCATATGGTATTCGGGGACCTACATTCCAAATTTGAACTGTCTAGCTCTTATAGTTGCTGAGATCCACGCATTCATACAGACGGACAGACAGACGGACAGACAGACAGACGGACTGACGGACGGACAGACGGACGGACAGACGGACGGACAGACGGACGGACAGACGGACGGACAGACGGACGGACAGACAGACGGACTGACGGACGGACAGACAGACGGACTGACGGACGGACAGACGGACAGACAGATGGATAGGTGCCAATCGACTCGGCTATTGATACTGATCGAGAATATATTTGCTTTATTGGATCAGAGATGCTTCCTTCTGCCTGTTACATACATTCAGACAAATTCATTATACCCTTTTTAGCCCATTTTTAATGGGCACAGGGTATAGATATAGCTGGACTTTATTTTTCAGACACTGTGACAAATGATTTTTCACATTTTTGTTGAATTCATCTATTAACATCATTTAAAACTGACCTGACAGTCCAAACATAATCAATTTTTCAATTTAATTAACTCGTAATAAAAATGTAGCTAAACTAAGAAAATTACACTTCACATTCAAGGAATAAATGAACACATTCCAGATTACTTAAATTACATTTAGAAAGAAAACTATTTATAGAAGCTTTCTGTGAAATGGTATTAAAATTGTAATTCAAAGCATACCTTAAACAAGCAGTATATTCAATTGCAATTATTAATTTAATAAAGTAAATTACAATATTCTATTTATTCTATTTACTCAAATGTTGTTGACCAAAGTAATTCCATTAAGTCAGACAAAAGATGACTTTTGCTGACACTTGTTTTGGTGTCAACCTTTTTGCCTGACCATCTCAGGGAACACCAGGGCAAAAGTTCAATTAATTAGCTTCAAGAAATTGCTTAGACAGATTTGTAAATCTTTGAACAGCTTCGGACATTTGTCACACGCTTGCTTTCATCAGTTCCATCATCTTCATCATCTCCAACAAGTCCATTCAGCATTTGGAGACGAACTGCATGTAACTACCCTTATGCTTATACCATCATGTTTGGTATACTGCTGAGCTTTTCAATATTAATTGCATAGCTTCAGATGGAGAGAAAGATAAAGAATCGAGACAAAGACGGGGCAACGGCAAAGAAAGTCCTTGGGGTCAGTGCAAACACAAAAGGCTTTGACCCATGTCCTTTTTCGTTGACTTTTGATGAATGGACAAGAATTCGATATGGCATGAATGAGCATTTTAAATAAATTAGTTGTATTACAGTTGCATTTGATTTATAATACCCTGTTGGTACATAAGTATCACAGACGGGTAGATATGTTTGAAGTAAGGTGTATATTGTTAAATATTTAAATGGGAAATGCATAGAAATAAATGGATTTTATGGATAAATTTTAAAGATACGCACTGTTTGGTCTAATTTTAATTAACATAGTTTTTATTGATTAATAATATAATTAAATAAATTATCGTTTGCATGTTTATATTTAAAAAGAGTTTAGAAACTTAAGAGAACGTCTACAACGAAACTCAAAGTCGAGCACACCCGACCAGAAAATTACTTTCAAAGCTGTTTTCTTTGATTGTTTGTGGACAAAGCGAGCATATAATAAATAGCGTTGTCAAATTGATTGGGACTTGGGATTGCGACTTGATAGAAAGCTATGATTAGCTCAGCCTTAAGAAGTTGTAAATCAAGAAATAACTGACACACAATGTAAGTAAAGCTTATAAGCTGGAATAAAAATTAAATATACATAAAAGCGGCAAGTTCATAAATGAAATTCACTTAAAGTTTAATTAGAAACGAGCTGAGAGCTGACTGAGATATGAGAAGATGAAGAACGACGAACGATTTATGCCTTGGGGTTATAAATTAAGATAATAAACCACCAAATTGTTATAAGTTAATTAAGCTAAATGAAAAGCTTTTAAGCATAAACTCCAAGGCACCGATGATGAGCTGAGACCATCATCAAGGTGAAGCCGCGCAGAAAAAATGCCAGCAGACGTAAAGGATGAAGACTGAAGGGATGCAGGACGAACGATGAAGGATGACAGTCAAGCGGCAACTCAAACTGTCTGAAGACACTGAAGACAAATGTCTGGCAATTTGGCTAAATGGCAAAACTCGGATAAGTAAAACAGTAAAACATGCTCAGGAGCATAATCAAGACAATAATTATTATTGTCATGTGTGTATTTGAGTCAAAGTTTCCCCAGTCTGCGTGTGCGTGTGCGTGTGTGTGTGTGAGGCAACTTTCCTCTTACCAATTTCTGACAGACAACGTGCGTTAATTATGGCCATCTGCTAGACGCCAGACGCTCCTCAAATAGCATTAAGGAAATTGCCTTGAATCGCATACCTATGCACACATAAATAGTTGTTCCTACAACGTTGTTTGTTGTTGTAAATGTAGTTGTTGTCTAGCTGTCATTGTTTGGCCATCAACTGTCTGAGTCGGAGAACCGCTTAAAGGCTTTGCGCATATTTAAACTGATCCGCTTAATGTTCGTAACTAGCTACTTGGGTTCCTGACTTGGACATTGCAATACTTGTTATTGATGTACTGATTGGCGTATTGAACAGTTTCTGACCGATTGGCTGGCACTGGTAGGTATTATTGAGTTCTGGCCGTGAGCATTTAACTATAACTACTCAAACGATTTGATAGTAATGCAGAATTAATCCTTCATGTCAAATATGCATTGACATTTTTTGGCAGAACATTAGTATCAGATATTAAACATGCAGGTGTCATTACAATATTTACAGCTCGAAAAATCACCAAACCAAACAGCTTCTTAGGTCATTTGACTAAGGTTTCCGTATAAAAATGATCTCATAATCAGCTTTTCTTATTAAGCTATAAGTATAGCTTTAACGCAGACACGAAACACAAACACCAATGCAACCATATTTAAGCCTGTGCTAATCATTTCAATTAACTCATACCACATTTGCATAAATCAAGCAAGCAAACAACTCGCCCAGATTATTTAAAACCCCCAAATGACATGCCAACAATTATAAATAAACCGATGTACATGACCAAATGACATACTAGAACATGTTTGCTAGCCATTTAACCAACACACACACTAATGCAAAAGCAAACAAATTAAGTTTGAAATACTCAAAGACAACATCTGTGCTTAAACAGATCTATTTATGTGCATTGACAGAAACATTCTCCTTTGTCTAAACCACACAATATTTGGTATTGACAGTTTATATTTAGTTGCAAGACTGCTGATTAAACATTTAATGTGGCAACACAGTCTTGAGACTACAATCTTGCAGTACTTTAAGAATGGGGTCTGCCTTGTGAGTACTCGGAGCACTCAGACAGACGATGGCTAAATGATTTCTTTTTCAATAATATAAAAGGGAATTCTTTGACGCTTTTGATTTGCTTGCTTTGCTCAGGGCATTTGTATACCCTTGTGGAGGGTATTTTAATTTCACAAAGCCACAAAATAGAGATATATTTTTGAACTATTCATCGACCATTCATATCGCCAAATTGATGTTTGTAAGCAGCAAGAAAATAGAAGAAGCAAGAGATAGAATGATAGGGGAAATATGACAGGGAGGGAGGAATATCTACGAAAAATAAGTTAACGCAGGATTATTTAAGTGGTAAACAACTTAGGACATGGACTATTTAGGGAGGTACTCTCAAATTGACAGAACGATATATAGAAGAAAGAATACTCAATGGGAGAAAACCTCCATGAAAAACTCTGAGGAAGAAATAAGTGCGAGTGTGGGAGATGTACTCTCTACTTAAGGTAAAACGTAAATTTCAAATCAACTTTAGGGAATGAAATTTCTCGAACAGCTGCTCAATTCTTAATTCGATTTATCTATTATCTAATGCTATATCATATTTTAATCGAGGGTATTAAATTGTCAACATGTCGTTCGAAACTACATCTTGTTTATTACATTTTCAAGTTCGCCACTTCAGCGATTTGTTGTAAACTGTTGTAGCAAGTAGTGAGTACATAAACTTTGTTAAATACACAAAATTAATTTGATTACAAAATTACAAAGCATTCTCAGAGCTTGAGGCAATGATTTCTGGGGTGACGCGTAATATCTGTGTGTTTCAAATGTTAATGTGTCAAAATTATTGGAAAATATTTCGACTGGTCGTTCGAGGTGTTGGGTAAGTGTAGCTGCAGGCTGCACATCTTTAAGAAAAATATTTGAAGTGCCAGCTGTTCGAGGGCTCTTCAACATTTAATGAGTTGTAAGTTGAAGGACTTCTCATCTTGCCACATTGTCAACTTGCAATTTGTGTGCTTAACGCTGCCTGAAATAAGATTTGGTAACGTCTGCTTATGTGGTTATTTGAGCTCAATGTAATGGAATTTTTAAGTGAATGTCACAAATGCAGAAACAGCACAAGCAGCTGCTCAAATATGCAAAGACTTTGCTAACACACACACCTCAGCAGCTTATTACGTATACGACCTGCTGGTTTTTTTTCTATACTTTATTTTCAGCATAGCGCGCTCGCAAAGTATGCAACGAATATGTAAGGGGAGAACTTCTGTAGACAATAGCGATTTTGTGTGTTTATTTGAGCTTATATGCACATCATCTATCATCAGGTTAACACAACAACACACACACACACACACTCACGCTTGAGCTGCATCAATTTTCATAGTTCCATTATTATGATTGTTATTAACTTAAATAGAAAATACTTGACTGTTTCATAAATCTTAACGCCCTGGGAACACCCGCTGAGCATCTGAGCTCTGCTCACATTTCTCTGAGGGACTTCTTCTGACGGAACTGAGGAGGGAGAGAGCTGGAGTTGGAGGCGTGTTGCGTCAAGTAGATTTATGTTGTTATATGCGTGTCCTGCTATGCGTCCTGTAATTTTCGGTGATGATTTCTGTTTTGATTTATATTTGCCAACGAATGTCATGAAGATTTCCATTTGAATTAAAGTAGGCGGCAAAAGGTGAATGCACAAGGGCAGTGAAAGTATTTACAATGACTTTAATATTTGTCAGGTCTAGAATTATGGGACTGAAATATAAGCAAGTTACCCAGATATTTTTAATTTCTTAGGAAAAAAGTGAATAAAAAAAAAACTTTAAGCAATATTAATATTTAAATAGTTTATATTTATATATTAAATATATTAAGAAAGTATTTAAAAAATGTCTTACCCCATTAAGCAAAAGGTAATAAAAGGTCAATTATATCAATCCAAATTAAATATATATTTTTCTAGAGACTTAAAATAATTGCAAATACAATCAAATATTACCATTTAGATTTATGTGGAGATATATAAGTCAAGATTTTTAAGGTAAACCTAAACCTATAAGCCTATTTAATATTAGTTTGAGAAAAAAATAATACTTTATTATTTGGGTGTCAATTTTACAGTTTATTTTTGATAAAGGCCAAAATAAAAGCATGGCGACAGAAATTGTGAACGATTTTTTATGGCCCCGATTCTGTCTCGGCTAATAATGCGCAGTTTTGGTTCAGAAGGTTTTGTTCTAGAAATTTCGACGTTAAAGATGCTAGAAAGAAGCTAAATGTATGGGTGTTTCACGAATTATCCAAAAAAAATACAAAATGGATAGAATTTCCATCTGTGAATCCAAATCGTAATGAAATCGACCCATTTCTTAAACGGATGGTGACTGGTAATGAAATATGGGTGACATACGACAATGTTGTGAGAAAACGATCCTGGCCAAAGCTCGATGAATCAGCTCAAACGATAGCCAAATCAGGACTAACAGTCAGGAATACTATTTTGTGTGTTTGAATTGGAAAGGAACCATCTACCATGAGCTGCATTCATATGAGAAAACACTCAACTTGGACCTCTATTGTCAGCAATTAGACCGTTAAATATATGTTAACTTTGTAGCCTTAGCTTTAAATAAATAAATAAATTGTATATGTTTATCATGTTTCAAGATATAACTCGGAATATAAATAATTTAATACAAATAAACATTCTTCGGTTAATCAGAAATGTAAACACAGAATAAATTCAAAGAACTAAAGTAGCATCTACAAACGATTTAATTTCGAGCTTAATAACTATTTTCGTGCCTCGACAAACCACGAAATTCAATTAACGTTTGATAACTTTTGTTAAAACGTTAAACCATTTAGCGTTTCACCTAGAAAATTAGGCAAGTAATTGGCCTGCGAGCAGTTAAAACGGAATGGAATGGGATGTGAAAGTTGCATGCAACAAAGACGCGATGACAAACAGACGCGCAAGCGATGACAACATCACAAAAGGCGCAAAAGTTTTAATAAATCCGCAAATTACTTAATAAGTAGACTCCTTTCTTACTGCCGGCTACGACGACGGCCAAATGCGATAAGCAAAAGGCGAATAAAAGACGTGGCCATAAACAAAGCGCCCTAAACTATGCAAGGGTGAAGGAAAAATGGGGTGGAGAACTACAACTGAAAATGGTACGAGTGCGAGTACTGTCAACTGGTGACTGGTGACTGGTAACTGGGCTGTTTAGCACTAAGCCAAATTGCGGCAGATGGCGGTTAGACAAAGCAACTACAAAGAAGAAGAATGAGAGAGAGAGAGAGTAGGAAAGAGAGTGAGTGAGAGAGAGGACACTCACACATATCACGTTGTCTGGTAAAAATGGTCGCATAAGCGATTTTTATTTCGCTTTGTAAGTTAATTTGCGCACTATTGTCTGCCCTCAAGGGGGGCAATTGTATAGTTGCTGTTCATCTTGTTTTTCCATTCGTTGTTGTTGCGGATGTTGTTGCCGCGGCGTGGACGCTTTTGTGGCAGCATCGCCTTTTGCACTTTTTAATGTAATTCAATTTCAATGAAATTTAATCGTCCGTACATGACCCCCTCCCTGTCCCCCACTCATCCGCCTCTGGCTTTCATTTTAACATTATTTGCGTCATTTGTGGTGGTTAATTTCAGTGCGCGCTTTTACTATTCAATTATGTCCATTGCCGATCGCATTTTTTATGCACTCTTCTTTATGTTCCGAGTCCGGCGAGTATCCTCTGCTCCTTTGTGTCCTTGCGGGCGGCGCTAATGCCGCGCCTGTTTTCACATTATGTGTAGTTGTTCCCATTATTGTTCTCATTGTTGTTGCTCTTGGTCCTTTCATTGTTATGAAAAATTAAATAGGCATAAATCATGCTAATGGCGCATTCAAAATTTATTATGCTTTAAACCCATGCACTGCATCAATTTATTTATGTATTTGCAATTATGTGTGTCCCGGATTACGGGGTGGATTCAGCTGACAGGTCCTGTAGCTCGATTGAGTCATGTGATGGATAAAACCACGAGAGTGAGTGCATTTATGGGAGGTAGTTTGATTCATCTCATTTTGATTTCAATTAGATGATTGAAAACAACAAAAACAGAGCGAAATAATAACAATTTTAGGGTTTCTCAACTCTTGTTAGTGACAATTTATTATTGTGTAGTGCTTTTTTAATTAAACTCATTTACTTGATGTGCTTCACATTAATCAAATTCTCACATTGTTTATCATACTCGTACACGTTTCGAATTGATTAGAAAACGTGTGTTAAATTTCAATACAACTTAGTTTTATATTTAGCTTTAAAAAAATTCTAATGCAAGCTCATTAAAGCTTTATAGGCGTTAAGCTTTACATTTGAACAATCGATGAATCTAAAAAAATTTATTTAAAGCTGTTTAAGCTTTATGAAATGTGGATTATATTGAATATAGATAGAAGCTTAATTAAAGTTCTATGAAATTAAAACCACTAGCAAACCAGTAAAAGCTATTGATAGTCTGGGCAATCTTAAAGTTCATAGTTGCACAGATCCTTTCTGACTATCAGATAATTAAAACATTTATTTTGAGTAAGCATTCAGCTAATAAATGAAGGCTAATAAACGTTTTAATAAATGAAAGCATTCGATCTAGCTTACAAATAATTGTCAACAGCTAAACAAAAGTCTTCTGATCGTTACAAATCTTAATCAAATACGCAAGTTGCACTTTCAGCCAATGCAATTTGTAAGGGCAACTTGCTAGTTATATCTTCAAATGAAGTGTGACTTGGGAGCACCTCAGTCTGCGTTCCTCAGTGTCTCCACAGGACTTCAAGCTCTGTCTCTGCCGCTGCCACAAATCATAATCAAGCAACAAAAAGCTAATTTAAGGCTAAAACTAACAACTAACGAGTTCCAAACACTGCCTTAGCGTGAATAATTTTTGGGGGCACAGCTGGGTGACTCTAGTTGTTTAATCCGAAAAGGCAACGGCGACCCACATAATGCAAATTGCTCTTATAATTTGCACAGCAGCGTCGTCGTCATTCATCAGCCTTTACGAAGGACTCGAAGCGTCGCGGGTTTTTGGGGGTTTTAGACAAATTTCCAAGGATTAAGGAAAGCGACGCTTTGGCTGCAAAATCTTGTTGTTGTCGTTGTTGTTGCTGCTGTTGCACGCAACGTTGCAAATGCTGCAACATTCTCGCAGCTCGGCAGTTGGCAGCTTTGCGCTTCATTCCATTTATTATGTCTGTGTTTATCTCCTTTTTTCATTGCCAAAAATATTTCAAGTGGATTCTGGGCAAACTGCACAATGCTTTTTATTTGGTTTTAGGATATCCTTTTCAACAGACAAACGCAGCTTTCATTGCAAATTTTTCATACGCACACCACACGCCGCCAATGCTACACAGATACATAGATACATCCCCGTTGCAGATACATTTACAGTTGCATATACAGGAAACAAACGCCTGGCTTTGAATGGGCCCCAAAAAGTCTCTGTCAGTAGTTTTGGCTAGATTTGTTGACCTGATGCTGCTGAAGAGTATTAAATAGGGCATATACGTTTAGAGCATTCACTGATATGATTTAGGGGGAGTTTGTTAAAAGTATGTGGTTTGATATGGTAAATAAAGTTGGCCAATATATCATGGGCTTAATCCTGAACAATTCCTTTTCTTTTCAAGCTCCATATTTCTGTAAAGGTAATTAAAATGTGATTAAAATTATTATCAAAAGTGAGTTGCTTATGACTTTATATGTTGGGTATGTTATGTTTGACAAGCTGATATATTATAATTTTTATAATCATTTTTGAATAATATATTTTTAAGCATTGTTATTAACACGAATAACCGTTTAATAATAAGTTATTTATCCAATATTTCTAAGCAGATATTATAATTGTAATTTACACTCCCTTTCTTGATGATCCTGTACGTTTTTCTTATCGATTACCTAACAACAAATAAATTATTTTATTTTGTCCGATAAATTCACAACATAAAGATACATACTATAATTAATAAATATATAATTATTCTAGCGCATTTGATAGTCGTTCAATTTGGCTTCTGTATAAATCTTATTCACTTTGCTTTTGCTATTGTTTTGGCATTGTTTTTGGCCCGTGCCCACCTATCGTTGCATTGTTGTTTACATGTTCATTCGCGGGATTTTTCACTTGAAATTGGAAAGTCGACGGCGACGTTTCGAGGCACACAAAGAGTTAAGTCCGCCCCTCACATGAAGCATTGCTCGCGTCTCTATCTGCAACTATAGAGTGGGTGGAGCGGGTTAAAGATGGGGTGGGGGGTGTTTGGGGGATGTTACTGGGCAGCTTATTGTGCGGCCACCATTGTAACAATAAATGAAGTTTTTGGCTTTGGTCTTGTCCAATGTTTTTGCGGTTGCCTTTGCATTAAGCTTGTTATAGCTTTAATTTCGAAGCATCCTTGGGAAATCGCATCAACGCAGCTGGAGATCGTTAAATAATTCATGTCAGGCCGAAACCAAAATAAAATAGAGAGAGAAAAATAAAACAAGAAAAGAAACGCAATGAAAGCCAAATTAAGCAGTTGAAACCGTTTAGCCAAGTCGAGGAAGAGAAGCCTCAGACTCAGAGGACGCAGCTGGGCGCCTGGAACGTCTGATTTACGGTGCAATAATTTTCATCTCATTTTCATTACTTTTGGGCTTAGCTCGTAGTCCTTTTGCATAAGGACCTGCAAGGATAGCCGACCTGCCAGGCATGCTCCAGGCGAACTCCAGGCAAGGTGAGAGGCTTTGCTCCTGTTTAACTCCAATGCTATTTATCATTTCCGTAGCGTTTATATATGAGTTCCCCAGCTGATATGGGTTAGTAGAGGCGCCAATGCCAATGTCATTTCACATTCAATAGACGCCTTAACTCCCCAACAGCTGCACAGTTTTCATGTCACATTTTTTCCCGACCTCCGCCCAACTTCCAAGTGCTTTCAAAGTTGTGAACAAGTCGCAAAAAAGGATCAACAAGGCACTTCAACAACAACGCGAATGGCAGCGGCTGTGACACTTCACAACGACGACAGATTTACATCATTTATTGCACAGACAGGTAACAGGTGGTAAAAACACAGCAGAAACAACAACTATTACAACTGAAAGTGTGTTTGCAATCTCATTCCTGGTATGCACATTTATTTCTTTACAAAATACTTTGTGTTTCTATTTATTTCATCGATGTGAGTTTTGATGTCATAAAATACATTTGAGCTTCCTTATTCTGTTCTTTACTTCACATTCGATTGTTGTGCTTTATTTGTATAGATTTGCATTTTTCTTATGATCGATTGTTCAGGTGGTATCAACTTTAAAAGATTTCCCATCATAATCATCGAATGAACAGACAGACTATTCGATTGTCCTGCCTGTAATCTCTAATACATATTTTAATGAGGAAATAGTGAAAAGTTTCATTGATTTATTTATAAATATTATAACTTATTTACTTTTAAAGCAAACAGTTTTTATTAATTAACTGTTCAGTTTCAATGTGATGGATACTTATTGATTTATTACAGCGATTTATTGCGATATCGATATTTACTTGTCGTTGCCCAGCATTAAAAAAACTGTCATCGCTGTGGCCAAACTTCCAGTTGTCAGTAAAACGTGTTAAATTTCTGTGAGTTAGAGTTACAATCACAAGACACAATTGTTTTTAAATATAGCTAGGACTTGAGTTAAAATTGCACAATGTTTCTTGATGCCCATGGAACACCCAAGGATGTGACTCCCGAGAATCAGCACGAGTATCCGTATGATCTGGTAAGCTTAGAGGCTAAAAGGCACGTTAACAATTTAATGCCACAATCGAACTTGCAGCATGGCGTTAAGTTGCTTACATCGGCCGACTCTGATGTCTATTTTCCTCCTCATTGGCATGGCACTGTCTATGGTGTCGAGGAGTCACTGGATACTTTCCGAAAGCGCTTCAAGGTGAGATTAATGGGAAGTTCGCCTAAATCGAATAGAAGCTCATCTTTCGTTTATTAGCCCGATTGCACTTTGTTGACCTTTCACGCTATGGAACCCTATGAGCCAGAGTTAATCTGCTGTGAACGTTGTGTAGTCGAGGTAACTGCTCTGCCCGCTGGACAGACCCTGCACAGTGGCACCGAAATCTTTGCTTTTTTGGTCAAAATTTACGAGGTCAACACGCTGATCACCAAGGAATTGGGCACCGAATTGAACTTCTTTCCAACCACTCATCATTATCATTTGCGCATCCTGAACGAGGGCATCGATATACTCTACTTGGATGACAAAGTCTATGATGCTGATTCTGCCTGCTATCGGCAGCAGTGCGTCCACAATCTCATAAAGAAAATTCAACCGTTGGGGGTCAAAAGTCTCTCTGGCAAACCTTTGCCCGAGATTCTAACCAAGATGTGCCGCACTGTGGATCGCAATGCTGCCAACAAGTAAAGCTCTTTTTCAATTTATCTATACAGAGTGGTAGCCCCCATCGATGGTCTGGGATGCCTGGGGTAGCCGAATCTGATGGAGACGCATTAGTTGCAACTGACTGAGCGAACTGTCAACAACGCTCCTTTCTCAAATTTTAGTTGTTCCTGTAATCAGGTTCTCTTGAATTTCTTTCAATATAATTAAAGTATATTTTACTTATTGATTGATATATAATTTAATTTTTACAGTGATTGATTATGTGTTATCAAATATTCTAAACTGAGCAAGGTTTCTGTTTTATTTCTAACTAGAATCAGTGCACAAATTCAATTGAACTTTCTGCAGCTTTCAAGTATTTTCGTTTTGTTCGTAAAACTGTGGGAGATTAGCTTTTCTGGAATGACATAAATTTTGCACTATTGTCCGTTATGCAAAGTGTTTGCTGGCCCTTTTTAAGTTCCCCTCTCACATTAGTATTCATAACAAAATATCATCTATACGAATATAATACATATTTTGCTGTGCTATGGCAAATCCCCTTAGGCAGACCGCTGCGTGACATCTTTGGTCTCATTTTTGTTTTTTGTGTTCCCTCCCCCTGCTATCCCCAAGAACCTCTCCCCTTTACACCGTACAATAATAATCTTCTTTTGGTCTTTTCAATGCGGCCTTTGGCTATTTTATGGCTTTGCAATCGTTCTGTGACTGTGCCTGGAATATCTAATGGATGCGTGCAACTAATTGAGTTGGCTCCCAGGCAAAGGATTTCCTAACGCTATTGTGGATTCATGTTTGCATTTTTGGCAAAACCTTTTTAACATAACTTCGTACATTTGTTTTTGGCCAAATGGCTTAGACTTTAATGGCCAAAGGTTTAAGGGATATGCAATTGAAGTTACAAGAACATGCCAAGAAGTTAGAACTCAACATCCAGGGGTCAAAAGCGAAAGGAGAGAGCTTAAGCTGGGGGATAGTAATGCTGATGATAACAAAGCACACAACGAAGCTAAGCTATCAGTAATCATTTTAATAATAAAATATTATTTTATTTAATTATATTATATTTAAATATGGAAAATCAGAGCGGAAATTACAAAGCAAAGACTAAGTTTGTGTTAACTTCGCAGAAATGTAATTTAAGGCTACAATAAGCACATCGATAAGTCAGCACAATCGATACTTTTGACTATTGCGAACCACTCTCAATAATCGATTAGGAAAATCCTACTACCTTCGAGCTTTTACACCAATTGCAGGTTTGTAAATGAGTTGTTTTCCCGCACAGGTTGTAAGTACTGCTTCTACCAATCTCAATTTCAAATACCCAATCCTGGGTCTCGATGTAAGCTCATAAATTCGTAGAACACATACTCGCATGACAACTTAAGTGCGGTCAATGTTTGGGGTGCCTTCCATTAGGAAAACAATTACAGACAAGGACACTGACAGACAGGACACAAAAGCAGTGCGTGAATGTTAGCAGGACCCAAAACTCGGCAGTTACCCTGAGATAGTAGTCGCCACATCCGCCATTTCCACTCCGAAGATAACATTCAGCGACTGGTCATAAATTACGAATATGTCGTCGCTGGACTCCACTCGGTTGTGTCTATTAGCAGCCTTAGAATGTCCAAGTTTGACAATGCTTAGGCTTAGTTTGGGGCTTCTGTTGGCCTTGGGGCTTAAACCCGTTTCGCCGTTTCGCTTCCCCCATTTCCTTACTACAGCATTCGGCTCGTTTATCAAGTGCAGCCAACCGCGACAGCTGTTGGCCTCCTTCATATCTGTGGGCCGAGAACAGTTTAAACCATTTTTAAAGCAACCCTGGAGGTGCTACCAATGCTGATTTCAAGAAGTTCTCATGTAAATTGAATTTGGTAAGAAAAATAAGAGTTATTCGATTAAGTTATTATTTTTACAGTTCGATTGCGATTACAATTTTCTAATTGAGTCTCATTTTGGAATATCATTTATATTTTGTATAAAACCAATTTACTTATATGATTTATTGTTTGCATAATTTTAGTTTGGAATGTTGGAATCACACAACTTTCATTTCTTACTATCCATTAGTTTTATTTTATATTTATACTTCTGTTTACATACTTAGTAATTGCTGAGAACACAAAATAATAACTTCGATTGGTTTGCCTGTCATTCCTATGTCGGACAGCCTTTTAAGACCTGGTTATCATATAAAATTAGTCAGTTTCTGAGTATTTAAATATTGTTTAAATATCAATACTTATTTCTGGTGTAATACCTCTATTGTACACTTTCTGTTGTCGACAAGAACTTGACGTTAAAGTTTCTCTTGTTAGATTTCGTAATCGTAAATCTTGAAACCTAACTGAAAAAACAATCGCAAATTGCTTAAAAATTCACATTATTTGATTTAGAGTATATTTACATCTTTTATACCAGCTGAAAAGTAACTTCAATTAATATCAATAATTGGCTTAAAGAAATTTAAATCGCTTTCGACTGGTTTGTCCATTGGACAGGCCTGTCATTCCCATGTCAGGCAGCAGTTTTCAGACCCTGTTTCCATATAAGATTAGCCAGTTTCTGAGCTGCGGCAACAAATAAATTCTAATGCCCAACATAAATTATACAAAGTGCCCACCCAGGGGAAGTTGAAGGCGGAGAAGTTCCAGTTTTTCGCTCACGTAACGCCTTCGACCGGGCGTCACATGTGTGTCTAAGTGATTTTCAATAAGTTGGCAGCAGTTTAGTTGAGTTGGAGTTGGGAAGGGAGACGGGTCAAAGTTTTTGGTGCACGATTTTTCACAGCTACAGATGTCTATATTCGTGCGGCAGGCAACACGCAGAAAGTGGCATAATTTATGGCGCCTCCGCAACGTCTGGAGTGGGAAGAGGGGGACATGTGTGCGATTCTAGCGAATTTTCGCAAGCGTCAATAATGACGAGCGATTTCTCATAGCCACTGCCACTCGTCGCATTGGCTGTGCCACCGGATGGGGCAACGTTCTCATTTCGCCAAAGCACCAGCCATTTACAGCAGCTGCGACCTTTGATATCCGCAGCCAAATTCCCACACACAAACAGTCGGTGGCACTGTGGCACTGGATGTGGCAGTGCCACACGTTCCTGTCACGCGGCACGTAAAAACAAACTTGATTTTCGGCCATCAAAAGCGCCATCAGTCTTCCCGATGTCTGACAAATGTTTTCTTTGACTTTCCCTCCCGTTGGCAAATCGAAGACGTGCTCGCCACGTTTTCATTTCTTGTCATATTTCTGTGAAATTAATTTTTAATCACACTTCGAATATCACAGCAGGCTCATCAGTGGAGGGCATATTGTTTTTCCTCCATGGTCACTATATATTACAAAGTTTCCATCAACAATTATAGTACAGACGGCAATAAATATTCAGGGGAAAATTATAGTAAAAGAAAGCTACATATACTTATGTCTTTCATGTTTCCCGATAAAATCTACCTTCTTCCTCCGCGCTCACTTTCTTATTGGTAATGTAGACTAGAAATAATTTAACAATGACTCGATCCAACTTTTCTCCACACAGAAGCAAATCTAAGACTGATTTTAGTATCAGTTTCCAGCTGGTTACACACGTTCAGAGTGTGTGTAAATTTACACACTCAAACAAGCCGAAAGACAACTAAACGACATGCTGAAAAATTCAGTTGGCCGTTTGGATGGAGACGGAGTAAAAGTTTTCTCATTTGAGAGATTTGCAGCTGGCACTGGACGCGTTTACCATTAATGCAATCGAAGGGCATTTTGGCAATGGTCCTTAGCTTATGGTCGACGCGAAGACGCTTATGGTAAATGCCGCAAAAATGGCAAGCAAATCAGGGCCAAAACGACAGCACAAAAGTAAAAATTGCAATTGTGACAATGGTGACAATCTGCAGGCGACAGGCAACATTGAAGCAGTATGATCAGAATGAGGCAGGCAGCTAGACAAACAGACGGCAACAAGGCAACAGCTCACCCTGCATCCCCCTCTATACTCCTTCATACTCCTCCATTCTTGGCCATGTCTTCATCTCCAGCTCTTGCGACGGGAACGTCAAGCAAACGGCGACACTTACAATCAGTATGAAATTTACGCGATTTTCATTGCGGCAAATGGTTCGCTTTTGGTATTAACATTTCTTGCCAACAACTCCGTGTTTGTGTGTGTGGGTGAAGGGGAAGATGACGCAGGAAATGTTAGCGGGGGGAGGCATAAGTTGCGTACCAGAAGCTGTGCCAATTCTCATATTTATATGCTCTTTACTCGAAGGTAAGAAGACTTCGTTGTGAGGCTTGTTTATTTATGTATTTATTTGTCGAAATTGTTTAAAAAAATATTAGAAAATAAGATTTTAACTTAACAATATTATAACATATTATAATTACATATTATTAAATAATATTTTAAATTAAAACTAAAAAACATAATTGATGGGGCATTCAGTTGGAAATTATATTTGTAATCCCTTCTTTATTTGTAATGGATCAGTAATCAGTACCTGCTAAGTGATATGATACCTTTTTAAACAAATCACTCTACGTATTTTCAAGGTTTAAGTATCTATATTCGTTGTTTGTAAAAAACAATCAAAATCATATATTAAACAATTTGTACGATTCATTTTTTGTAATAGGGATTCCAAAATTTGACATTTAGAATTGTTAAAAACTTCCTGCTGAATGTAATAAGTAATATTCATAATTGGTGATCAGAATAACCTGCTGAATGCCCCCCATGTTAAAGTAGAGATGTACTAAACCATCGATGTATCGGAAATTTATTTTTGAAGGCGATACCTCGATGTTTCCGGATGTTTCTGCTTAAACCGGTATTTACCGATTCCTCAATGTTATGGTAAAGCTTGGATAAATTTAATACATTTTTTTTTTAAATTCAATTGTTTATCGTAGTTCGGTTGAGTAAAGAAATATTTTATCGACCGAACGAAAATGGGATTGAAACGAACGAGGAAACTAATTTATCTACAATCAGGAATTTAGATACACACACTGTGGATATTTAAATGTTTGATATTACAGCATAAAAGTTTTTCTGTTATTTTAAGTTGTTAATGCCTTAGAAACAATTTTTGTTTCGTCATATTGATAATTTCAATGATACATGTTTATTTATAAGCTGTCGATATAAATATTGAAATTTAACTTATTTTTTTGGAAAATACAACACTTTTGAAAACTTCGAAGCATCGAAAATTTGTGCCCGATACATCGGGGTTGATTTGGAAATCGCCGATGAACATCGACAACGAGGTTTCCATCCAAATTTGCATCCCTATGTTAAAGCATAAAATCTCTGTTTAGTTTCGAAAGTTTCTTCCATTGATTTTCTCATTGAATCAACTATTAAAATTAGTTAAGTTTTTCTGTAAAATATTTATAAATAATTTAATAATTTATTTTGTAAAAAAAATTTGGCTTAAATATATTTTTATGACTAATTAAGTAATAGAATGGCAAAAGACTTTAAGTAATTTCATCTTAATTAATTCCACAACCACATAAAATCAATTTTTATTCTAAAATATAATTAGGTATTCGGTTTATCAAAAATGTTATACTTAACTTATTAATTGCTCTTTACATTGACTACCCTGACTACCCAAATTGACAGTAAATTAATAAATAAATACATGTACTACCGTCTTTAAGTGTATATTAGATTCGTTGTCACGTCTTGTGTAATTTCCGTTTCTAGTTATTTTTTGCGTTCCGTTTTTCTTCTTTGCACGCCATAACCAACACCAACACCAACAACAGCAACGTCGGCGGCAAATAGCAGCTCGGGACTGCCACGGGCCAAAAGTGGCATCAGCTGCACTTGGCGAGGATATATCCTGAGCCGCTTCCTACCACTTCCTAGCACTGCTCCTTCTCATCCAGCTCATTCTCCCTACAGTGCCTTCTATCTGGCTGTGCACGCACGCTGACTGACTTGGTGCTCGGTGGCATAATGCAATAAGCGTAGCCAACGATAGCGACGACGTCTTCCTCCGCGTCTTCCGCCACGTCTTCGTCTTCGTCCTGCTCTAACTTTGAGCCTTACGACAAACAACAAACAACGGGCGCTAAGTTCGCGCTGCAGGGAATCGGCGACTGAGGAGGGGGCGTGTCGTGGGCGGGGCAGGGAAAGGGGGCGGCAGGCGCATGTGTGCCAGACAGGTTATGAGCTATAAAAAATTTAAGAAATTGCCGACAGTGGCAGCCAAACGACAATACTTATTGCACAAATCAAAATACTTGCAGGTTCTGCTTCAGTCTTTGTTGTCTGTCGAGGGTGAAAGTTGAACGGAACAACTGATGCCCAGGCAGCGGCAACCAACAACAGCAAACTGCTAAATAAATTATGTTTTATTTGCAGCATCAATAAGCGTTTTGTTCTTCACATGTTTGAAAGAAAAACCTAAGAAAAATCACATTTAAGATAAGTTAACACCACACACTTAATGCACAATTGTTAATTAATATAAGTAAAGGTTAAGAACCAGGTTAAAAAGAAAAGAAACCGGAACCGTTGATCAATATTAACCTTTTTAAATCTAGTAACTAAAGCGAAACGAATTATTTTTCAACAACCGAAAACCGAAATTTGTTTAATCCCTGGTGAAAACAATTACCTGACTAAATTTAAATAAATAAACAATAAATTTAAATTTAAATAAATGTGTGTAAGTGTCTTTCTTTTCAATTGTGTGTTTCGATTTTCTTTTGAATTTATATTTATAATCCTTCTTAAGCTAATGGCTGCTGTTGCATTTGCAATTTCTTCTTCTATTGCTTTGACTACTCTGTCCAATATCTACCTGCATTTTAGAAATAAAAGGCACTTTATAACCCTTAACACAAGACATGCGAATAAAAAACAGGCCGAAGAGCCGGGCCGGGAGCGACAGTAGGGTGCCCTGAGCCAGGCTTCCTTGTTATTTTAAGGATTTCATACCCTTACATAATTCCGTATTCAATGGGCAACCCATATACAGTATAACATGGTATATTACCCCATTAGCATTCTAAAAAAATTTGTCAGAATGTAAAAGACATCTCCAACCACACAATCAGTTAGTTTGATTTAGAAACAACAGCGAATTTCATATCAAACATTAAGTTTCAACCAATCGTTCCTATTCAGCTATTTAATATAGAGGTCCGATTTATATTGAGATATGTCGAAAAACAAAATAGTTTGTCATACTAAAGTATGGTTTTTGACCGATTGTTCCTATGACAGCAATATGATATAGTGATCCGATTTAAACCAAAATTGGTCAGAATGTATGAGACATGACCAAATCCATGATCTGTGAGTTTGGTTGAAGTACGTCCAAAAACTAAAAAGTTTGTCATACAAAAGTATGATTTTCGACCGATAGTTCCTATTGCATCTATATGGTAAGTGATCCAATCCGGCAGTTACCGACATACTATGTACTGCCTACAGCAAAAATACTAATCTGTACCAAGTTTCATCTAGGTAAAAGAGAGACTATCTGATCAAGTATATATACACTTTATAGGATCGAACATGCCGCCTTTCATGCGTTACACATTTCGGGACGAAATTATAATACCCTTTGAAAGAGTAGAAAAACCATGTCATAAGTAGCTGACTATCTGTGTGTTCATTTGTGTGTGTGTGTGCGTGAGTGCACGTTTACGTGTATTTGTGTAATTCCAAATTGCGTCATGTTGTGACATTCTCAGGCGCTGCATTCCCTTTAGCTAAGCCCCAAAGGAATTGGGTTAAAGGTCATAATGCACATAGTGCGTCCTTTTGTCGTCTCCATTATTGCTGTTGTTGTTTAGCTGGTCATTTGGTTTAATCCTTGAGCTGAATCCTTTGTCCGTGCCTACTCTTGACTGCACAACAGCAGCAAGTGGAAGTGCATAACAACAATACAATTTAATTCAATTTGTTAAAAAAATTTAAAAATGCATCCACTCAATTAAATGGCCACAGGAAACTGATTTCCTCTTCTTTTAAATACCCTGTAGCTTTAGAAAAAAGGGTATTTATTAGATTATGGCAAGCATAAATTATGAAGTTATTAAGGTAATTAATCGATCTATTTTGAAGTCGTGTGTTCGTTGTCTATATAAGTAAGAGTTGAGTAGAGGGTATTTGTAAGTCGAGCATGTTAGTGTATTGGCGAAAGTGGGAGGCAGAGAGTTAAATCAAATTACAGGAGACAAAATGCCCATAAAGCGCATAACCGCAAAATACACTTAAAAGGCAAAATGATTGAATTGTGTGTGAGTGCCCGAGTGAGTGTATTTAATGCATGCATATCTATGTGAGAGAGTGCGTGTGTGTGTGTGTGTGTTTGTGCACTAAAGCCGCATTCGACGGTGTCCAGTTGGCCGGCTTATGGCATCGGTTTCATAGTCGTGTCGGTTGCCTTTGATAAAATTACGCCCCTCAGTTGGCGTCGCAATGCACCTGTTCCACAAACCCAAACATTTCGCCGTGTGTACATATTTTAAATTTAATTACTACACGCTGTATGCCAGCCAAATCCAAGCCAAGCCATCCAACCAACCAACCATCCATCCATCCAGCCAAGCAGATCGACCAGCCCATCTCCCAATCCCAATCCCTTTCCATGGATCCTTTCATTTGTCGCATTGGCCCAGTCGCCGGACTGCCATAAATTTCCGTATGAAAATAGTTGGCAATCCATTCAGATTCACATAAAAATATATGCATTTAAATATGCGAGGTCCATTCGATAAATTTATAATATTTTAATTTATTTAATCTATTAAATTGAATTTTTATTGACTAAGCCATATGTATTATGATAAGAATAAAAAAACATCTTTAGTTTTCGTAAGTTGTTTGGAATAGAAAACAACTATTTCTTATTTTTACTTATTTTAAAATATACATTAATAATATACATACATATGTATAATTATTTAAAATATTTCCATATATTTCTTAATTTTCTCTACTTTCAAGATTTGATATCTTTCAGCTTTTTGCAACGTTTTAAACATAATAAATGTGGGAATAATAACATTTAGCTATATATTAATATAAAATAAAATCCATTTAAATAGTGCATTTTATTCAACTTCTCAAGCCACCCTCTGAAATAAATGTATTTGCAAGCCAGGTGCCTTTTTACAGCCATATGTGAAGGCCTTTCAGAGAGTCTTTCGTCCTTTGCCATTGGCGCATTTTTGCACATTTAACTCAATTTGTGGCTTACATTTAATTAATTTAATAATACGCAAATGTAATTTTTTTTTAAATAACCGCAATACAACAATTTTCTGCTTGTGTGTGCAGGCATTTATGTGTATGTGTGTGTGGGGGCAGGTATGTGGGTGTGTGTGATTTCAATAATAATAGCAAAGATAGACCGCTAAGCTGCTCCATGAAGAACTTGCTCAAGGGTGCAGTTACAGCGAAAGCATAAAGCACACCATAGATGGCGCCAGCGCAGGCTTTCCAATAGATGGCGCTACAAACATATTCCACATGCTATCAAAAGCTTTGCGTTATTGTTAAGCATGTGGATGCTAAATGACGAATTATGCCTACAGTTCAATGGATTTTAAATAATTGTTAGTTAAGTTATGTTATGAAAATAAATAGAAATTGTTATGCAGAAGAAAGGGCAAATACTTAGGAGAATAATTGGTTACAATAAAGACGGTTAATGGCGGTAGTTAATAACGAATAAATTCAACTAAAAGTGAACTATTAGTAAACAATATTCAGCTCGTATTTCTATGGTTAAGTATTATGATAATGTCATTTTATCATATATACATATTATAATATACATATTATGTATATTATTTAATCTACTTAGGATTGTTCACAATAACTAAATTTTCCATAATATATAATCCATGTAATATATCTATAAATAATTAAATTTTTAATGATGTGTTTGGAAACTTAATTGTTGTCAGACATTCAAACTGTCGGCTTAGTATGCGGAAGATCTAATCAAGCCATATTTATATTTACAAGCGTATATCTATACTATTGCATATTGTTACTAAAATTGTTGTTATCGTTGTTGTTCTTGTAATTCATCAACTGCAGCTGATAAGCCGAGTAAAAGCGTCGCGTGCAATGAGTGTAACGAGAACATTGATACCTCAGTTCCCACCTCGAGCGCACCTTTTTTCCCCATCCCATCAAGTTCAGCTTTCATTACTGCTCTTTAGATCGCGAACACTTTTCACTTTTCATTTGTTTACTGCAAACAATAAAGTAGCGTCGGCGCAGTGTAAAAAGCTTTTTGCAAAATCAATCCAAAAGCTTTAATAGATGAATCTATAAATGTTGCACTGCAGTCGCTCGAGTTTCAGTTTCTCAAAACACCGAACAGACGAAGTCTACAACTAACTCAACTAAAAAGATTGTACAAAGTAGGCACAGTACTCATATATTACTTAATCAGCGCAGTTCAAGTGCATTCAACAATAATGCGACAGTCTATTAGGTAAATTTATAGCACCCTCTTCGCTTTCCCGGAATGTCTATAAAATTCTAAATTGGTTTTCCAATCACTTGACAGCACTTCAACCTGGCTGCTTACATTTGTGGCTTTAAATGGAGTCTTGGCTCAAGTGCCGTTTCCCGGCCAATGTCCAGAAGTTAAGATAATGGACACTTTTGATTTGGATGCGGTAAGTGGACACCTCACAAAATGTCACAACAATCTCGTCATCCACTTCACAGCTACTTGAATTGTTCAATAATCAATGAAATGTAACTTAATGAAATTTTCATTTTAATTAATTGTGCAATAGATAATTCCAACTGTAGGTTACTTAATTTAAAGATAAGTTCAAACGAAACAAAGTCGAAGCAAACAAGTTTTAGGATAGTTTAAATGATAACTAGAATATCAAGTTTAAAGCTATTTACAGAAGTTTTCCAAAAGTTGAATCGAAGAGATCAAGTTTCTGGGAAACAGCCAATAGATGTTACCACACAACTTTTAAGACTAACTAGTTGATTAATTTGGGAATATTTATAAAGAGTTTTTATTTTATTACCGTACAAAAGATCTAACTGCTAATATTTTTAATTAGAATTAATAAAACGTTCGATAATAATCATTCAGGAATTCTGTAAGAATTTGCAATAATTTAAATTTTTAGATTATTTAACATATATTCGAATTTTCACTTATCTTTTCAATGAAAACATTTCAGAATAATAGATAAATATTTCATTCCATCCTTCAAAAGTATTTTGACAATTCTTTTATATTTCTCTTCAAAATAATTATTAATTTTATCTATTATCTATTTCATTATCCTTTTATATGAAATACGAACTGGTATTCATCTTTTCAGATTGCTGCGATATATCATGGGGTTTTTATAGGATTCAATCTACTTTCATGCATTGCACTTTTCATTCACGTTCTGATTTCACCATTTATCACCTGAAGCATAATTATTTACATTACATTCTAGAATAAATGATGACAATGCACTTACTTTTGTGATTATTAATAATATTTTGTTATAATTTTCAGTACATGGGTATTTGGTATGAGCATTCGAAATATCCATTTGCCTTTGAGATAGGCAAAAAGTGTATTTACGCAAGCTATGTGAATGTCGATAATACCACAGTATCTGTAGTGAACGCGGCTATCAACAGATTGTAGGTAGCTCAATTAAGTTGTGATACTTGTTTTTAACAAACTTTTTTCAAAATTGCAGCACGGGTAATCCCACAAATGTAACGGGCACTGCGAAGGTCATTGCACCCGCTCAGCTGGCAGTGACCTTCTCTAAGAATCGTAAGTACTCGTCCTTGTATATTTAAGTTTATCTATATCTATAACTATATCTAACTAACTATATCTTCATGTATGTCCACCTATTTATTTTTGTATTATCTGTGGCCTTATCTATACCTATGTATCTATCTATTAATTTTAGAGGTGGTCAGCAAGCCGAACTATCTGGTACTGGGAACCGACTACGAGTCATACGCAGTTGTCTATAGTTGCACTAGCCTCGCCCCTCTGGCCCATTTGAGTGAGTATGCGGAAGGCACGTCTCGATTTGACTTGGCCTTGGCTAATTTGGCATGCAAACGACAAAATCAGTTATTCCGTTTGGCATAATTAATGCAAGTGCATAATTAATTGCATTATGGCCAACTAGGGAGACATTGTTAAACACGATAATTACAATCGATTCCATTTACCATTTGCCATTTGCAGAGCTCGTCTGGATATTAACTCGCCAACGTGAGCCCGCGGTCGAGACCATCAGTGCCGCCCACAAGATTCTCGACGAAAATAAGATTATCCAAACGTTCCTGATCAATACCGTACAGAAGAACTGCCCCCAACTGGAGGGAAATGGCACAGATTCAGCATTAATGCAGGAAATGGAGGAAAATAACTTTGATATCAATGCACTGCACGAGGCCATTGAAAAGGCATGAGAATGGCTAAGACGCGTCTATGAGCGTCTTTTCGAAATATTCGGCAATTTCTTGAATAACTAAACTAAACACTATGCTTATACTCAGAGAGATTGTTATTTAAATAACAAATGAACATTATAAAGTTTTTTCTATATTGTATATATTGTTTAATTTTGTATTCAAAACGATTTTTTACTTGATTGCTTCATGTTTAATCTAGTATGATAAATTAATAAATATATCGATAAATGTATGAAATATATTTATATTCATCTTAAAAATCAATACACCTTATATACTTGACATAGGATCTATGCCTTCTTCTAAGCATCTGTCGGACAGGCATCCTGCAATATCTTGACCATTTTACTGATCACTATGCCAGATAGCTGTGCCATCTTTTGTGCTGTGAATATGGTTTCTGGTGAGGGAATTCGTTGGCGGGTGTTGATTGTCGCCCACTCTGAAATTAAAGAGGTTTTAAGCAGAATTTTGTTCAATAAAAACTTCAAAAGACTTACGAAAGTTGAAAACGTTACCGGAATCGATGCACATGAACTGAATGGCAAAGTTATCATAATCCGTGTCTAAAATATAGAACTCAACACTTTTCTTGAAATCTTAAAAAGAAGATATGTTAGTTTCGGCATTGCAGATAAGTTTCTACAAACCTTTGATAAAGGATTCCATTTCAAATTTGCCAATCGCAGTATCTAAAGTAGTTATCTTATTTGTTTTAATTTTCAGTGTGTGAGTTCTATTGGAAAAAATATATATAATATAATATATAATTACTCCAATTTCATTTTCTTACACTGTACTGATTTCCTTTCGTATAAGTTTATAGCTAGAGTCCTTTTCTTGTACGAACTCAATAGACTTGCATTTGGGAACCTTG